>OX451208.1:5474424-6024389 GCA_949628255.1 Macrophya alboannulata
TTTGAGGTGTGGAAATGTCTATGTCTGCCACTGAACGATTTAAATGTCCAACCACATGTTTAAGTAATTGATATGGAAACTTTGTCATAAAATTTTCACAAGTTTAATAACGTAGCGAATTTTTAGCTCTATTCATACTTCCCAGACAACGAGTCATAGCATTCTTGGAACTCAAGCAAGGCTGCTCATTCCGAACACACTTAATCACCACGCATTATCGAAATAGGTTTATAACAATAAAACCGCAACTTGTTTCTGCAAATATAATAAAGATATGAAGAGAAATATATTATCTGCGAGCTTGCGCAAATTAATGGTAAATGGTTACTGTATGTACTACATCATTGGCGTAACTTATGTTAATGACTTTTTCACGGCAACAGATCAGAAAATTTCTGTCATTTTACATATTGGAAGTAATGAAGGATTTTCAGACGACTGCATAGTAGGTTCCTTGATCCGAAGCCGTCTCATTCGAAAATGTTGATGATCGTTTTTATTTCAGTTGTTACCAAGAGGATTAGTAAGACCGTGCGATGATGGGAGGTTGCCGGACAATAAGCCGAAGAATCGATACGGGAATTTGATAGCGTGTATGTGATATCAGTATAAATTTTAACTATACCTCTATCCGACAAAGTTAGCAATGATAAAGAATTCCAAATTCGTAATCCAACTGAAAAGCAGCTTGAATATCATATCCGATATTACCAGTATTTCACTTTTAGAATGCCTTTCAGTCAAAGTTAAAGATTATCTCCTCACTTACAGATGACGATACTCGAGTACTGCTGTCCAGGGATTCGCGGGGTATTCACTCCGACTATATCAACGCCAACTACGTCCAGGTAAAATCACGACACAAACTTAACGAGGGACTATATTGAAATTACTTGATTTCTTCATACGGTACAGGGTTACTGCAAAGAGAAGGCATACATCGCGACCCAAGGTCCTTTAGCAGAGACAGTCGTAGATTTCTGGCGGATGATTTGGCAGGAAGAAGTTCGCGTTATTTGCATGTTGGTGGACCTAGTCGAGAGTAGAAAGGTAAAGAGATAGGATTGAAATGTGTACTCGATAACGAAATCGGCTTGGTAAATTGGACGAGTAGCTACTGAAGAATCTATTTCCTTAGAATATGTGTGAGCAGTACTGGCCTGAGATTGGAGAAGAAATACAGTACGGTGATATCGTCATTTTGACCATGAAGGAACGATCATTTGCTGATTACACCTACAGAACTTTTCTCGTGACGAAATCTCGTGAAACGCAATCACAAACAGTAATATAAAATCGTCGAGATCAATGTACCGCAGTAGCTCGTACTTATTTCGTTCATCGCGATTGATTTCCTCTGTACCGTAGATCGAACATCTTCAATACACAGGCTGGCCCGAAGAAGGTATTCCAATGTATTCGCATTCGGTAGTCGAATTCTTGCAGAAACTCCTATCCATACCTCCTGGTCGAGGACCCGTAGTTGTGCACTGCAGTTCCGGTACTGGACGAACTGGAGCCATGATTCTGGCCGATATTTGTTGGCGTCATCTCGCCGTCGAAGGAGTAAGTCGCCTTTGGAGTTTGTGCGAATTTGCATGCCAATTAATTAATATCATCGCTTGATTATCTTTGAATATCTACAGACAGTAGACGTTTTCGCTGAGGCTAAGAAGATGTACAACGCTCGAGCGAATATGCTTCGTAATTTTCCGCAGTACTTATTGTCGCACTTGGTGCCCGCCCAGTGCTTAATTATGCTACCAACAAGAATCCTCTGCTCCAATGTCACGCGAGAAAAGATAGAAGAACTGAAAAATGATTTACCGACGCACGTCGCAAGGTGAAAAATACAATTCAGTTAAAGTTGTGATTTGTTGTGTATACTTCATTGCGACCTTGTTTCATCACAGGCTCGCGGATTGTGCTTGGATGGATAAGGCTCTGCGTTCATTGGAACCACTCAGACCTCCGGATCCGGAAAATATACAAAAAAATAGATTCCCCAAACTTACGCCAGGTAAGATGATGTATAAATACCTACTCGACATGTTGACTTATATGTGGGGGAGGGTGGGGTACAATGGACCCTCCGAAAAAATTTCTGATTTAACAAAAATCAATCCGATTCTTGAAATTTCATTTAATTACAACTATTTTCTACATGATAAGGTTTACAATTACAATTATTATGTGAAAAGTAGTTGTAATTGAATAGAGATAAAATTTTACAAATTGACCAATTTTTATAAAATCCCTAATTTTTTTTTGTAAAATGATCGCAATTCCAGTTGGTCATAATTTGGTGACTTTGACACGGTATCCAACGTACGATGAGAACAGCGATTACATTAGTGCTGTAAGCGTTGATGGCGTGAAGATCAAGAAACAATATGTGGCTTCCCAGTTGCCCATGCCTTCAACTCTCACTGATTTCTGGAGATTAATATTCGAACAAGATATCGAACTTGTCATAATATTGCAGCATCCCACCTCAGAAGACATCGTGAGTATTAAGAAACGAGAAAATCGTGAAGTGAAAGTAAACATGTATATCGGCTTGCAAGCTGCAATGTGCAGGGTTTGTTCAGGGATGAAAGTGTCGGTACAGTTTTTTACGATTTGTTCACTTTCGCATTATGCATACTTTTTCGAAAATTTTTGTGATACGCAGACGTGCTGCGACATAATCCCCCGTGGAACAACGGTCATCCCTGTACCCTACTTGAAAGTCGAAAGGAAACGGAGATCAAAACGCAATCGACATTTTACAACGGATAAGCTGTTGCTCACCGATACGTCGCAGGTGAGAATTATAGCCAACGTTTAGCGTGTCTACGTATAGGTATGTCATCGAGGTAAAATTGGAGACTTGCAAAGAAGCTTCTTACCCTGAATACTATTTCTCTTAGCCCCTTTCTTTCGTCTTCAGGAACCGCAAAGAATCAGAACTATCACCGCTCTAACATGCAACAACTGGAGTCCTGAAGAAGTCGCACGACCACCTCCACCCGAAACATTAGTGGAACTTTGGAGAGCTTCCTTGAACATTAAGAGGACTGGACCCACTCTGATTCTCTGCTAGTAAGTAATTTATCATATTATTTATTTTTTTCCTTGTGTCTGTGCGGTGGAAAGACACAAATGTATCCATGAAATGTAATTCGACTGCACCGCTTCTGCTATTTCCGTTCATATCTTCCTCTGTGATGTAGCCATTCTTGTTTTACAGCGATGGTATTACTGGATGTGGCCTGTACTTGACGTTGAGTTTTATGCTAGAAAGGATGCGCGTGGAGCAAGAGTGTGACTTGATTTTGGCAGTTCGAGCAGTTCGTCAATCGAGACCAGAATTCATGTGCTTCCAGGTAGGTAAAGTCCTTGGCAACGGCATATATGTAGTTGCTTTCAAAATGATTTTCTATTATCCCAAAAACGCGGAAACTTAAAATCAAGTAAAATTAAGTTTTCAAATATAATGAAAATGATGAATGGAACGTACTCAGATTCAATGACCGTGTTTCCGTTTTCTCTTTAGTGGCAATTCGAGTACTTGTACGATGCAGTAGTGAAATACGTTGAGTGCTGCCAGACTCATGGAAATTTCAATTGAGATCTCGAAGCAAATCATTGGTGTGAATAATGAATGTGAAGTCTTACTGACGAAAGTCGCGGATAACAATTATCTTATCAAACGAAGCTAGTCTAATATTTACCGAGTTGTATCTTTCGTGCCAATCACCATGGCGCAGGACGCTTTTCATCCAAATCAATCAGATAAATATTAACTTTTCAACGATAAGTCGAAATGTCCTTCAACTTTACTTATATCTCCCATAAAATAATCAATATCCAATTGTATACTCAATTTATTTAAAAAAATAAAATATATGTTCACACGATCACATCTCCTGAATATTTTATTACCTCTCATCACTAAACTGTTCAGACGCTGGTCAAGGTCGAAGCTATTATCAACTCACAGAATCTTGCGGTTTTCAAGCAGCTGATAAGTTCCATACCAGAGTCACCGTGATGTCGAATACAGCTCACTCCACTCACTCTAAAGACCAATCCGTTTTGAAATACCGGATTATTCTGAGACCAACCTTTCGTGGTGTCGATCCCGATGACTCTAATGAAAATCAATACCTCAAGTTGATCAATCGAGTAATTTACTGTAACACTGGCAATCACTGGCTGATAGAAATACGATTTCATTCCGAGAAACTTATTCGTTACTGTTCAAACAAATCAAATCTCACCGGGGTTTACCGGGGCTTATCCTGCAAATGGTGAGAGTTACGGTATATTGAAAACCAATCCTGTATTTCACTTTTGCTGTGCCTCGACAGCAAATTTTGTGAAACATCTCAGTGAAGATTATTCTTTTATCATCTCGGTGTAATTAAATTGGTAAATTTCCTCGTAGCCATTGAATATACTTATTATCATTTCCAGTTACGTAACGTACACCGATGTGTTCATACCGTCCCTTGCGCAAGCTTATCTGTACCGGAAAATGCGTTCATACTTATGTGTCATCGGGTAGGATTCATGGTTATAATTTATTATTTTCTTCTGTCTCTGATTCGGTTTGTTTCTTTAAACTCGAACTGAATCAAAGAATCCTTAGGCCGATACTTCATCCCTCGATTGATATTGAGAAACGATATGAGGGATGGGCCTTATCAATGAGATTTCGTCATCAAATAACTTGCTGATATTCAGAATTTGACGAATTGATGAATGTAGTCTGCGATCGCACTACAAGCTAGAAGAACGGACTTGTTCAGTAAGACATGTTCTTATGGACGATATAACGTATCGAGCTGATTATTTTTCGGGCAATACCATGGAAAATAATTTATTTAAGAATATAATATTATCATCGAATCGTAAAATGCCTTCTGTTTCGAAACCTGGGCAAATGAACGGAAGTGCTTTACCGCACAGAACTCTGGAATTACGAAGAAGGAAAAATTTCATTTAATGTGGCAATGGTTGCCCGGATAAAATTAGCATCGGATAGGTACATATTCTCAGGATGTAAAGCCGCTTATCTTGAAGTGTTAGCAGGAAGTTCGAGCCGACGAAACTCCGGTTTGTGTATTTTCCTGCGTTTCGATTCCCCATTGAGCTACTGTACTGGCGGAGTACTGCTCATTATTGTTGAAAGCATGTCGCGTGCTGTGCTTGTGTGATATCAGCTTGCTCTCGGTCGACAAAATAAAATTCGCTACGTAACGTGCGTAAGAGTGCAGAAAATCGTGGCTTCATTCCGGCGGTCTTTGGCGAAAAAACGATCTTGTCGTTGATGAGAAAGGTTTGATAAGTGAAAATGCGTTTCTCCTTGCTGCGTGCAATCCTAATTGCACTTGTGTCGGTCTCACTTACGGTGAAGATTTGTGGAGAGTTAATAATGATTCGGTATCCGCCGATGATAAAGAATGGTACAAAAGTGCAGAAACTTACTTGCATCTCTGAAAACGATGGCAATGCATTCGTTTGGAATGGAGAACTTAACGATACCAGTGATGACACGGGTGAGTTTATTTTCGATGATACAAACTCAGTTTAGTCACTCGACTGTCATCAACGCCACGCCGGTTTACTGCGGTTGTACGTGCTTACATTCGAAAGCATGTGCATATTCTCTATGGTATATATCAAGTGTAGTCTCATGCAGATTGGCTTGAGAGATTATAATGTATACGAAGAAAAATGAGAAAATGTTTTTTGCCATTCCCAGACTTCAGAAACTATTCGATACCAGGAAAATGCGATGGAAACAATTCGGAAATACAGTGCATAGGTTTGCGGCCCTCTGGAGACTGGAAGGTAGTAAATGTCGCCGATGAACCGATGAGTCCTATTATCGACTTTCGGTGGGAAGGTATTTTCAGAGCTAAATAGATAAAGATTGGATAGTATACAGGGAGAAAAAAGTCCAGCATTGCTTCTTTCAAGAACCCATCTTGCCCGTTCTACCTCGACCTACTTTTCCTGGCATAACATACGATATTGTTCATATCACGTTAATATATTTTCCAGACAGTAAATAAGAAAGAGCTCTCACTGTCAGAAACTGAACAATCTTGTGCTTTTTTCTTTAACCAATATGTAGCTACCCAATTTCTTTCAAATTATCTGCATGCTCTTTAGATCGTGTGGAATTTCATTATAAATACGTACATCTTTTAAACTCGTAGACTTCAAAGATTACGAAGCTGAGAGGAATGAATACTTGAGTAACTTGGATGAGTCGGGCACAATTGTGTTCTCTGTTCGAGGATCACAAAACGTCAACCTACGATTCGGCGAAGACAATACAGCGGAAAATAATTCGTGCTTTAGGATAATATTAGCCGCTTCGAATAGCACCGAGTCTGCAATTCGTGCTTGCGATGGTCAAGGATCTGAAGTCATGTTTTCAGAGAAAGTAAGTATGGAGCGTTCCATCCTGATCCGACCAACGCCTGACTGTGACCATTTCGGATTTGATGTATGCTTTTCTACACATTGTTGTTACGACTGTGGACATTAACTCTAGAAAGCATTCTCTACCGATTGCGGTTTCATCTCAGTGATTATTTGTGAGCTACTGACTGAACATTTTCGAGACTATAGGCTCTAGATACGTTGGGATTGATTGATACAGTTTGGTTTTTACAGCGCAGCCTTATTAGCCCATTCGAGTGGCGCACGTACATTATCAATTGGAATGGCACGGACAAAATCGAGGTAAAGCAGCCAGGAGAACAACCATGGGACCCTACCGAAAAGATAATGGAAATGAGTGTAGACCGATGGGTGAACATCAGCCAGCTATTCGTTGAAAATGGTACTGGACAGCGGTTTCGATTCCATAATTGTGAGTATGGTACTTCGTAAACTGACGTTACCTATGTATGTACATACGATGAGAATTTTCTGCACGTGGAAACATGATCAATATCTATTTTAGACAGATATCATCTGACAACCAATGCAAGTGGCGCAGAGTTGACAGGCATAATTTCTGACCCAGTCGAAAATTTATATGTCATGCTGCCAGTCAGTCTTTGTTCCAAATGCCAGCTAAAGGTCACAATTTTAGATAACGATAACAAAACACTGGAAACAGGAACTATAAATAGCAAAAAAACGGTGGCGGACGATGAACTGCCCTTCTGGCAATTCGAAGAACTGCGTATAACTTGGAATTGGACAAATTATACGCTTCCTGTCGTGTTGAGAATGTCCACTCGCGTTACTCAGCCTGGCTACAAAGGTCGGTGGGCATACGCTTACCCTTGGTTTCGTAAATTAGAAGGTAACTTAACAAATTAACTGCGACAATTGATAAAAATTTTCGAAAAAAGTCTAGATGTGTGTTCGCGTACTATTTTTTTTCAGACGATACGCTATCTTCTACTAGAACTCTACTATCCGATGCATCTCATTTCTCATGCCAAAAATTATCCGGCATCGACGGACCGTCCGTTGTCCATTCAAACGGCAAGATCACTAACATCAATTCAACCAGCAAGTACACTATTTAATATCCAATATAAAAATCATCTATCTTACAATGATCTTACTTAAATGACAGGATACATTCACTGTCCCTGTAGATCTGGACAAATGCATCGGAGGGACGGGGAAATTTTGTGATTTCAAATGCGGTGGTTCCTGCAAAGGAACATCAATCTGCAACCAAAATGGCTGTACCTGTGCTCCAGGATTCACAGGCATTAATTGCGACGAAGGTAAATTAAAGTTATTTAGGTTGGTATCACGGCTCAATATTGATAATATATTTGCAGGATGTCCTCCGCGTAAATTCGGATATAATTGCCAAAAAAATTGTGATAGCATGTGCGGAAATCATAAATGTGACCGCATAACCAGATGCCAAACTGCGTGTCTGGATCATTTCTTGCCACCTAACTGCACGAGAGGTAATTCTGGGTAATATATAATGTTGAAGATGAAAACAATTAGTAAGAACAAACGAATGAATGGACAATTTCTAGATCTAGGATCACAATATCTTCACAGCAGTCTGTGTGTGAATATATCGATGAATTTTTTTCTTTCCTTCCGCATTACTGAATTTTTCGTTTCTTTTTATACTAGAGCTGATAAAACCAGATGTCCAGTGTATCCCTGAGACTGGGATCCAATTAAAATATTCTATGGCACTCGATGGAAATGAGAGGAGACATCTTCGATTTCAAATAACGGTATGATAAAAAGAAAAAAAAAAATGATCTTATCTATGTAGTCGCAAGTGTAACCGCGACTTTAACGCAATAGATACGTAAATCTATGACGTAGCTATTCTTTCTTTACAAAATACGGATCGTTTGGTAATTTCAGGGAGTGCCGAAGGAAGAATGGAAAAACGTGACACTAAGTCTGCAACACGAATCTCCATGGTATTGGTCTAAGGAAGCCATCGAAGATCTGGAACTAAAACCAATGAAAAAGTACAAGGTGCGGGCTGTACTGGACGGAACACATAGCCAGTCAACAGAGTTCAACACTAGATGTTGGGGTAAGTTTATTGTAGAATTGACGTCAGTTTTCCGATTACACGGTTCACCCAAATAAGGAAACAAATACAGAGAAAGTGTGAATTACGATTTTCTTTCCTTGCATGTTAGTCGTCGTGTATGCAAATCACACGATTTCGTAAAGAAGTCGAAGAACAGCCAATGTCTGAGGCTCAGAAGGCTTCGTTTATTTTACTGACGTCCTTTTTGTTCTTAGAACTTTCCAAGCCGCAGAATATCTCACTGATTTTCCGAGATAACGGCACGATGACGCTGAAATGGAGACACAATCCAACTTTGTGGGAAAAAAATCTTACAAGAACAAGGTTTGAAATTTACTACGCGTTACTGGACTTGAATCTGAGATCCGGAATCTGGAACGCAATAGGGCATGTTGAGAATACGACGACAAACTCGTCCCAGAAGCAGCAGATGTACCGGATGAAGGTGCAGCTTGAAACCACCAAAAACTATACATTTTCTATACAGACGAAAGACGAAAACTACATAGGCAAAGCAATGAACGTATCGTATTTGATACCGAATGAGGATACCTTTGATAGATCAGAGGAAAAGTTACCAAACTCTACGATGAAACGAATCAGTTGGAAGTTTCCGGGATCCGCGAACGATAGTAAGGAAATTTATGTCATTATGCAAAGATCGTCCACTTGCCCGATCTTGAAACCGAACCAGAACTCAACGGAGCATAGCTCCACGACGCAAGAGAATTCCAGTAGGTCTGAAAGCTTGGAGGAAGGCGAGTATCCAGCCTGCGCATTGAATTTCGATGAAACCTACTTATTTGTGATAGCTGCACCTATCAAGAACGAATTGTGGAAATTGAAATTAATATGGCTCATCGTTATCCCAATTTCCGCAATCTGTTGCTATTCGTTTTATGTTCTATACTGGTGAGTAGAATTTTCAATTTCACCGAGAGTCCTCGTTTCAAAATAAATGAAAATGGCTAATAAAATCCGGGTTGAATTGCATCGTAGAAAAACAAGTTGTCTCCATCTTTTGCATTCAATTGATGATCAACACCAATACCAATCTGTCGATTGCTGAAAATCGAAACCTTTGATTGATCTTTGTTTTCGATATGTTTCTAAACTTATCCAGGAAAAAGAGGCATTTCTCAGTCAATCTCTTTTCGATCAAATATGTCGGCGACACAAAGCTCCTTCCGATTAACAAGCCGCAAGAATCACTCTTTGATAACTGCGTGCCTCCGGAGATGCAGAAACTAAGAAGCTTCGAAAATTACGTTCGGAAAGCCACCGAGAATGGGGTGCTTCAGCAGCAATTTATGGTGAGGTTTTTTCCACGGTTAACGAGAATATAAGATCTCAATCACGAAGCCAAAATATTTGTACTTCTAATTGCAAGATCATGATCATCTTCGATATTCTGTAGATATTTGAACTTCGAAATATCCGACAAGACTTTGAGGTGTGGAAATGTCCATGTCTGCCACTGAACGATTTGAATGTTCAACCACATGTTTAAGTAATTGATCTTTGAAATCTTTCTCAAGAGTTTGTCATAGGTTTAATTACGTGGCGGATTATTCGCTTCGTTCATGATAATGTGAATGCAACTTATTTCTAAAGATATATCAAAAATTTTGAAAATTAATAGATAAATAAATATATAGGTATGTATATTATATATAATCTGTGAGCTTATAAAAATGAGCGGTAAATGGTTTAGTCATTGACAATTTATGTTACTGACTTTTTCGTGACAATAGAGCAGAAAATTTTCATCTGGATTCCTTGATTCTGAACCGTGGACATTCGAAAAAGTAATAACCATTTTTTTTTCTTAGTCGTTACCAAAAGGATTAGTAAGACCGTGCGATGATGGGAGGTTGCCGGACAATAAGCCGAAGAATCGATACGGGAATTTGATAGCGTGTATGTGATATCAGTACAAATTTTTACTATACCTCTATCCGATAAATTTGGTAATGAATAATAATAAAGAATTTCAAATTCGTAATCCAACTGAAAAGCAGCTTGAAAATCATACCCGATATTACCAGTATTTCACTTTTGGAATGCCTTCCAGTCAAAGTCAAAGATTATCTCCTCACTTGCAGATGACGATACTCGAGTACTGCTGTCCAGGGATTCGCGGGGTATTCACTCCGACTATATCAACGCCAACTACGTCCAGGTAAAATCACGACACAAAATTAACGAGGGACTATATTGAAATTAATTGATTTTTTCATACGGTACAGGGTTACTGCAAAGAGAAGGCATACATCGCGACCCAAGGTCCTTTAGCAGAGACAGTCGTAGATTTCTGGCGGATGATTTGGCAGGAAGAAGTTCGGGTCATTTGCATGTTGGTGGACCTAGTTGAGAGTGGAAAGGTAAAAGACGGACTAAAATATGTCTACTGCATGATGAAATGGGTTTCGTGAATTCGATGAGTAGCTACTCAAAAATTTATTTTGTCAGAACATGTGTGAGCAATACTGGCCTGAGATTGGGGAAGAAATACAGTACGGTGACATCGTCATTTTGACCACGAGGCAACGTTCATTTGCTGACTACACCTACAGAACTTTTCTTGTGACGAAATCTCATGGAACGGAATCACAAACAGTAATATAAAATCGTCGAGATCAATGTACTGCAGTATAGCTCCTACTTATTTCGTTCATCGCGATTGATTTTCTCTGTACCGTAGATCGAACATCTTCAATACACAGGCTGGCCCGAAGAAGGTATTCCAATGTATTCGCATTCGGTAGTCGAATTCTTGCAGAAACTCCTATCCGTACCTCCTGGTCGGGGACCCGTAGTTGTGCACTGCAGTTCCGGTACTGGACGAACTGGAGCCATGATTTTGGCCGATATTTGTTGGCGTCATCTTGCCGTCGAAGGAGTGAGTTGCCATTGGAGTTTGTGCAAATTTGCATGCCAATTAATCAATATCATCGCTTGATTATCTTTGAATATCTACAGACAGTAGACGTTTTCGCTGAGGCTAAGAAGATGTACAACGCTCGAGCAAATATGCTTCGTAATTTTCCGCAGTACGTATTGTCGCACTTGGTGCCCACCCAGTGCCTAATTATGCTACCAACAAAAATCCTCTGCTCCGATGTCACGCAAGAAAAGATAGAAGAAATGAAAAATGATTTACGGACGCACGTCGCAAGGTGAAAAATACAATTCTGTCCAAGCTGTAACTTGTTGTATATTCTTCATTGCCACCTTGTTTTATCACAGGCTTGCGGATTGTGCTTGGATGGATAAAGCCCTGCGCGCATTGGAACCAATCCGACCTCCGGATCCAGAAAATATACAAAAAAACAGATTCCCCAAACTTATGCCAGGTAGGATGATGTATAAATACCTACTCGAGACGTTGACTTATGTATGTACTAGAAATTTCAAACGAATCAAATCCCTAATTTTTTTGTAAAAAAATCGCAATTCCAGTTGGTCCTAATTTGGTGACTTTGACACGGTATCCAACGTACGATGCGAACAGCGCTTACATCAGTGCTGTAAGCGTTGATGGCGTGAAGATCAAGAAACAATATGTGGCTTCTCAGTTGCCCATGCCTTCAACTCTCACTGATTTCTGGAGATTAATAGTCGAACAAAATATCGAACTTGTCGTAATATTGCAGCATCCGGACTCAGACGACATTGTGAGTATCAAATAAACGAAAAAACCGTAAGGTGGAACTAAATATGTATATCGTCTTAGTTCTTTACACAGAGAACGCAGATTATCTGAATACACAAATAATTCCGTTTGGCATGTAAGCTGCGATGTTGGTTTGTTCAGGGATTGAAGTTTCGGTACGGTTTTCTATAGTTTTTTCATTACCGTATTATGTGTACTTTTTCGAAAATTTTTGTGATCGGCAGACCTGCTGCGACATAATCCCCCGTGGAACAACGCTCATCCCTGTACCCTACTTGAAAGTCGAAACGACAGGGAGTTCGAAACGCAATCAATATTTTACAACGGACAAGCTCTTGCTCAGCGATACGTCGCAGGTGAGAATTATAGTCAACGTTTAGCATGTCTACATACCTATATCATAGAGGTAAAATTGGAGACTTTCAAAAGAGCCTTTTGCACCGAATACTATTTCTCTCAACTCGTTTCTTTCGTCACCAGAAACTACCAAGAACCAGAACTATCACCGCTCTAACATGCAACAACTGGAGTCCTGAAGAAGTCGCACGACCACCACCACCCGAAACATTAGTGGAACTTTGGAGAGCTTCCGAGAACATTAGGAGGTCTGGACCCACTCTGGTCCTCTGCTAGTACGTAAATTTTCATTTTTTTTTTCCAAATATGGGTACAGTATTTTTGACGTGTGAATTTCTTATTCTTGTGATTGTGCGGTGGAATGACACAAGTCTATTCATGGAATGTAATTTCACTGCGGATTATAATATTTCGCTTCATATCTTCTTATCTGATTTAGCCATTCTTGTTTCACAGCGATGGTATTAATGGATGTGGCCTGTACTTGACGTTGAGTTTCATGCTAGAAAGGATGGGTTTAGAGCAAGAGTGTGACTTGATTTTGGCAGTTCGAGCAGTTCGTCAATCGAGACCAGAGTTCATGTGCTTTCAGGTATGTGAAGTCTTTGGCAATAGCATAGTCGCTTCGAAAACGATTCTTTATAACCTAAGAATCGCGGAAACTTAATTTCAAGCAAAATCAAGTTTCCAAACATATTCAAAAAATGGGCAAATCTTTTAGAATCAGGATTTCCAATTAAAAATGGAACGTCCTGTAGCTTTAATCACACAGACCGTGTTTCCTCTTTCTTTTGCAGTGGCAATTCGAATACTTGTATGATGCAGCGGTGAAATACGTTGAGTGCTTCCAGACTTATGGAAATTTCAACCGAGGTCCCGAAGCAAATCATTGGTGTGAATAATGAATGTGGAATCTTACGTTTACTGACGAAGGTCACGGTTAACAACGGTATCAAACGAAGCTAGTGTTATATTCGCCGAGTTGAACCTCTCATGCCAATCACCATTGCGCAGGATGCTTTTAATCTAGATTAACCAGATAAATATTAACGCTTCAACGATAAGTCGAAATATCCTTCAATTATACTTATGTCCCATAGAATAATCAATATCCAATTGTATACCCAATTTATATGAAAAATAAAAAATATATATTATAATATTCTCATAAGAATCCTGATCGTATCCGAATATGTGAGGAACTTTAAAAAAATATTTTCCATGTGATAATGTGATTCAAACCAACTGTGTGTTTCATGTGATTAAATTTAAACGTTTGATGTGGTCTCTTATCGTCGTAGAAACGGAAACCGCAATCGCGTTTGCAAGGATATGATATGAATAAATTAAAAAATAATGAGAGAAGTAATTCTCTGCGATATCTAACAGGGATAATATTAAATCATCTGATTGTATCGCTGAACTCGTGTAAAGTTATCTCTACTGCTCTCTTATTTCATTGATTCTGATATGCAGTAGTAAATATTTATTCTGTTTGTTCAATTGCTGTAGCCACCAGAATTTTTGGACATGTCTAGCACTACGGTGACAATTTTAAGATGGGTCAAGCCTAGCTCTAAGGTTTGCACAAAATTTAGAGTGAAATGAAAGTTTGTTCAAATCTACTTTTAAACTGAAATCAATCAAAGAACAGATGAGTTCAGGTATATCGATCCTTGAATTTCATCCACGGTGTAACGAAACGTCGTAAAATAAGAGCCTGAATGAAAACGGAATCAACCTGAAGTTGAATGAACCGGATCATGCTGTTTTTATTTTCCAGAAGCAAATCGAGTGCTTGTATGACGCAGCACTGAAATTCGTTCAGAGCTTTCAAGGTTGGCTTCCAATTTCACCTCATCCGTCAACTCAAGTTAGCAGCTTCATTGATGGGAAGAATACGCAATTGTAACGCAAATATTGTAAAGACCTAAATGAACTACAATAAATTGAACTAGCCGAATCGATATGAATATTATTTCAGTTCCCCATGAACTGCGCTGTCTATAAATCGCTTTTTCAAAATTCCGCCAAAATAAGAGCCGAGACAAAATCAAGAATAATTATAAGACAAAATTTTGGAGGGGTTTGTCAATGGTTCCGTTTATTTAAAAATTACTGATTAATTTTCCTCGGGTCAGTTGAGCCAACACGTTTGATCTTTGGTCACTTTCCTCTCTCATCTACCAGACGGAGACGGCGGGTGCGGCGTAAGCGTAATGACCAGCGTAACCAAGACGAGCCTTGGCCTCGGCATGAGCAGCGAAATGAGCAGCCTTGGCGACGGCCACCTCTGGGGTGTCGACAACACGTCCGTCCAAACTAAGAGGGGCACCGTAGGTGAGGGCAGGAGCGTATCCGGAATAGGCGGACACAACGGGAGCAACACCTGAGTAGACCTTGCCGTAGGCAAGAGCGGGTGCGGAGTAAGCAGAGACAACTGGTCCAGCGGCGTAAGCAGAGTAAGCTGCAGCAGGAACAACCGCGGAATAGACAGCAGGATGGGCAGCGTAGTTTTTGGATGCTTCTCTGGCCAGAGTCACCTTCTCATTGATGTGGGCAGCAGCGTTTGCAGCCTTAGCCACAGCCACCTCAGGGGTGTCGACCACGCGGGCATCAGGACCGATCGGAGCACCAGGAACTACGTGAGCGTAGGCCAGGGGAGCCACAACGTGAGGGATGCTGGGCTTAGCCAAAGCAACGGCCACGAGGGCGGAGAGTACGATCTGTTTTGAGTAAATTAAATGATTAACAAATTATTATAGAAATTTGCAGATTTTTAGTCAAGTCTGAAGATTCTCGTACATTTTGGAGTCAATTTTTATTGATTGAAGAAAATTTATGCGAGGAAAGGAACAATCGGTCGTTCAAATTGTTCCCTAGATCAACGCGTTAGGAAAAAGATGAAATTATAGTCTCGAATTTATTTTCGGATGAACCGCAGGGTGTACTTACGAAGCACTTCATGATGAATAGAGAGGTTTGTTATAGCGCTACTGGAAAATGGCCAGGACTCGCTAGTTGGGCGTGTTGTGTCGAAAGAATGATTTTGCAGGCTTATATAGGTGGTCTGGTTCCTGGCATTGACATTATTCGGGTGTAGCGAGGCGTGGAGTGGGGAATAGCGTGAGCACTTTACGATCCTGGTCAGTGGTCAGGCAATTCGCGAACCTGAGTTGCAAAAACTTATAGAGAGGAAGGGGAAAGACGGGGGTGCACGTACATTCATGTGTAATGTACTACATCGACACGCCTATATAATCATAGGTATCAACCATATCCTCCACCTGTTTAACCCGTAATTAATAATCGACAAAAAAAAAGATCCTTTCGGCACGCGTTAACTCGATACTTTTTGACACATGATCAGCGCCGAATTTGATTAGTGAAATTTAATAAGTATACTAGATTTTTTGTTACAAGGTCGAGTAGAATTTTCGCGCGAATTGGTATCAAAAAAAATTTTCAAAATATAGGTACTCCGAAATTGGGATATAGTTATGAGCAGTAAAAGACCTGCTGAAACACTCAACTCGTCCTTTTTATTGTAAAATTTACGGGAAGCGGAACTGGCTTCGTCTTCCTCGTGCGAACCGGTTCGCGGTTTGCATTCCACATTCTGAAGGTGGAGTGCAGCATGGGATGCTGTAACGTCGGTTGATAGGATCTCGGAGCACAATGCTATTTTTTCTTCATGCTAGTGCGTGACAGTGGAATGTAAAAAAAAAAAAAAAAAAAATGAGGACCATGAAAGTATCGTAGGTATACTGCGTAGAGTACCAATTTTTGACAACAGTCTTGTAATACGGATGCAAATTGAAGGTTGAATCGAGAGATAAGGGTAATTTGAATCAAAAAAAAAAAAAAAAATGATTTCACAAATCCGCAAATGGGAATCCGGATCCGGAGAGTTTTTGTTGGTGGAAATTATTACCCGGTTATGATTTTTATTTCGTTTTTGTTTTTTCCTTCGTTTCGTTTTATCGTTACGGAATAAATTTCGTTTCGTCCAAGGCGAGCTCCTACTCAATTGAGAACCGATCATATAATTATATATTTGTCGTGAATTATGTGCATTGAAGTCACACACAGGTATCATCTTTTAGTTTGGAAAATTTCGTACAACAATCTTGTACAATGTGATAAGAGATGAAGCAACAAAAGATTCTTTATTATTCACGCCTGTACAAATGAACCAGAAGATCTTGAATCGTAGTTGTTTTAATTTTAATTTCATTTTTCTACTCCATCAGATAAATGACCCGATTTCATATGCTCGCGAAGGCCGCTTAAAAATGTCATGTGTCTAAAATCGTATGTATTAAGAACGCTTTCAAGTTGCAATTAGAATCCAATACTCTGTATAAAAATAATTTACGCTCACGTCCTGACATGCGAATGAGAAGATTGTTTATTAAATATCGTTGCGAATAGCCCGAGGCCTTGCGATAATCTAACATAATACCAATCGTATAAATAGACAGAATCAACTATCACTGTCGTATTGTTGAAACGTTATACTTCATTTGGAACAAAAAGTTAATTCAATTGCTTCTAAGTTCGGTAAGGTAGCTAAAAACCAGAAATAATCGCGATAAACGGGCCACCGTGAGAAAGAGGAATAGAATTTTCTCTATATATCTTGATCGATCGGGTCCGGCGCGGCGTACAATTATTGCGTAAGAACATATCGAACAAGGATATACCCGGGTGACCGTAGGCCAACTTGGGGCACTGTAGGCAGTAACTTTTGGCTTGAAGGTTTTTTTTTACGGGAAGCTCCACGCCAGATTTGTTAAGTTATAATGTATTAGCTCAATGTCAGGGAGCGTCAAAGGCGTGGTCCCGCATAGGCTCGCGGCGCGTTGCTCCAGCTGACCACCTCCTATATAAACCCGAAATCTGATCCGTCAGGCATAACACATTCGACAATTATAGCGAGTACTGGTCTATCAGCAGCGCTAAATTATCAATCAACATGAAATTCTTCGTAAGTATAATATCTTCGATCTCAAATCAATAACCAAAAAACTCCGTTATCCTATAACTGCAATTCATCTTCTCTAAAAACCAAAGAAATCGATCCACTATTTCATTTCACTGTCTTTGCAGATCGTACTCTCCGCTCTTGTGGCCGTAGCTCTAGCCAAGCCCAGCATCCCTCACGTTGTGGCTCCTCTGGCCTACGCTCACGTAGTTCCCGGTGCTCCAATCGGTCCTGACGGCCGCGTGGTCGACACCCCTGAGGTAGCTGTGGCCAAAGCTGAGCACGCCGCTGCTCAAATCAACGAGAGAGTCACCCTTGCCCACGAAGCTGTAAAATCTGCCGATGTCGTCGCTTACGCCGCAGCTCCAGCTGTAGTCTCAGCTTATTCCGCACCAGCTGTAGTATCTGCCTATTCCGCACACCTTGGTTTGGCTCATGTTGCTCATGTTGCTCACGGAGCTCCCATCGGTGTCGACGGACGTGTCGTCGATACTCCTGAGGTGACCGTAGCTAAGGCTGAACACGCCGCTGCTCACATCAACGAAAAAGTCACCCTCGCTCATGAGGCAGCTAAGAACTACGCTGCTCACACCGTACCAGCGATAGTTTCCGCTTATTCAGCACCGGCAGTTATTCCAGCTGCTTACTCCGCCCATTACTCAGCACCAGCTGTAGTATCTGCTTACTCTGCTTACTCCGCACCAGCTGTGGTGTCTGCAGCTTATCCACACTTGGCTCACTCTGCTCTCCGCGCTGTATCCGTATGGTAATCATCGTATCGAGACGACTATAAACGATTTGCCATTTTCTTTTTGTAATAACATTCGCTGCGCATTTTTTGTACATTTCTAATCAGATTTTGTTCTCATATGTCCATCGTTTTACTGCAATAAATGATACATCAAATTTATGTACTGTGTCTTTTATCAATCACTATAATACTCGCCATAGTATCCTAAATCGTTATAGAACCTATTATTACATCGACGAAAACCTTGTATACGATTCTGAGATCTAGGATCTAGAATTTATAATATTGTTTACTGCTTTACGCTGTCATTATTTTCGCGTGAAGGATAATTAGGGATATTAATCCATGTATATGTATGAAAATATTGGTTACTTGAAGTTTGAAGTCTTCTCAACTGTTTAGGGAAGAAAAATGGAGTTGAAATAATGCTTGAGATAGTTTAATGGCAGTGACCTTTTACAAATGTAATTACACCTGTCGATCTAAAGAATAGAGAATAGAAAAGTTCGCCCGATGTTAAGTGGCTACTCGTTTACGCCTCTGTGATCCCATTGTTAAAAATTTGCGTGACTGAAGGCCGTGTTCACACCGTCAAATCTCATCAAGTTCGACGTGGGTCGTCGCTCCTGATTGGTTGAAGAAAAAAAAGGAAAAGAAAGAACAGAAAAAAAAAGAACAAACTACTTCGTCATTATTTATACGGATCGATCTAGTTATCTATGGTTCATACTTTATACACTGTGTATACCCTGTATAACTATATTTTGAAACGCTGCAGCGATTTTTCGGAGCGCAAAACCAGCCTTGGTTTTATTACCGCGTGGTATCGCGTCGCTGTCTGATCATTACGAACTGTTACCACTGTATTATACTACTAAGATGTAATTATGGAGATGGATTATAGATATCTAAACAGAATAAACGGCGTTCTTTCTTATCTTCCGAACTCACTATAATCTATATCACTCCATCGTATCAAAAAAAAAAAAAAAATTGCATAAAGAGTATAATACGACGAATTCTGAGTAATAATTTCAACATTTTACTCTACTTTTCTCGTTCTTTCTCAAAGTTTCAACGTATATTCATAACACTTCGGTTCTACGCATGAATTATTATATAAAATTTCGTTACTGATTTATTATTCATACCTGTTTATTTGCATGATATATGTACATACATACACACATACATAAGCACGGCAAAAGGTAGGTGGATAGGTAGATATGGGTAATACTTGTGTATATCTGTGATTATATATGAATTTTGTTTTTCTAACACGGAAGTTAATTCGTCCATATAGTCGATTAGTCGGATAACATTTAGGAATGAATTATTATATCTGATTTTTTTTTTTTCATTACAGGCGTGGGTAGGTACAGATTAACGTTATAATGAGGGTGAACACGATCGACTTACTGATTGACGATCTATTTCTAAGGACTTCTCTATACGTATCGTGGGTCGCCTTCTAATTCGAGGACTTTGATCACAGTCGAATAAAATGATATGTATGTACCTATTCATACATAAATTTAATTTGTATAGAAAATGTAAAATATGTGAGGAAAAATACTGAGATAAGTAATTTCGTCTGCATATAATTACACTTACGGGGATCTAGAATTAATTGCAATACCTTATTTGTAATTTTCGGTATAATAAAGCCGTTCGATTTGTTATTTTTGAAAATTGGTAAAAAGTAACCCAGCTGCATGCGGCTGCAGGGTTGACCTCGGGGGTCGACATATTAGGAAAAGTCTCGTATCTCCATTCCGGCGAGAAAACGCCGTATAGTTTATACCTGATTCGAGAGTTGTCTCGTAGTCGAGTTGTTAGCGCCGTACCGAATGGATCGAGTATAATAATATATAAGTTGCAAAAAATCGTCGACCACGCGACAAGTCGTAAGAGTATTTTGAACTTGCAATTCGACCTTGCGCCGGACTCGGAGACAACCTGTTCTGGCATCGTTCCATCCTCCTCTCATCTGGTTTACAAATTCACAATAAAACATATGATGGGTTTACCAAGGGCGTGGTCTTCGCAGTCCTGTTCTTCCTCCCCATTAGACTACCTATATAAGCTCACGGGTGCCATCCGACTACCTCAAAGTATCAATCGGGTCCTCGACTAGTTCGCATTATTCTATACGATCCATCGCCTAGGTTTCCGAAGCCATCCTAAATCGCCATGAAACTCTCAGTAAGTTCGTCAAAATCGTCTTCATCGAATTAACGAAACATTTTCAAAAACCACGTCTAATCGTTTCAGATGATTGCGATTTTCGGCGCCGTCTTGATCTGCACCGGGGCTCTGGCACAGCCCACGGGAATAATTCTGGGCTACCAGGACGCCCTGGGTCAGTACAGTTTCGGTTACAGTGGGCCTCATCAAGCGCGTTCCGAAGTCCGTTCCCTGGACGGAGTCACGCGTGGATCTTACAGCTACGTCGACGGTGCCGGTTTGGTACAAAGTACGGATTACACTGCTGATGGAGTAAACGGCTTCCGTGTCGCGGCCACAAATCTTCCTCAAGCGCCGGTCCCAGTTCAAGAAACACCGGAAGTGGCAGCCGCGAGAGCCGCGCATCTTTTAGCCGTCGAAGAAGCCGAGAAGGGTGTTCAAAACCAGCAATTAGAATCCGACAGCGTTACCGTTGACTCAAAGTCCGCTAAATCTGCAGAAACACCCGACAAAGAAGTCAGTCCGTCACCTCAAACGACTGAACCAATTATCGAAGCCGTCGCGGAAGCTGAGGAGGTTAGTAAACACGTTTCTGGTAATTACAGGTATCAACTGCGTAATTAACTGTTGCCCGATTCGTAACTCTCGGGGTTTTTTGTTCCCTGAGGCCATACAGCGTCAAGTTATTCATAGGATTTCTGTGTTTCATTTTTTCTTTGTGTTATACTCCTACAGCCTGCTGCAGAGGTCCGGAGCGAAGAGGCCATCGCCGAAGCCGGCGCAGCGGCTGCAGTAGAAGAAGAAGCGAAACCGGAAGTCCAGGAGCAGAAGGGCAGAGCGATTGAGGAGCCTGCGGTAGCTCCATGGGTCCAATCTCCGGCTGCATCACTGCCAGTACCTTTGATTCCAGTAAACTTTGACCTCCCCGCTATCTCCGCATATTCTTCTAGGCCTGATGGCGCCAAGGCCGATGAAACACTTCCGCAATCAACGTCTGCTCAAGGTCATTATACAAGTGCGAGATCGAGACTAAAACTGGATCGATCGGTTAGCTTGATGCTGATCTTGCTGCTGGGCACGCCCAGTTACGACACGGCGATTTGATTGTGTGTTAATTTTGACGAGAGTGAGAGATCCACATCCTTAAGGCTCGATCATGCCATACATGTCATTTCGGGTTTAGTTTTTGCGAATAATAATTGATCGCGATTGTATGAAATCGATTTTTGTTTCTCTATTTTTTAAATCATCGGCGAATATATTTGCTGCTAATAATTTTACGAATTATAATAATAATAATAATTTTGATGCTTTTTTTTCTTCTTTGAACACTGCAGGAGTGATCACGCCGGCTGGAACAACTCTGAAGACCTTACCGGCTACTCAAGTAGTTGCAATCGCTCCGCAGATATCTTTGACCAGCGAATCTTCGCCGATCAGTCCTGATCCTGCTAGCCCATCAGGTTCAGCGAGGGAATTTGCACACTATGAAAGAGCTAGGGCTGTTTACGCGCCAGTTGGTCCTGTCAATGTTATTCCGGTGGGATACGAGCCGACTGTTTCGTCCTTTTTGAGATACGCACCGATCCCTTATGTAACTTACAATGTTTGGTAAAATGGAGGCTGTTTTTTTTTTTTTCTTTTAATTCGTCCTTTATTTTCGGAGCTGATAAGAGTACGGTTACGATCTGAGATTTTTAAATACATATATTTGAAATCCATGCGGTGAGATTGAATTTAATTTCGCTCCGGCTATAAAAGGTTCGGATTATTATTTGAAAATTTGCAATTTATATTTAGATTTCAAACGGATATAAAATTCGCCTAATTGCATTAAAGATTTTATAACTATATACGTCTTTGCATGATTTTACCGTATACGTATATAAATTTGGTCGATGTATGAAAAAAATTGACAAATAATCAAGAAAAATATAAGATATAAAATAAATATGTATCTCAACCCTATATGCTATCCTTTATATCGCTATAGAATTATATACCTATAAATAATCGAGATATGAATAAAAACTGAACTTTGGCAAATTCAAAATACGATATTCATTATAATACTGTACCCGGCGATCAATCAGATTCAATTTTTTTGCTATCCAATTGTCGCAAAAAGTGATCTTGATATTGCTATTTCTTATATGTATCTATAGGCGAGGTATTACATATATAAAAGAGATTCTTAGACTGCTTCAATTTAAATGATTCAAGTTTTTCTGCATTTTTTTTCTTTATAATTTAATATTTGCGAAATAAGAATACGCCAAATTGAAATTATTATATCGTATATTTATATATATGCCGTGTAGTTAATATCAGGAGACGTTAAATTTGTTGAGATTTTTTTTATTCTTCTTTATAAAATAACGCAAAATGTGAACAATAAAAAGAAGGAATATTTATGTATAATAATAATAATAATATATATGTAGATATAATACCGTCTATATGTATAATAGTCCTAAGGATATAATGCTACAAACTGACGTTGAATTATAATATTATATATACCTAAATATATATGTATAATATATGATATAACAATGTTATAATCCGTATATAGAGGAACCGATTAGAATTCCTATATAAATTTAGAACATTCGCCTAATAATAATTGCGCCTCGCGGTATAATTTGAATTATTAAAATAAATAACCTATAATTATAATCGTAAGTATATTATTATGGTGTAATGAACGATCACCGTTCGTTTTTTTTTTTTTTTTTTTTTCACTTCTTCTTTTGCTGCAGCGTTTTCATAATACGTACAAAAATAAAGGTGGGGGGTAAAATCGTAAAAAATAAATCATCGTATCTTATTATGACAGATATATTGGTATAGGTATAAGTATACCTGTGACAGATGCCAGCGAGGATTTAAATTACATCGCCCATATACGTATATACTCGACATTCAACTAGTTTTCTTAATTTATATAATATTGGAGAGTCTTGAGATCTGACCCTAAAAATCAAGGGCGTACGTCGCAAGACTCCGTATAAGGATATTTGACATATATTTATATTTATCTATATACGAAATAATTCGAGCCCTGTAATGAACTATATAAGATCCCGGTAGAATCGCGTTTTCAGAGAACAAAAAATAAGAAAAATTAGTAAAAAACAAACTGGACAAACAAATAAAGAAGATTAGGACTATTTTTTTTTCTCAACATCGCGAAAAAATCCGCCAGGATCCATACTCGACTTTTCATTTTTTTGGTAATGCCAGTCGATATTTATTATATATGTAAGTGTGCATGCAGGTATTTATTAATTATATGTATATATAATATACCTATGTATTCTACACAGGAGAATTTCCTTAGATAATTTTCTTTTTTTTTTCTCTTCTTCCTCATTAGTTTTTTTTTTTTCTTATTTATTTTTTTTCTTCTTCTTCGTCCTCTTTTATACATTTTCATTTGCAGCTAACTGAAGTAGCGGCGCAGTACGTAATAATAATTGTCGTTGGACAGTTTCAAGAAAAACACTCGCTGGCATCGGGGTCTTCTAAATGAACCGCGGTTTACGTAATTATATATATAAATATAAATATAAATATGATTAATAATAATTATAAAGAAGAAAAAAACGAAAAAAAAAAACGAAATTTAGGTATATAATTTTACCAATACGTCCACGACTTGCGCTGTATTTTATTCATTCACTAATATATTTATATATTATATATGTATACTTAAAAATTACATTAAAATACTAATAAATTTATACCCTAAATCATCTCTCATCATCTCCCTTGTCATTTGTCGGCGTGTCAAATAATGTATACGTATTTATACCGTTACAGCAGGCTATTATATATAATCGGACCAATGTAATAATAATAATAGCAACAATAATTATTACTATTATTATTATTATTTATTTATATATTTATTAATTTTTATTTTCAATTTTTGTTTATTTTTATTCTTCCACGTCTTCATATACATAATAAATTTTGAATAGACTCATACATATATATATATGTATATATATATATATACCGGATTCGAATTATTTGCCTAATGCAACCTATCTTTATATATATATACTTGTATATATATACTTTACAGTTAATTATACCATTTCAATTAACCGCTACACCAAACGTACGTAGTACATACGTACGTTCTTCAATCGACAACTAGGAATAAAACATTATCAGTGTTTTCTTTATATATGTATATGTATGTATAATTCATAATTTTTTCTTTTTTTTTTTTTTTGTCTACACTTCATTTTTTTTTTTTTTTCATCTTTTTATTTCACATCATTTTTATAATATTTGGGCGGTTTTCTCAATAACGTACTTGTAACGAAATAAGCTGTATCACAGTACAGGCGAGGCGTTCCAAAGTCTTTTCTGCTATTAATAAGTACAGTTTATAATACATATTATAGGATATAAATTATCAAACTCGTCGAATTTTATATAATTCAGTTCCTGCAGCGAGTTTTAATTATTCACAATTATACGGTTTTAATAAGACTTTATAGTCGCTTATCAAAAGCGACAAATAATGTAGCAATAAATTCTTCTATAATTTCAATTGCGCAAAATATACGTCTTATACAGTCGGATTTATATATGTATAAGGTATATGGTTAGTATACATATGGACGTGGCACACGCTATATATCAATTTCGAGAAATTGTCTCAAATATTTTCATGATCATATTCAGCCTGTACAGTTTATAAGTATATTAAAAAGATATTCATATTATAGTCTTTTCAGAATTAGTAAATATTATACCTAGTATACATATATATATGTATAGATCCTGTAAGTTGAAAGTATTGTTTCATGTTTGATGATTTTTTTTTTTATTTTTATTAATTGTATCTCCGGAACACCTCCCTGCACGAACAATTTTAGTTTGCTTAACTTTAAATGCAAACATAATTTTTCAATGTTATACAATATTTATTTAATTTAATTAATTGATTAATCAGTTAATTAACCAATTGAAACCGTAATTATTATATTAACATTTTTTACCGCTAAACTCGCACACATGCGTCTTATCTTCTTGGCGCTCCCTAATATTATATAATATTACAATATTACAATATTATTAATAGTTTCTTTCATATACCTGTATATTTATATACATATATATAATTATTTTTGAAGATATACCTACACATATATAATAGATATATTATATACATGTATGTATACATTATATATATATATACATATATATTTTAGGTAAATATTGAATTCGCAATTGACTCTAAATATCTCTGTTGTACCCTCTCCAACCTGTTTTCCGAAATGCATCGTTTTTCGCGCACATTCTTCAGGAAGTATAAATAATTATTGAAATTTAAAATTAGATTATAGCGAGCGATTATTATCACGCCGTGTTAGAAGAAAATTTAAATTCATGGTATATATGTATATTTATACACATATACATATATATCACCAATCGGAATAGGACATTAAAGGACGTTAGGGCGGCAAGCCTTAATCAAAGTCCGCTATAAACGAGCTACAATTTTTTTTTTTTTCTTCTTTCTTTTTACCTTTAATTATGTATTATATTGTACGTTAAACTCACGGATTTCGAGATACCGTTCTTATCGATTATTTTATATGTAGGTACATAATTAACACTGACAATGAGTTCGACGATAGTATATATATAGTTAATACACGACTGTATAGTACACACGAGACCAATTATTACTATTATCATATATATATTTATATATACAAAGAAATTATACCATGTACCTATGAATATATAGGTATATAAGTATTTATGTATGTATGTATGTACTTATTATATCCGTATATCTTTATATGGGATATTTATAATAGCTGATATCTATGCATAATGACTATGGCTCAGATCCCGAAATCCGTGAAGGAACTACGTCCGACGAAACCCGGGGAATCCTTATTTTTCACTTTCTCATTGTGATGGAGAAAAATAAAAATTGAAAAATTGAAAAAAAAAAAAAAAACTTTGCTTCCTATAACTTGTCAGTCTCGAGGAAATATGCTATAGCGTTGCCAATCATCATTATAAAGAAATATATATGCAAATAAATTATGAAAAAAAAATGTTTAAATAATGAAAAATTGAGAAATAATTAAAGAGACAGAAATTAACTATGTAGATTTTAATTAATCGACGCGTATTAGCTAATTGTTCGTATTATACTAGCATAGACATACCTCTATAACTTGTTGCTCAGTAATATTATGCCTGGCATAATTTTCTCCGAAATAAATCGATCGTCATTTGTCACTTGGTATTCTGGCCAATTACTGTAGTGTGTAGGTTCATGAATATCGTGTGTATTGAAATATTGATCTCGTTAGGTATGTGAAAGATAAATTGATATTATATATATATACATATGTATATATGTGCAGTGTTCGCTCGTAATATCGATGAATAAATAATATGTCCGAATAATTACCTTGAGAAAAGATCTGTAAAATCGATCGTTACGAAAGAGGCGAAAAAAAAGGATTAAAGTGACAAAAAAAAAAAAGGTGTTAGATATTTTAGCGCACTGCAACGTTACAAATTTTCGAGGAATGTAGTAGGTTGAAAAACAAAAAAAATGATCGATAAAAAATTGCATAAAAAGAACCGATCGAAGGCGAGCGAGAAGAAGTCGAATAAAGGGGAAAAAATTGGAAATAATTGATTGTAAATAACAATCGAATGATATTTCATTTTCTATATTATATGTATATGTAAAAAGTAAAATTTGACGTGTGTAAATAATTTTTAAACGCTGTGTCGATAGTTGGACAATTTTTTTTTTTTTTTCTTCAATTTCCTTCTATCTCTAATTAATATGTATTGCAGGTAAGTATAATTATGGTCGGCCAACTCATGATGAAAAGTGAATTAACCACCGAGTGAAACGTTGTGCAGTTAATTGGCGAATTACTTAATCCGTTGTTATTCAGTCAAGGTGAAATTCCTGAGAAGGCCGCTACGCCGCGTTCCCACAGACCAAGAAATTCGCCATGCATGTGCCTATATACCTGTATGTACATAGATATGATATGCCGGTCGGATTTGCAATCTTATATGCAAAAATTCGTGTCTCCAGAAACTGAAACACTCTAATCTTTCGTCAGGTGTGAAGTGAACGAAAACGAAACCAAAACAAAAAAAGTAAAGGAACCAAAAAGTTTTGGAGACTGAAGAGTCGAAAATCGGCAATCGGCGTTTGAGATCGCCGGCAATTTTTGGTGTCGCAACGTTTTCGAGTCTCTTGCAGCTAGTTTTACTAGTTTTTTCGTTTTCTGTGTTTTTTCTTTTTGCTTTAATTATTTTTATTTTTATTTCATTTTTGTTCTCAGTTTTTTGTTTTCTTCACTTCTGCTCCAAGTGCCAGTTTTTGTTCGACTGACATTGGACGGCGGTGATCGACGTGAAAGTACAAGTTTGTGGACTGGCCTCAACGATCGGTCGTCGTGCTGGTCAACCAAGAACAACAATCCGGGACCTTATCTGGTCTAATAGCTTTTTTAGACTTTTATAGACGTTCTGTGCAGGGATCTTCGAGGTCTCGTTTAAGCCTGCAGGCGATCACTCGAGAATTATACACGTACGATACGTAGTTATTTGCAATTCGTAGAAAACTCGTAAAATTTCTTTGTCCATTCTGCAGCTGGAAATTCTTAAGCTTTTGGAGAAGAAAAAAAGAAAAATCTGCATTAATCAGAACAAGAAATGAGAAAATTGAAAATTTTTCGGCAGATTTTTTCGGTCTAGATAAATTCATCGAAGTTTTAAATTATGGTCACTTTATATATATTCAATTGCGTGCGATTGGATTAGATTTGGGGTTTTTCTGCGTGATTCAAGGTTTCCTTAAACTTGATTTTATACACTATACGGTCGTTGGCATCGATGATTTGCAAGAATCAAAGATCAGGAAGAGAAAAAAAAAAAAAAAAACGAAAAATGAAAAATACTAGCGTTGCAGCGATTTGTCTTGAAAATTAAATTTTATATACTGTCCATACATCAATATGTATATTATATAAAGAATATTGGCCGGATGTTGAGTTTCTTCGTACACATGATCTGAATATTGAATTTTCGGCGATATATACACAAATTTTTAATTATGCAAGCTTTTTTTTGTTTTTTTTTTTTCAACTATTATACCTACAATGACGGTGAGAGTATATATGTATTATATGGTGAAACTATGTATTTCGTTCTGGTCTGATTAATTTTAGTAACAAGACCCGTCTGTTTACACATACATATGTATATAAGTATATAAGTTGCATAACGCAATCGAAGATTATCTGCATTAGATTGCAGACAATTGTAATAGTACAAATACAACTGCCAACCACCGTTAGATTCCTCGAGCCTGACGATTTCGAATTTCCTATTTTCTACAGACTTCTTTTTTTTTTTTATTAATAAAATAAATTTCCGCTTCGCGCGCCCCGATAGACCTGCATTGAATCTCTATACCTACCTATATACGAATTATATATACTTTAAACCGATTCTATGTAAAATTTCCTTATCATTTATTTATTATATAGAAACTTATCTAATTGTGTTTTGCATGTAAATGTTCGTGTAAGTAGTGTTAATAATACTTGAAGCACGATAGAAAGAGAGAGAGAGAGAGAGAGGGGGAGTTGAAGAGAAATAGAAAGAGAGTAATGAATTGTTCTATGAAGTAAACGATCGAATTGTTATTAAAAAAAAATTGAAACTTTTCTTTCTTTCGCGTATATTATTGCTTAGAACTACAAATTCCTGCAATTCGAGGCAAGATGAAACCTAGATTAAATGATTAACAGCATGGTTTCCTATTTTAGAAAATGAATTGGTTATGAAAAGTGTTGAAAATGAGAAAAAAAAATTAAAAAAATTTTAATGAAAAAAATATTCTGCAAGTATAGGTATAGATGAAATTATTCTACTTAATAATCGAAGCTCCTTGCATCAGAAGAATAATAACTATAGGTAATTATTCATCCATAATATAATTATATGATAGTTTGAAGTAACAAGTTTTGTGAAATAAGTAATAATAATAATAATAATAATAATAATAATAATAATAATAATAATAATAATAATAATAATAATAATAATAATGATAGGAATAATAATAGAATGATAATATAATATATAGTTAAAAAGTAGATAGTAAGTAGATTTAGATAAAGTTTAATAATGTTTTTTTTTTCTTTTTTTTTTTATCTTTAGATTATAATACATATAGTAGCAAAGGATAAGAGGATATAATAATAATATATAATAATATATAGTACAGACAGATAGACTACATAGGTACAATGGATTAGTAGGTACAAGTATAATATAGATATGAAATTATAACGTGATAATAAATAGAAGATATATAGATATGACAATGATATAAAAAGAATAATTTATATAATAGTTCGCGAATAGTCGTTGGGCGTTTAATTTACGGTGATTATATTTATATATTATAATTATTATCGCGCGTATAATGACCGCGGATAACAGTCTCTCTCAACGATGATTTCTTTTTTTTTTTTTCTTCTTCTTCCGTCATTTATTTATCCATTTTTCTTTTTTATTTGGTTTTCTTTGTTTTTTTTTTTGTTTTTCCTTCGTTTTTCGTTCGCAACACTATTTTTTCTTCGCGATAAAAATCCGCCGGTCACTATACGCGATAAGAATATTTATATGTAAAAATTGGCGTTCGCGATTCGACCGTAACACGCAGAAGTAGGCGGTATATACTATATACGTTGCATAATTATATATAGGTAATCAACACGAATCGTGTGTCTATCAATCCTGGATCATAAATGCATACATATTATGCATATATGCTGCACTTTGAGAAATAGAAACGATGTTACACGACTCGATTAATGATATATTATATGTATATACATATATATCTATATATATATTATGCGTTTCGAACTGAGATCTGTATTATATTAGAGATAGATTCAAATGATAATTATCTCGAATATTTTTAGCGCTGAGATAACTATACATAAATGGTTTTCTTTTTATGTATATATAATAATTAGTTTAATCTTTAAAGGTAATGACGTTGATCCCATAGAATACGTGTTTAAACATCTAGGCACAATTCCTAACGATTGTTCTGGCGAGCTTGTGCGGAAATCTTATTTTTTCATTTTTCTTTTTCATTTTTTTTCTTGTTTTTTTTTTTTTTTTTTGGGTTTTTTTTGGGGTTTTTTTTTTCTTTCTTTCTTTTAACATTATATTTATATTTCAAGTATACAGTTAGTTGTAAATAAATACGCGACGTAACACTTCCGTTGCTACATACATAAGTATATACTGATAAGTGTACAGTATATGCATATCTATGTTTATTTTTTTTTTCTTTTTTCTTTTTTCTTCTATATACCTATATATATATACAATATTTATCTATATGTGTATATATATAGCATGTAAAAGTATACAGTTATATATTATACATATATGATCATTTTCAATTGAACCTTTTTGTTTTTTGTTTTGTTTTTTTTGGTTTATTTTTTATTCAAGCCCTATAGCGCCGAGTTTATATACGCAAGCACGAATTCAACTTGTCAAATTTACATATTCTCCCTTTAACTATTAAAAGTAGCAAGTCAGTCGATGGTGAGAGATGCGATTTTTTCCCCTACATCAATTTTATTATTATTATTATTATTATTATTATTATTATTATTATTATTATTATCATTATCATTATTATTATTATTTATTTATTTATTTTTTTCATCAATGAATAATTTTAAGTCGTGCTTTAATCGTTTTACATCGCCACATGTCACGTACGTATGTGGGTGGCTCTATACATATACTTGACTCACGTGTGGTTTAAATTGTGCGTCGGTCATCCATGGGCACCGTGAAAATATCGGTTAAATTCTTATTATTTTTTTTTTATTTTTTATCTTTTCTTTCCTTTTCTTACCGCCTTATGCCTATTTTGGCGAAAAATTGACTAATTGTGATTTAATCGTAACAAATCGATTAATTAATTTATTGTTATTATTATTATTATTATTATTATTATTATTATTATTATTATTATTTTTATAATTATTATTATTATTTTAATTTATTTTAATTATTTTTTGTCGTAGTCCGCGTCGATCAACGAACGCAGTTAACAATTACTCTCTTTCGTACTCTCTCTCTCACGTCGATTGAGAAAACTCCGAAAATAAAATACAATTATTACAACCGTTGTTGGTCACGTAGTGTTTATAGCCAGAGCCGATTTCCCATTCATATGAACTTTCTGTTCTTTTTAATTTTCTTTTTAATATTATTTATACTTTTAAAATTCATTTCCCCATAACTTTGCGGTTTGCCCTTACTTTTATATAAGTATATTTATTTTCCATATTATCATTATTTTTATTATTATTATTTTCATTATTATAATATTATTATTATTATCATTACCGTTATTGTTATAATATATATATACCTATATATAGAATTTTTATTTAACAAAAGCAAAATGCACCCTTCGTGCCCTCGTGTATTATTATATAGATGTTAGGTATTATAGTGTCAAAAAAAAGTGGATTAATCGGTTGAACGAAGTGAAAGTTATTTTTTGTTTTATTTTATTTTATTTTATTTTCTTTGTTTTTCGAATTATTTTATTGATTCATTTTTTGTCTTGTCAATTTCATCCATTTTCAGAAAACGTGCGAGAAAGAAGTTGACCATCGTTTATGACGTGCAGCTTGTTACGCATGTACATACATACAATAATGTACATATACATACATACATATACTTACGTGAAAGATTTTCACGTGAGAAAAAAAGAAAAAAAAAAAGCAACCAAAATTTCTTTTTAAAACCTTTTTTTTTTATATATATGCGTGGGTGTACATATATGTACGTGCCGAGCGAATCGCGAATAATAGAACTATAAACGGCAGACCAAAACACGCTATACATGTATAATTAGATCCATTAATGTATGTATATACCGTATAATAAAAAAAAAAAAAAAAAAAATAGCGTGATATCCGGCAAGATAATGGAATGTATAAAGTAATTCGAAATTACGATTCTTTATACGATTAATTAAAGATAATTAAATAAGCAAATACTGTAGACAGGTAAGAGAAGATTATACAGCATAATATATCGATTCGTGAAATTTGAAAATTTGTTATTAAAAAAATTAAAAAATGAAAAAAAAAAAATATATACATATATATGTATATACATATTTATATATATATTCAGGTGAAAAGATTCGATAAGTTTATACTTTGCGAATCCTGTGAAGAGAGAAATTAATAAATATTGAATATATACGAATGAGAAATGCAAAATCACATATAGAAATAAAACTTCTTAGGAACTCATACTGTGTATACCTAAGATTAATTTTAGAAAGTACGAAGCAACTGGCAAATGCAAAGGAATAAATAAATTTTCGTGAAATATTATTTCAAACGAGATCAAAAAAACATTTTTGACGTTATATAGTTTTGTCCGTCTTAAATCATGTCGCGTGTCTGTTTATTATTTTCAAAATTTTCAATTTAATCAATTTTATATGTATATGTACATATTTTACGAATTCTGATAAAATTTTATTCGATTTCCATCGAAAATTTATTAAGATAATCACGATTCCAGGTGTTCGATCTCATATATAAAATATATAATACAGCGATTATAAGCGTATACATATAGATATATCTATACGTAATAGGACGAAAAATAAGTAATTAGATAAGTCAAATGATAATGATAATGATAATGACAACGGTAATGATAATTATGATAATGATAATGATATTAAAAAAGGATCGGAGAAAAAGAATACAAAAATGTTGTAGGATAGGTTTGACAAAATGGATATATATTTCTTTTTTTTTTTGTTTTTTTTGTTTTTTTTTTGTTGATAATAAAGATAAGAATTAGAAACTGGACAATAAGAACACACAAGACATAAGGCATAAGACATTACAGAAGGTGAGAGAAAAATAATAATCATAATAATAATAACAATATTAATAATAATAATGATAATAATAGTAATAATAATGATAGTAATAATAATAATGATAATAATAAACAGGCAAGGATTAAGTAGTGATAAAGATAATAGGTAAAATTATTAGAATAATTAACATTTAAAAGTGTACATTAAAAATTTAATGTAACCAACTAAAAGTATAGGTATAGTTATCATGGAGGTGATCCAAGATATAAACACACACAAAGTATTAAAGTAAATAGGTATATACGAACTAGAGATAATTAATAAGATATACATAATATATAAGAAGATATATGTATGTATATACCTATGTATATATCTATTTGTATTATAGGTATATAATGTTGAAACAGATCTGGAAGTAATAAATAAATTTATATATAGATTCATAGTGAATATATATATGTATATAGAAATACTGTTCGTGCAGAATATATAATCGCATCAGATAATAATTAGTACTTTATATTTCATCCTTTGTATCCTATCCCTTTTTATTTCACCCCATTCGTTTTACTATATATAGCACCAAAACAAATCTTGTGCGTTTCAAGATATAGAAACGGTAATAATCGTATATTATAAAGACAATTTAAGCGTAATTATTATTCAATGAAATTCAAATTTAATTAGATATTGTTTCGTGTCACAAGGAAACGTATAGATCCAATAATTAAATGCGTTTCAAATTTGACAGATCTCTGTTTCTTTTTTTTTTTTGTTTCTTTTTTGATTCATTTATCAATAAAACCCTTCAATTAAAATTTTTTTTTTGTTTTCGCTTCAATGCGTATAATACCCAGCTTCCAGATCTGTTAGAAATCAACGAAATTATATAGAAAACTAACAAACGAAAAGAAGAAAAAGAAAGAGAGAAAAAAAAAGGAAACAACAAATGTAAAGAGCAAAAATATGTAGAAGTAGGGGGTAATAATATTCTTTGATTGAGGTATAAAGTAGGCGTAAGTAGTGAACATTCGTGAAATATAAGTATGTATATGTTTCAGAGTAATGGTATAGATTTTTGAAGAGACAAATATGGTCAACAAGATGCATATATATATACATAAAAAGAAGATTTTTTTTTTGTTTTTAGTGGATTAGATACGAAAGAGGTTTTTACTAATATTTATTTACTTGTGCTTTTTTTTTTTTTTTTTCTTTGAGATTTGTTTTCTTGTGAAATCGAAATAGAGATTAAGAGTGTTCAATCATAGTCGTGCTTGTATTCGTGTAGGTGTGCGTGTCAGTGTATTTGAACAGTGCTTCGTTTATTGTAAAACTATACGTCTCGCTAATTAATAAATCTAATCTGATTTAATCAGAGTCCCTGTAATATTGCGTGGATTAGTTTCAATTTTTTATTCTTTCTTTTCGTAACGGATTAATTAGCTGCGGTTGTTTTTCCTCTTTTTTTTTAAATATTAATCGTCTCGTTTTTGAATCGTTTTTAATTTCCGGGTTCGAATTTAGATTCTTTCCAACGCGATATATATCGGACCAAACTATTTACTGTACCAAAGCATGTTGTATACGACATAAAACGGTACAAACAAAACTGTCACTTTTTTTTTTCTTCTCTACTAATGAAAAAAACAAAAAATCTATAAAATTCGTCGTACAGTTTTATAATAAAATCGAAAGCGCCTATATAGTTTTTATTTGATGTGTAAATTTTTTTTTTTGTTTTGTTTCGTCTGCATGTGTAGAAAGTTTCTTTTTGTTAACTACCTAATCACTTACTAGCTTAACTGTTAATGCTCGCTCTGACAGTTATTATTTAAAAAATGATTTTTGTCTGAGTCGAGCTGATTGTGATTCTTAACGCAATTCCTGGCCCAATTATTTCCCCAATGGGCGTCCTAATTGCTGTGGGCTAATACCGTGAGGCCAAACGTTTTATTTTTTGGTTTTTTATTTTTTTCTTCAAATTCGAGTAACTCATATGTATGTGGCTTTCCACGTGAAGCGGGCCACTTTTTTTGGTGACCATCACCGATTTTGACTTTGACCAGGTATCTTGTACTACTTATGGACATAAGTCTTTGGGCCAGGTCAAAGGCCGTGGCAGGTCACGGTTTGCTACCTAGCATAGGTAATAGAAATGGTATTTTCGCGCGCAAGCTCTTCTTTCACAGCTCATATCTCAGTTGTTTTAGATGGAAAGTTCAAAGTTATATAGTGATTCTTGTAGCTATTTTCACGCGCTTTCGGGTCATTATACTCACATTTCTTCAGGACTACAATGTGGTACTCAAAAACGCTGTCTAATTAATATTTTCGATTTTCACAAAGTTCGCCCATTTTGAAAATTTTTTTTTCTATCTCTAAAAAAGGCTCAAAATACCCCCTATGTATACCCCAAGTGGCAAAGTGGGATTATTTTTTGTTTGGTCAGAATAATATTTTTTAATATTTTTTTATTCATTTCACTTATTTATTGAATAGTGATATTACAATTTAAGGCAAATCTGACACCTGATGTTCCTCATGAACTCACTATAATATTGGAACTGGAGGTTTCATATAATATTGAAGATGGAGTTTTGTTATGAAATTAATCTTTTTCATTTTGAAGATTTCTAGAGCCCTTATACGGTCAAATTAAACAATAATAATCACTATCAGCCACCATTCATGAAATATGGGGTAAACATAAGTAAAATCAAAAATAAAAAAATATTAAAAAATATTATTCTGACCAAACAAAAAATAATCCCACTTTGCCACTTGGGGTATACATAGGGGGTATTTTGAGCCTTTTTTAGAAATAGAAAAAAAAAATTTCAAAATGGGCGAACTTGGTGAAAATCGAAAATATTAATTAGACAGCGTTTTTGAGTGACACATTGTAGTCATGAAGAAATGTGAGTATAATGACTCGAAAGCGCGTGAAAATAGCTACAAGAATCACTATATAACTTCGAACTTTCCATCTAAAACAACTGTGATATGAGCCGCGAAAGAAGAGCTTGCGCGCGAAAATACCATTTCTATTACCTATGCTGGGTAGCAAACCGAGACCTGCAACGGCCTTTGACCAGGCCCGAAGACTTATGTCCATAAGTAGTACAAGATACCTGGTCGAAGTCAAAATCGGCGATGGTCACCAAAAAAAGTGGCCCGCTTCACGTGGAAAGCCACGTATGTATGTATAGTAAATATTTATAATACTGTTTAATTACACATTATACATTGAAAATATCGTCTTTCTATAAAATGTACATCGTCGAAATGATAATAATACATTGATATTTGAATAATTACCAATAAACATTCGAACCTCATATATAATAATATATTTTGGCCTCAGGATGGGCCACAGCTTAACTACCCGAAAAAACACCAAAAAATTCAGAATTGAGATTTACGGAGATAAATAAGAAGCGTAGAAATAAGTGCAATAATAATAAAATTTCAAATATATGCAGGCTAAGAATTCATATTACATACGATCTCTAAAAAACGCTTGTTATTATTATATCAATAATAATACAAGTATACGATTTTTTTCGAAGTTCGGTTCGCATGGGATGATAGAGTTTGATTGAAAAAAAAAAAAAAAAAACCTTACGGATGATAGAGACGTTAGTTTAACACAGCAACAATTTGTGAAGGGGGGGGAGGGGGGAGTTCGTCGCTAGTATAATAGTGATTGTCAATACCTAAACGTTAAGATATTAATAGTCGAAAGGTAAAATATGTCACCGCTACTAACGTTATATTATAATTTTTTTATTCTTCGCGCGCGCCTCAGACGCGTATGAGGCGTTTAATGTAATTATGTAGAATTTTTAATTTTTTTTTTTTTTTTCTTAATTTTTTTTTGTTCGCTAATACTTAAGCTTTTGGAAAATTGACTACAAACTATCTTTTCTTAATAACGTTTTTTTTCCCTACCGGTAGTATTTTATTGTATCTAACATTTACGACGGTGTAACTATATTATGGAAATATATCTGACGTATATATATATATATATATTATTATATATAGTCGCTGCAGAGTTATAGAAAATAGACGACGCGGTTCAGTATTAAATACCTATATTATGGTAGGATCGATAAACAGAGTCCTGAAATATCGGACTCCACAGAGGACTTGGAAATAAAAAAAGATAAAGAATTCAACAAAAAAATTACAAAGTTTTTTTTTGTTTTTTACGATTCAAACAATAAATTAGTCTATTTCTACCCAAATCTTTTTTTTTTTAACTGCGAATAGAAAATCTACGGATTCATGAGCTTTTATAATCAGTTTTTTGCAAATATTTAAGGACCCTGTTTCCTTCATATATATTCATTTTTTATTTTTATTTAATTTTTTATAATCTTATCATTGCGGATAGGTAGCCCTGACATAGTCGCAGTATGGGATATAAGCCAGTGATAAAGTAGTTTCTTTGTTTTTTTTTTCTTCATTCTTTCTTTCTTTCTTCAGACAATTGATTATAGAATAAATAGGGTATAGCCGTTAGTTTTTGAAGATATTTAAAAAAAAAAAAAAAAAAAACAAACAATGATTTATCATCAATCCTCGCAACTTGTATCAAACACTCAAAGAACAACAATATATATATATTTATATATATGTATAGAACCCTTTCCTAATATAGTGAAAACTCCTTTCTCACCGTGTTCATAAAGTCGAGCTTACTAATTTCAATTAACGTTTTAGGAATAATGCCTTTAATCTCTCAGTGACAAATACAATTTTGTTTCCTTGTTTTTTTTCTTCTTCTTTCTTCACTCTTTAAAACCCTGTCTAATCATATTACATATTATAATAATTATTTAAACTTAGCTAAATTTTCATTTATACGTAAATTTATTCAGTATATGTATATTTTAATATACGATTGTGTATTATTATTATTTTCTTATTTCAATTTTTTTTTTTTTTTTTTTGTGTATTTTTGTATTTTTTTTGTTTTGTTTTTTTTTTCCTTTTTTTTTTTTTTAAAGATCTCGTAACTTTAATTTATTTATATACCATTTCGCTTTCGGTATTTATATATCCTATATATGTGTATATATGTATTCAAACGAAATTCCAGCAAGTTTTAGTTCATATCATTATATACCAGCTTTGAATATATTTATTATCTTAAACTCGCTGAACTTTTGTGTGAATATACAAATCTACCTATATATCGTCGGTTTAGTGTAATTTTAAAGTTTACTTTAGTTTTCTTTAGTTTATGGTGTGTTTTGTGTTCAATATTTTATCGACTTATTTCATATACTACGACATATCTCTCATTTCTTTTTTTTTTTTGTTTTTTTTTTTCTTTCTTTCTTTCTTTCTTTTTTCTATGTTCGAGGGTTGAATCCTCTCCTTTTAAATGTTCATACTTTTAAACTGTACCACTTTAAAGCTATTTCGACAATACATACATCAATACTGATAATCATAGTTTTTTCTTACTATATTTTACAGTATAATGTGTACTTTATATAATTATATTTAATTTATTTATACCGTATTAACTATATGCTTAATTTTTATTAATAAAATATAATATTGATGCAGCCGTGGGGATGACGGGCCAGTACCAAACTCCCACATCTAATATTTCTACCTCATATTACTCTGATAATAATAATAATGATTACCCAATACTTTTTGGCACGAGATGCCCGTTACCCCAGAACTCGCAAAATAGACACACCCGTTATAATATATTCATATATATAAATACATATGAAATATACAGGCGATATATATATAAATATATACCCTCTTCAAGTTAGGCTTCATCTACTGTTTGTCAAACTTCTATACCGAAATTCTCCATCGAGCAATATATGTGATTAATTGTTTATACAACCAAATTCTCTAAATTCGTAATATTCATTCAGTCTCATTATCCACTGTTTTATTTTTCTTTCTTTCTTTTTCTTTTGTTTCTTTATTCTTCAAGAAATATGAGAAGCCAGAATGATGAATATTTTCAAGAAAAGTTTATACTCATTTTGCAAACCGTTTCTTTTTTTTTTTTTCATAATGAACTGGCTTTTAGAATAATGCGAATCGATGCTGTACTCCCTATCTATTTTCTAACTAAACAATTATCAAGATCTTAAACAGATATCAAGAAGTATCTGACGAAGATTAAACCCCCTTTTTTTTGCTCGAACGATAATTTCAAACATCAAGTTTATCCTATCATCTTGTAGCGAGTGCTGGCTACCCCAACTCTCACCGCGGCCCCCCTCAATCCAGCTAGTATTGGATAAGATATAATGTTTAATTAGTATACGATTGCTGCGCTTTTTCCACATTATATACCGAGAATAAGAAAATTATCAAAATTTAATAATTAAATTGGCGACAAATCTTTGTTTTATGGTAAATAAATGATTACATGGTAATGCAGTTTAACTATTTACATACCAGCTGTTTATTTCTTTTTTCTCAACTATATATCTATAGGTAATATTGATAAGTCTAAACTAGGTATATAACACCTTGAATGCGGCACATGTAATGAAAGTGAGATATATTTTTTTTCTGTCAAATTCTGAACAGTTTTCTAAGGTAATGATATAGCCTTTCGTACAGAGCCTGATTCGGCAAAAGTAAATAAAATCAGATGTTCTATGTTTATATTCGACAAAAAAAAAAAAATTACCGATGACAAATTATATGTATTTTAATGAATTTTCAACTTGTGTTTTATCTGTACAAGATGTTTATCTAGGGCAGCCGACTCCACTTTGAATAATATCTATAAAATGTAAGTATGTAAGTGTTTAACAGTAAATATGATAAAAATTTTACGAGTCCTAGGCATAAGTGAAAAAAAAAGAAAATATATACGGAAAATTAATAATTATTGATTATTTCTATTAACGAATACAAGTTTTCGGATCACGATTTTAATTATAAATCTATTACCTGCTCTGTTATACCTATATAATGTGACATAATGCCAGTTCTTAAGCTGTCAATACGTCAAGGTAAATATGTAAGTGTTTTTCTCTTTTTTTTTTTTTCTTTTTCATCTCTTCAATAATGTCTAACAGCTAGGTGAATTCAAATAATTAATAACTAATACTTAAAGTATATAACATAAATTGAATAAAACTGAAAAAACCTTATAGCTAAGTTTAAAAAAAAAAAATACAGAATACCGCACACAAAGCAAGCTATGTATGCAGTCATGCAATGATTAACAGTAATAATAATAATAATAATTATAATAATAATAATAATAGTAATGATAATAATAATTAATAAACAAGCAGTTAAAACTTAAAAAAATACTTTTAATAAAATTTTAATACTAGTGGTTATTTTGTGTGTTCGTGATCAAGCAGCACATCGTTTTGTGCACTAGCGGCATAATACAGTTATTATTAATAATTAAGGGTTGACCGAACTTCATCGCTGACCATGCAAACTTCAACGTTAATTATTTAAGTTCGGCTTTGATTTATTGTTTCATTTGTTGATGTAACTGATTTAGTAATTGAATTATAGTTCCGTCATTTTATATATCCTACATGTTTAAATCTTTGCTATGAAAACTTCGATTGCTTAGATTATAGAGATGTGACTGATATAACAAAGGATTGATTTTTTTTCTTGCTTTTAATCTTGCAAAGCTGCCTTAGAAGTTTCGTTAGCTAGATGTTATAATGTAGGAGAATATTGTAGCACGATTGATAATTATACTTTTTGTTTAAATTTCAATAATTTTTTTTTTATTTTCATCATTTTTTATTTTCTATTTAATACCAAGTGACGATGATATCATTTGACGTGATGCAGCTGCTCATTAAGGCTGTTCAGAAATTAGGCCGTTATACTTAAAAAAAAAAAAATTCAAATATATTACAGAGATTCAAAAGACACAGATCGTAGATGCAAAGACTGGCCCCTGTTGCTCATGCCGGCTACTTACTACACGATTTAATACCCGTACTTTCAAGTATATAATCAGACCAAAGTCAATCTGAGAATTTTATCGCTAGGATTTTATTTAATTTATTTTCACTGATCATAAGATATCGTGAGTTATACAGGGTTAAAAATTTATTTTCTGAATTCAGTAGCGCCTATAACATAATGTGGAAAAATTGTTCGTGAAGAATTTTACCTAAGATAATTAGAAGAAATGAAAAAAAAAATGTATTTCTCTTAGACTGATTTAGTTTCTGTATTAGATTTGATAACCGAAGAAAAAAAGAAAAAGAATATCCGTCGATAAAAATCTTTCGATTCCAATTAACATCCTACTTTGGCACAATGTAATTTTGCCCAAGCCGGCACTCGCTGTATTCTAATTAATAGTTTAAAATTGTTTTTTTTTTTTCTTGTTTTAAATTTAATTGACTCCAACAGAATATTATATCGGTTAGACCAAAATATACACCGTTTAGCGCGTTTATTTAGCGTTTTTTTTTTCAATTTTTTTTATTTTTTTTATTTCAACAAAGTTATCTCACATTGTATTAATTTGCTGCGTCCAAAGCAATTTGCAAATTGTCCAATGTCCATTGCTCAATAACACTATCATCTTCTTTGCAGGCTTATTTCACGTATATTCATATGAATTACTATAATGATTATTATATATTTATAATCTATACGTATACATATATATGTATATATATATTTATTTTGTGTACGTGTATGTGTGTATATATGTGTCTGTATATCTGTGAGTGTGTGTGCGCCTGTGTATCAAATGTGATATATATACACATACATATGTATATATTATAGTATAGTAATAATAATTTGATCTTGCAAAACTGGGTCATATCATTTGATGGTACGACTATCGTCTCTCTGTGTAATACAATATTTAGTTTATTTTTCAATTTTCACTAATTTCGATTAAAATTTTTTTTTATAACTCTTCCGTCAATATGCCATCGTTTTAAATACTACACTTCTGTTAATCATTATTATTAATTTATAATTATATTTAATATTATTTATTTTAATTTTAATGTTTTTTTTTTTTTCTTTTCTTTACATATAATGTATATCTTACATGACGATAATCTTTAAACCGAACAGAACTTATTTAGCGCTTTTCATATAGCACTTTTAGCTACCATGTTCTCCGCAAGCGCTTTTATCATCAAGACTTTTTTTTATTTTTTTTTTTTACTAAAGATAAAGATATTGATTTATATAACGGGTATATAGGTAGAAAATCTGACGGCAAATAAAAATCTGTGATAAATCTTGACGATTGTAGAAATTTAATATAAACAATCATATTATAATGTATCATCGCCATGCAATTAATAAAAAAATTAAATCGAAGATTCATCACAGATATTATCACCGTTAGCTGATCAGCCGTTTAACTGCAATGTTATAACTTGATTAATGCGTCATGTTATATAGAAACTTGAATATAGCGATATGTCAATGTTCATTTATCGTTTAACTATGTGATAAAAGCTACGCATTTCTAAGCCCTAAAAGTAAAATATTTTAATACTTATCAAACTGAAATACAAATTATAAAAATAAACACCCTTAAAAGATATTATATAATTAATCGATATGCTTGCGTGCACTGCAGTAGCGACAAAATCAAAAACCATGCGACTTTGGTCAAACTGTTCTCTGTTCTCTGTTCTATACTCTCATGATAAAAATACGATTTTTTGAACAAGATTCTATCCATAGACATTAATTCTTCACATTGTATAGTTTCATTTACTTATTTACTTTTTTCTTTTCTTGTTTCACTCATTTTTTAACACATCATGATGTTCCAAAATCTAACGTCGATTTATCCTGGAACAATGATACCTAAGATACCTGCAATTTTCCTAATTTCATACTATCTGGCGATGATAATTCGATTTCTCTAACAAACTAAGTAAATATTATAGTAACGTATGCTTTAAATTTTCTAGTCCCGTTTTCCCTTTAACAAATATAGAAGTGCACCGAGAAACGGGACTTCAAATCGAAACTACAAGTTTTTTTTTACACAATCCTGCTTTATGGACGCAGAGCACCCGAGCGTGAGACCATACTTTCCTCCAATCAAATGATTTAGTTAAGAAACATATACCGATTTTCTTGCATTAGAACAATTTTTAGCTGCATTTGCGAGTGCTTCAAATATTGATGAGAGACATTTTGCAAGAAACATTATTCAATTCTTTACCGGCTTAGCTGCACTAGATACGAAAACGGATAAGAACGAGAGATAGTCGCAAAAAAAATTATAGTATACCGATTAAAACTGTTACAGATCTTTGACGCTTTTATCTAACATAGCAGCGTAACATGAGTTTCAATGCCCGTGTCCATAGGCAATTAATGCAGTCGAATATATATGAAATGAATAAAAACATACGAACACAATAACGTTGCGTCAGTTCATACCTTTTGCCTCATTGTGTGCATTGGTAATGGATAATTATTACTTATTTTATCCTACGATTAAAGTTGCCTGTTGAATAAACTTGTTTTTTTTTTTTTCCCTATGTTTAAAAATTCTTAACTCTTATTAGTAGTTTTGCCAGGAAATACCAGCTAGCGTCACGCTTGTAAAATATATATATATATGTATATATGTATATATATCTTATTTCTTAACTCTGTACAAGAATGGGATTGTCAGCGAGGGGCTGGATGCCCTTTACCAATATTAACGACACTTTAAAAATACTGCCAAATACCAGATATAAAAGAAAAAAAAACTTATTTTTCCATACAAACAAGCAAAATCAGCTTAAACGTTCCGTAGTAATCTATCGAAATGCTTTAATACAATGGCAGGAGTTTTTCAAGTATGTGAATTTTTTTTAAACAACTGAAATAATATTGTCTAAACATTCGGCAAGGTTGTGTATTAAATTTGTGCGTTAAAAAACTGGATTTTCAGAATATATTCTGGTATTTTGCATACTTTTATGTATCGCTAGCCCTTACTTGGCCCTAAAACTGATCCGAAGAATACTGGGGGCGGGGAAATACGACGTTATGTAATTGGTAAACCTTGACCAACTGGATGTAAAGTTGGAATAATTGTACGGCTGGCTAGCTCATCTGACTCGGCTCTGAAGCAAAGCTTTAAAACTTCCTAAACGATCACATCGTATAAATACTCGTCCCGAGTATAACTCACTGCGATAGAACGATCGATGACTAATCAATCGATTACCCAATCGATCGATCAACCAATCAATCATATATAGCACTGGGGTACCAGTAATGAACTAGGGTATAGGGCTGGAACCACTGTGGCTCGCTGGGAAGCCTCTCTTGTTAGATGTTACTCTTCGAAAATGACACCCTGAGGTGGTTGGATTCGCTCAGCTGGTAATTGTGCATTTTCTGTAACAGACACAGTATTTTTTATAGTAAATTTGCAACGAAAAATCATAGAAGTCATTGAAAATTTGACAGATATTGAAACTGATGATTATTTAAAATGATTAGAACCAGTTCAACTGATTTTTGGACATTTTCACCAAAAGCTCACTCCTTGCTTCTCTCAATTCTAAGAGAAAATACTCACAATCAGAGCTACAACGGCATCGTCCATGCTACCCATTTGAATCAAAGCCATTTTTCTGTCCTTTGGAAAGAATTTGAACGCTTTTACCGTGAACCCATTCTTTGTAAAGGCATCTTTGATCTCATCTTCGGACACAGTTGCTCTGTAAAATGAAAAAAGATATTTAATTCATGATTTGGATGATATGAGACCGAAGTAAGCAAGTTCACATTTGATTTAGTATACAGTTTTAGATTCATAATTGAATAGTAACTCACGGAATGTTTGATAAGTGAAGAGTAGAGCTGGGTGGGTAAATGTTTTGATAATTTTTTGAACCAGGTTTTTTGAACCGGTGTAAAGGACTGTTGGTGTAATCTTTAGTAAGACCGGCATCTGGTTGTCCTTCTTTAGGTAGCTGTACTGCCTGGTGCTTACTAAGCATCACTCTAATTTGCTTTCCAAACACCCTGAGCTTATCCATATGCGTCATTGCTGTAAGTAATAAAATTTATGGTTTAGATAATTAAAATCGATTACATTGGCATGGAGAGATAGTGTTAAAATTGGTGTTTACTCTTAATAATAATGTATTAAATAAAACAATTTTATTACCTAGATGAGCTTGATGTGGCTCCGCAAGTTGAATAAGGGCTGAATCCTTCTTGTTGTATAGAATTTTTACACGTTGTACGTCACCATAAACGCCTATACATAATACGAAAGAAATAAAATAAAAAATGATATGGTATTACGAGTTGAAAATTCTTTTTTAACATATTTTTTTTCAACGACACTCTATAGTTTGAATAATTCAATAAATTGTTCGTTCGAATAGCTGTATGTAAAGAATATGAGAATAATTATATTTATCTTTTGAAATGTATATTTTTATTTTTCAATCAAATCTATGGCCACATGCACGAAATGTTCAACAATGAGTAAGTGCCCTCAAGAGTGGAATTAGTTTTTTTCTATTTATTAAACATAATTTATGAGAAAAAAATTGTATTCGACGTAAGGAAAAAAAAAAGTAAAATAAAATTACCAAAAAAAAAAGACAATGTTGGACGCATGATGCTCGTCAGTGCAATTTTTTAATCAATGTAATAATATTTATTCTTGAATACAACGAACAGGCAACATTTTCTCATAAATGGGGAGAAATTTTAGCGTTAAAACAAACTATCCTCATAGCAAGGTGGATAGAACATGCGCTATATATGTATATATAATTGAAATTTAAACGCTTAATCATTGTCAAATCAATTCAGAGTCATTCCTATATGAAAATACGAAATAAGCAAAGCTTATATTAAAGTGTTTTGAATTAATAATAAAATATTAATGATAAATTCAGAAGAGATGCTTGAAGAATAGAACGTGACGAGTGGTTGGATAGCAGTAAAAAATAAAATAAGTGAAAATTTTGAAAAATCAGGATTAAAATAGTTGAAATAAAGCTAACTATATAGAATATATATTATACTTTATAATTTCGATCTATATATTTGATTTGTATAGAAAAACAATTTAAAGTTATCAATCAACAATTAATCTGATATATCATCTGCATAATCATTTAGAAGAAATCAAGTTTTATCTTTATTTTTTCAAAATTAGGTCAGTTGAAAAAAAAAAAAAATGTAAAAAAATGAAGTACATCTCCGACGTAAATTTATCAAAACTCAATCGATCGATCAAAAATTGACAAAATATTAGAATATCAAAAAAAAAAAAATGAAATAAAAAATTTTTCAAATATGAGCAAGTAATCGACGATATAATAACTGCATAATGAGCGCATAAATAGGTATAATAATTAATAATGTAATATAATTAATAATATAAATGTAGAGACGTACCGAACAGGGTAAAGAGAGCGTCAGGCGTGACCATCTACACAGAGAACAGACAGAGTCCACAGTCAGTAAGTAGTCAGTGAGTATATAGAATTTATGTATGGATGTGGGCGAACGATTCCCTATTATTAGCCCTCCTCTTTCGATATGCATATATTGATAGCAATTTGTTAACAAAATGAAAAAAATGAATCAATGAATACATAAAAAAAAATGATTTTTTTTTTTTTTGCAATGATAAAAATAACTGTTAATTGTGACAACCGATTTTAATGACCCAGGTATATGCAAGTTGAAAAAAAAAAAAAAAAAAACTTATATTAGAGAAAATAGGTAGATTAATTTTGCGTTCATGTAGGTAATATGCATCGTTTATATTATGTAGTATTATAATATGGAAGAGAGGTGGCGAAATTGAGAATCGTGCGCAACACAACGATAGTAGTACACACAGTTATAGTACAGTAGTGACAAGTTGCAGCTGCGAAGTGTGGCATTGACACACAAAATCGAAGCATTTTTTATTTACAGAAAAACCACTAAACGCTCTCATATACGGAAATATGGGAATATATTATGCAAGATAATTGACTCAAAATTCATGACAATTATTTTTTAAGTAATAATTACTTAAAAAATTGATTCTTAACTGTTCAATTTTTTTTTTTTTTCTTTCAGCTATAGTCTGCTAAAATTTTATTTTCACGTTTCTTTTTCTCGTTTCTTTTTACTTCCAAAAGCGCTTAGATTGTTATACTATATTCATATCATGTTACTATTGCAGGGCGTAGGTTGGTGACTATATATTTCATTGAACGCGCACATATTAAGTGTACGTATTTATTCAAGTGATTATACATTAATTAATTAATTTTTTTTTTTTTCTCAGACTTTAGACAAGAAAAGAAAAAAAAAAGACGAAAACTTTACATGAAAAATAAAAAAAATTCAACATACATATATGCGCGTTCAATTATACAAAGACCTAGGTTGGTTTGGTGTATTTCGAAATTAGGGTGACGTCACAGGGCAGACACGCATCGATAAAAAAATCAACGTCTTCATTTCCTTATCAAACAATTCATCGTTAATCATAAATATAATATGTAACAATAATCAATATGCTGATTAAATAAAACTGTATATAAGCTATAAGAGAATTATCGTATAAGAAAATATATTAAGGGCCATCCAAGGGCCGGGAAAACCCCTTTTGGGGCTTTGGAAATTTTCGAGATAACGCGCGACTTACATGTCATCATATTCATATATGAATTTCCTAGAAGAAAAAGACCACTATTTTTATGAAAAGTTACCGACCCTCTGAAGGTCAAACGCGGAATTGTTTGATCGCGAAAATGTAAGGGAATTTTTTGATTTTTTTTTTTTTTTTACTAAATGTGAATGGGCGGGTTGGTAGGGTGGGGTAGTTACCTACGAAGTTCAAACTTTACTTCCAAAAAGCTATACTATGATATGTGAATTATATATATAAAAAGAAAAAAAAAAAAAAACCTAAATTAAAAATAAAAAAAACAAAAATAATAATGCATCTATTCATATCGAAATTAGTAAAGGAATATTGTATGTATAGGTATGAATAAATTGCGGAAAAAATGATTTCCTCACAAAACTTTAACTAAAAAATGTTACGGGTATGTACCAATAGAGCGAGAGGGAGAGAGGAGAACAGAAATGATGAGAAAAAAAGAGGCGGAAATGGCGTTGAAAAATACGATGACGCCTGTTTAGAGTGAAGTGAAATCAAACGAATGAAAATATGGAAATAAATAATAAACGAATGAAAGAAAAAAAAAAATGAGTAAACTAAAAGATGAAGATGAGAGAATGAAAATCAAATTATCGTATACTAAAAATCTACAAATTTTCGAATCATCTTCATATCTGTAACCGACGTGTTCGTATATAATAATTCGATTTTATATTTCTTCGAAAAAAATATCGGAGCGTCTTTTTTCGCTATATACAATTCTTACAATTCTTTCGCGTATAGTTGATAATCAAAAGGAGCGCGAGCTGTTGGAACAACCTGTTGAACACAGTCCGTGACAACGTGCCCGCCCGTACGTTCTAGGATAACAGGAATCTAGGATACGAAGTTATAATTTTACCAACGTCATATCTGCGAGCCTAAAACAACGTCGATTAGCGACTAGAGTATTCGGACTGTCCCCCTTTCTGCACGGGAAAAATTGTATCTTGACTGGATCGAAAAACTTGATTGCGGATTTGAAAAAAAAAAATTTTAACATTTCCTAACAAAAATGGAAAGAAAAAAAATCAAAAAATGTATAATTTCGATGAATATCGGGTAAAATTATCTACAACAGACGTGTGCCTGATCCGTATCCTGCTCCGAATTTAGTTCTGACCTTTTAAAAAACGCGTTTTCTTTCTCTTTTTTTGGGTATCGTATATATGGGGTGACGATGTGAAGAAACTGAATAATCGATGATCATGACTTACCTCTTCGTTGAGATTGCTGACCAGTAGAACCGACGAGGGTTGAGGACTGCCAGGAACTCGGACACCGAGTGCTCCGGTTCCTAAAGTAAAACCACCCAATCCAGCAAGACCCCCGGCTGCCGCGACGCCGTTGTAAGGTCCGGTGAGCGGCGACGCTAAACCATGCATAGCGGCGAATGGGGATGCCAAGACACTTGGGGCGCCTGTAAACACATCTGCTTTACAAAAAAAAAAAAAGCAAGACTTATGATTAATATTGTAATACAGTTATTCCTGTATTATATACGTGTATGGAATTATTTCTCCGTTTTCTCATCCAGTACACCGTTTTAAAAAATTTTTTTTTACAAAGATCTGAACAACATTTTACCTGGCAATCTAGCGCGAGGCTGGGTCCCTGCAGCCCCCAAAAGAAGCTGTGGCAAAAGCTCTCCTCCTAGGGCGAGCGATGCGGCGTCAAGATTCGCGTCGCCAGTTGGCAATGTCGGGTTCGTATAGTCTCTGGATTTATCGTTGTTATACTTGACATTGAGACTCTGCATTTTGCTGTAGTCGATCCTGAGCGTGCAGCAAGAATTGTAGATGTTCTGACCATCCAACGACTATAAACCAATGCGAGAGACACAATACGTGAGATAACTTCGCTTCACTTTGCTTTGCTTTGGTTTTGGTTTGGTTTGCTTTGCTTTGCTTTGCTTCGTTTCGGTTCTATTATAATAGTCTGCGGCGTCGAGAGATGAAAAGCCGGTGAAAACCGGCTACTACGAGGCAGGCGATAACAATTTCACCGGACAGTGGCTACTCGCGTTATTTGGATTTCATTAATAAAACAAGCCTGTTGAAACGGCGTACAATGGAAGCCCAAGTCCGCAAAACGAACGGGTTTGTTTAACTTGTGTTCCGCCTAGTGCGTTTCACATTTTCTCATACTAAATTTTGATTATACTAACTCCGTACCTATTTACCGTTATAATTAATAAACCATTACGTTCCAACGGCAAGGGTTCCCCAGGGAACGAAACATTACTCACCTCGCCGCGTTTCTTTTTCCATTTTTACCACAAAAAAAAAAAATAAAAATAATTGTGTCAACAGCTAGGTTATACATGCGAAATATTTTTTCAAGAATAATTCCGGCCAAATTCTGACTACAGAATTTTGCAAAACAAAAGTATAATAACGGAGAATATATTTGATATAGCTACTTGATTGCATTGTAAGTAAAAAAGAAAAAAAAAATCAAGGAAAATTTTATATGCAATCACTTTGCGGAGGTTCATATATAGATACGAGTATATATTCGCATGTATGCCGTATACATATATAGGTATACCAATACGCGACGTATATATGCAGTGTAATTTTAAAATTTCGTATAAACTTTTCTGTACTTTCTGCACCGAGAGCTCAGAGTTTCGAAGTTTGAGAAGAGCGAAGAGAAGAGAAGAAGAGTAGATGCGAGGCTAGACGAGAAAAGCTTTTTACTTCTCAAGAGACGAGGGTGATCAGTTCAAAGCGTATACCCTATACCTACAATCTTTACCCAGGTAGAGTTATGTACGAGTATAAGGTATATACCAATTCTTGACGATGAGATTTTGTAATATATATTGAACGAGTCAACAAACTCGCGGTGAAACAATTAATTATATAAATTATATATATTCAACGATATGTTTGATGAGAATAAAAAAAAAAAATATATGATATCGTTAAAAATTTATTAATTACACTAATTGGATACATGGCACTGCAATCTATCTATCTATCATATAGAAAGGTATGTGTAATAATTTCTGGTTCTAGAGATCCTCGGAAATTCTGCACATGCCTGTAATTACATATACCTGGAGCTAAAAATAATGATAATGAAAGATTTTTTCCGTAAAAATATGTTTTTTTTTCTTTCTTTTTTTGTTGCTTTTCGTTTTTTGCGGTTGGGTAAATTTAATCAGAATATGAAACGCAATATATACGTATATACGACGTTGTTCACGTAAAAAGCGTGTTAAATCAGTTGTTTCTATATAATTTTTTTTTTCTTTCTTTTGTACCCGTTTTTTATCTCTATCCCGTTTCGTTTCGTTTCGTTTCGTTTCGTTTAGTTTAGTTCAGTTTACCTCGTATAACCACACAGCGATCGTCGTCCGCCTCGGAAGCCGCGGGCGTTTCAACGTTATTTAGTTACCGCCAGGCGTGCCCGTAGACGGGGCAGAGGCGCGGAAAAAGTTCTGGTTGTTTTAACGAATTTAACGGATATAATAACCCAAAGCTCGCGTTGGCTTGAACCACCAAACGATGAGGCGAAAAAAAAAAAAAAGAAGCTCGGAGATAGGTATAAGGGGCGAGACTCGTCTCGTAGGGCGAGAATGCCCACGGAAAGAAATAGCTTTTCATATACACCGCGTCCACGCACCTTTTTCCTTTTCCTTTTCTATCTTATTTTCTTTTTTTACGGTTTTTTTTTTTATTTTCTTCTTTCCACAAACTAAGTTGCAGCTTTGCGCAACGCTCGGCTTGTCGGCTTTACTTACTGATGGGCGATGGCTGTCTGTAAGCTTTACGTGGTACACCCCGGGGCTAAATCTCTTCTCATACTTGTACGTACGTGTATATATGTATAGGTATATACCTATAAGTAACTCGTACCCAGGGTCCTCTGTAAAGACTTGCGGGTAAGTTTCGCGTAATAACAATGCGTCCTCGACAATACCTGTTCAACGGTATATAACTTTGAAACAACGGAACTTTGCTCTGTATCTTGTTGATTTGTTCTCAACTCATGGGGCGGATAATATATACATATATCTAACATAAACACACATACACGAAGGGGTATCCCATGCACTGATAAATTTTAACAAACATAAACTGTAATTACAGCTAAAAATTTTCAATTTTTGTACAAAAACTAAGAAAGTTCGATTAACTTTATATTATGCCTATACAGCAAACGATCGATTAGATATTGTGTTCGTCCCTCAACCCTCGAGCATTATCTTAGAGGATATTAAACTGCCTTAGGTCAAAATTTTACCCATCAAAGAGATTATGGATCTTTTCTTGTCTTTTTTTTTACATATTTTCTATACATCTTTTTGTCGATATTAATTGGTGAATTGGTCGGATTTTCGCTGATTAATTGAATCGCATACGATGTAAAGATCGAAAATATTTTTAAAAAAGCCATCATTTTGCGGTGATTAGATCCGTACGAAGAGAAATCGTGGAATAGAATTTCAGATCGTCGACAACGGTAGGTATTTGTTCAATTCAAATTTCACTTTGTGTTCTAATTGGGTATTTCGATAGCAGCGTTGGTATCACAGATAGATAGATAGATAGATAGATACTGCTTGCCTACATACGAGGCAATAGTTTAATTAAATAAATAAATGAATGAATGAATGAATGAGGTACCAAAATGGTATGTACTCACAAATTTAGCCGTTTGTGCGGCGACCATATCCGGGTATTGTATGAGCGCTTGGAAAGAGCCTGAAACAAATGAAGGTAAAATTAATTTACTCCGAAAGAACAATAAAGGGTATACGTATGTATACCTATACCTATGCACTGCGTGCTGGTAATGAATTCAACCATTACTGCAGTACCTAGTGTACAACTATGTTTGTATGTGAGTATAGATGTTAATGATGTATAAATATCAGGCTAATAACGAACCACTGCGTTTCTGTTCACCGAAACTATGGGGTAGTGTATTATTTTGGCAAAATAGATGAAAACAAGTCGTACCTAGGATCTATGTGACGTAACGATTTGATAGAAATCGATGAACAAAAAATAAAAAAACTGGATAGAAGAAAAATGATGAAAATTGAATTCAGAAACAGAGAGAGGAACCCTGCGGTTTCAAAGTTCACCCAATTTTCAGAACCCCGTATAAATCTGTGTACCTACATACATTTACATATATATAGGAATATATGTGATTACGTGTGTTTAGGTATGTATACTAAAACCGCGCGTGGTCGGACAGTGGTCATTTCCTGGCTCTGTATATGATTTTACTGAACAACTTATCGTCCATTATCACGGTGCCCGATCTCATTTCGGAAGGGTAAACTAGTAGTAGTAGAGGTATGAGGAATTGGCGAAGGGGTGCAGAGTTCCTCCGGTGCATTGAAACATTGGAACATTGAAATATATCGCGGTGTTGAACAATACACGTGCCATGGTAAGGGTATGGGGGGTTATATCTGCACCCAATGCGGCGTTTCGTAGGCATGAATTCGTAACGTGTCTACCGGGATCGCCAGGAACACACAGTGTGAGCCATCTCCAGTTTCACTAGCCTCTCTAGAGGTTCGTTCTAACGCGTGTCGATGGGGTAATTTGGGCACGGGTCGAAGTTCGGAATTTTCAAAGTTTCGAACGGTCAAAATCACACATTTTTTTAAGATGATTTCGAATTTTCAGAAACGTTTAAGACCAGGATAATAAAATTCAGAACTTCAACCCAGCCCTACTAATTTAAACTTTACGTCACTCTATTTCAATCGAAAATCAAAACTGTCCCTTTTTCTCACGAGTCGATTACATTTTCTATTATACAAAAATTTGAAATTTTTTTGAAAGACAGAAAAAGAAACGCGGGATCCGAATTTCGAGAATTTATATGCACGTTGTTGTTTCCTGTCAACTAGACGTAGAAAAAAAAATTATTTTTCGTCAAAAATTTATAAACGAGAGTAAAGTGTGTAAGAAAAGTTCGTCATATAGTTGGTAGGAACTTTCAGAACGCCCGTTAGCGAAAGTGCGATGCAATATCGAAAGTACTAACGGCGCTACGGGCGGAGTACTAAAGTGCTACCAGAATGTTACGATGTATATCTATGTCAGACGAGGCAAGCTTGGGCTACACCTGGGAGTGGTAGGTACTTACTGTTCTTCGTGAAGGTAACGATTTTCAGAACCTTGCCAAAACGTGTGAATATCTGTAACAAACGAAATAGATTGAGATAATTAGTTCCGATTGTTTGAGGAAGTAAGAAAGTAAGGAAGAGGAAGGCTCGGCTATAAGCCGAGGAGTTTCAGAGCTTCATAAAGGATTAAAAAGCTGCTTCATTCTTATAAGTTTTGCTACAAGTGAAGAAAGATACTGCAGGCTTTAGACACCAGACTTACAAAACTAACGCCATTTCAATCTAGTTTTAATTCTAGTGAGACTAAATTTACTTTTGAGTACATCCTGAAAACGTGAAAAAAAGATTTGAGAGCTGAGAAAACTATCGAATAGACGACACGCTCTTAATCTTCGTTTATTGCTCAAGATATATCGTTAACATCGATATTACCAACTGCATAAGGAGTTAACTGGATTTGAAAGTACCACGATTCCCATTAATCCAAGAAAATTTACATCACTTTCGAGATGCACTGAGAAAAGCTCAGAAAAAATGATAAAAACGTTAATATTTTTTGTAATTTTTATAATCAAAAGCGGTAGAGATATCTTCGTTTTTACGCAGATATACGTTCATTCAAATCGTAACTCGATTCGTCCCGAATTTTTTTTTTCATAAACGAACGATCGCGATGAAAGCTCATATATGACCAAATTTTTTTTTTTTTTGTTTCATGAGTAAAGATGAGAGGGATGTGTTCTGCGATGTGGAAGAGATTAGAAGTTGATTGAAATTGGGTTTTTTTCAAATTTTTTTATTTTTTATCACTGCAGATGATAATCCAGATGTAATGACGAATACAAAAAAAAAGGACACGTTTCCCGTCTGTATGATGGGTACATAGGAAAAAAAACGAAAACTTCATCCCGCTTTATACCAAACGTCATTTATATAGACAGATTTTCGGACTTACTGTACCATGAACACGATATTTTCATTAATGCAGCCAATATCGCTAATGGTTAACGTTGTCTGTTATATATCGTCAATTAAAATCGGTGTAATTGGAAATTCTGACAGCGCACGTGCACGTAGTACTGGCACGGTTAAAAACGGGAACGTAACATTTATTTGAAAATTTTTTATCCATAGTCATCAAACTTTTCGATGTAGTTGTACGTCATACATTCATGTGCACTTTATTCGTACCTATATCTATTCTCGAACTTGGGGCAAAGTCTTGATCCGTATGTGATCAAACTTCATGGATATTGACGTCATATTACAGTCGATTGAAAAAACTTTACATCGAAAAACACCGATGTTCAAAATTCCGAAAGCTGAGGATCCGAAAAGCAGAAACTCCGGAACGTGGAATTCCCCCACGATTAAATTTTCGGATTCTTGGACTTTCGGAGTTTTTGACTTTCCAAGTTTGATATATATTTTGAACAAAGTTTCCGAAAATGAAGAATCGTTATTTTTCAAAGAAATTCGTTATTTTGACCGTTCGGAACTTTGAAAATTCGGAACTTCAATCCGGTCCCATATCCGGAACTGTGAATTGAAGTTTAGTAGCAAACCCTCGACGTATACATACGAGCGATAACATTACATGTAGCCTTAATGGAAAGTAAATAAAATATTAGCGATACCACACGACGGTGTCTATATACAATCGCGAATTCCGTATATTTGTACTTATACAGAAACTGGCACGACTATACGCGTTCGTGACGCCCATTTTCTCTGTGTATATAGAGCTGATTTCCCACGAGGTTTCTTGAAAAACCAGACAGAAACCATTGTAGCTCGAATAAGGATGCGGATATGATGACATCCGGTTAACGGCCGTGGCTTGGTTACACGCTTCTCCATTCTACAGTCGTTTTCGCTCACCCTTTTCTTCCATTTTTTATTTTCTATTTTTTTTTCTTCCGTTTTCTCAGGATCCTCCTCGTGACTACGAATTTGCCCTCGTCTTGACGCCACTTATTCGTCAATTTCACCTTGATTTACATACGCGATATACACCGCGGTACCCACGGTTTTTTTTTTCTACTCCTGTATACCCACACGTCGACTTAGTTTCTTATGGTTTCTCATTTTCCACCCTTATTCTTGTACATACATTCCCTGAAGGCTCCTGTGCCAGTTTCTAACAAATTGAGGAAAAAAGAAACTCTTCGGAAACACGCCAAGGAACAATATTGCTCTCTAACTTTGAATTCCATGTGGATCGAGAGAATTGGTACTTGAAATGACGGTCAGGAGATTCTCACATACGGACAACTCCTCGATGTAATTTTGACCATTAGTAATATTATCACCATCATCATTAATATTATTATTATTGGTTATTATCAGAACGACTATTAATTAGTGGTGAAATTCTACCCGGCGAAGTTATGGTGGACTGACAATGAACGGGTGATGACGAGGAGGGAACGGTACCCTGAAGGGATTCCCCGATAACCGAACAATACGAATTAATAACTGTAATACCAATCAATAACAATGATTACCATTCGCTCCGAGAGAGAGAGAGAGAGAGAGAGAGAGAGAGGAAGGGCTTCTATAATCCCTTGACGCAGGCTACGCCGAGCTTCGACCCCCCATGGGGCCAATAGCCAATTGCCAATTGCCAATTGGCAATGGCTGGCTCAGTTTAACGACCCTCGCTTTTTTCGATCACCACTTTTCACTCACTCATTCATTCGTGCATTCATTTATTTATTCATTCACTCGTTCATTAATTATCGTTATAAACGTATATGAGTATTTAAGCATTCGATGTATGCACATTATGGAACAGAGTATAGCTGCTTCGAGGTTCAATGCATATGAGTGAAAGTGGTAGATGTATCTAAAAACACGTAATGGTTCGTTTTTTTTTTTTTTTTTTTTCTTTAAATTTTTGAAACTTCCAGCTTCATTGTGCGACGAGTATTTCAATCTCCAATGTAAATTACACTGTTCGGATTTAATAGAAATGTAATGCAACCTCGAGCGTTGTATTTTTACCCATTGCAGTACATTATACTATATAGGAGAATTAGCTGCCGGCTATTTATCAACTCTGTAAGTACGTGTCAGTGTGTGATGAACGGATTGGTTTGAATAACTGGAGCGTAATGAATACCGGCGCGGACCGGCATTGTGGGTCGTTTGTAATTTTTGCAACTAGTGCATTTCCTCGGGGCTAATATATATACCCTACCGACGGTGAAAATAATTTTACGAATTTTTCACAAATTTTTACGAGAAATTTTAACTTTTTTTTTCATTCAACTAATTATTACGATTTTTTTTTTTTTGTTCGGGAATTCGAACTATTCGTACAGTTTTGTCATAGAAAAATTTTACACCTAATTTTGTTCCAGTTCTATCGACAAATACGATCCAATTTTTCTGTAATTTATTTTCATGGATATTTACTTGGATATATTCATTCATAGGGGAGGATGAATTTTCGCCAATAAACACCAACAGTAGTGACAAGAAGAAGACGAAGAAGAATAAGAAGAAGAAGAACCGTGAAACATCTAGAGAGAAACCAAGAATGAGCCGAAGTGAAGTCTCGAGTCTGAACACGATGCGGTTAATGCCACAAAAACGAACAAAACAGAAACATTAATCACATGTTTCTGTTATTCTATGATTAATGGATCCTTAGAACCCTAGACACCCCGTTACGCTTAATGTTGCGGTTCGCTCGATCGTGGGGCCCGCCGTTCCGTATCGTTTCGCATGCGGTTCCTCGCCCACTTATACCACTACCATCACCCACATCTACCCGGTTTAGTTGAATTCAAAACTTTGCCAAAACTTGGTCAGGCTTGTAGCAACCGTAACCATCACGGACATTTTTCATTCGCCAAAAGTTCGAACCGCGATCAGTTTGGACACGTAAAAAAAAAAAATTATCCATGTATTAGATTATAAACGGATAATAAACGGAGCAGATAGAGGAAAGTCTGACGTTATGGACCTACTAAGATATTACAAATACTGCAACGTTCCCTGCGTCATTTTCTTTTTTTTTTAAGATCGAAAAATATACGTGTATCATATATTTCATGTGGCTAAATTTGATGAACTAAAGAATGTCATCAAGTAGATTAAAATGGCCCTCCCTGGTATTAAAATGTCAACGTATTGTTGAATGATAATTGACTGTATCAATTATTGATTTTTTTAATTTGTGAGGGGGCCATATTACCTCAAATTTTCTTATTTTGTACGGTGGCTGTATTGCCCCACTTTCCCCTCCAACAACTTGGTTTAATATCTTGATTCACGAATAGTAAGTTTCTTTAGCGGATAAATAACATCTCAAAGATCAAGTTTTTTCTCTTTTTTTTTTTTCTAATTTTTAGTTTCTTTTTCCAAACTTTTTCATCCCAAGACCAACAGTTTTCCATTCGTTATGACCAAGAAGATACGTCTATTTATTATTTGATCGTGATAGTCAAAGTGTGTGAGCATAGGCAAGTCGCGGTTGTACACAGTATAAAGCTAATTAACGACGCCATGTTTTCTTCTTAAAACTGTTTACCGCAAACGCCTAGATATCTACCAAGTTTTATATCTATGTATTTAAATTTATCAGTTTATCAGCTGAGGTTTACTATAAAGTAGGTATACGTAATGTAAAAAGCGATCTGCTCTAGGTTCTTTTTAATTCAATTTTTTTCTTGTTTTATCCTTGTTTTTTTTTTGTCTATTCCCAGCTCAAAAAAACCCGCAAGTTTCGTCGCAGCACGCAATATGCGAAGCCGATCCGAGGGTTCTAATATTCCTCGTTTGATAATCTTCCATTAAAATAATTCTTTGATATAAATTTTCGCGAACGAATAAAAGTTTGCGCAGCAACGTGTATAATAATAATAATAACGTATATATGTATATAATAAATACGTTGGGATACGCTACTACAACCCTCCACCGCTTCCTCTACATTCTCTTCCTCCTCTTCGTGTATCCATATACCTATACCTCCGTTTACTCCCATCGTTCGAGCCGCGCCCTTCTATTACGCATTATGCCGTTATGCTAGTGGAATATCGGCGTAAAATGTTGAGGCTTTTAACGTTTATGCCCCCGTTGGCGTTGGTCGACTTTGGTGCGGGGAGGGAGTCTGTGACATAAACGTATAACGTAGTGGTTGGCCAGCACCTGGGACACCCTAAATCTCGCCTTATTAAGGCTCCCGTTGCGTTCCCCGTTCAACCGTATAGGTATATATATAAACATATACCCCCATTTCTACCTCCTTTAAAATAAGGACTATGCAAGGATATTAAGATATGCGACTATTTTCGGTTTAACCAGATCTATATGAAAATCTGACGCTTGTCTGTCAGGCACAGGGTATACCAGAATTAAATGTCCAAAATGAAAGGTGTCCTAGAGGAGGTCGAACTGAGTAAATTGTCCCGAAGAACATGGGGTCTGCGAAGTCGCGTTCGCGAGATATCACAGGTTAAAAAATTATCGCTCTGCGCCGCGATCGCGATCGCGATCGCGGCGCAGAGCGATAATTTTTTAACCTGTGATATCTCGCGAACGCGACTTCGCAGACCCCATGTTCTTCGGGACAATTTACTCAGTTCGACCTCCTCTAGGACACCTTTCATTTTGGACATTTAATTCTGGTATACCCTGTGCATCTTCTCCAATTCTTCATTTTTTGAATTCACTCACTAAATTAGAATCCGAAATTCCTACGTACACATATACATAAGTAAACCTATATACACACGTAATTACGACGGGGTTAACCTGCGGATAACATACGTTGTTACAGGTGGTATATACATATATAGATATATAAATATAATGTAGGTATATGCGAAGTAGGATGAGAATACTGCGTGCATGAGGTAAAAATCCCATTTATATAATGCAGAGACACCATTACATGAAAAATGTCCGGGGATATATGTAATTTTGCGGGAGAATTGCAGGTTCACCGCACAAACCGAGCCACCTACAACCACCACCCCCCCTCGTTCATCCGGACGTGGTTCAGCTGGTAAGCTTTTAATAATAATTTTTTTTTTTTGCCGGGACTACCTAATTTCCAGCGGATTCGAACAAATTAAAACCACCACTTGGTTATACTGTTTATATTATATACATATATAGGTATATACCTATATGAAAAATAATTATTAGCATTTAAAACCGTTTCAATTTTTGTGTTTTTTCTTTCTTCTCTTTCGATTAATTAACCGCGTATATCGTAGATATATTTATTGAAGTATGAATATCGTGGTGTGTGTATTTTGGAAATGGAAATGGGAACGTAATGAGGTAAGTATAGCCATACAACTCTTTGTACGTATAATTAGATAAGGGTCCAGGTTTAAGTTCCAAATTTTAATATTACCGATTGACAGTTTTTGGGAATAGTGCCCTGAAAGTCTGCAAAGTCGATTCAAAAAACTTCGAATCGAAAAACACCGATGGTTAAAAATTCCAAAAGCTATATTAAAGCGGTATACGTTAATTACAAACTCAAGTTTTGAATTTGTTTTTTGTTTTTCATTTTTTGTTTTATTTTTACGAAAGTTTGAAGTGCTTCGTGGGCTAAAATCTCTCTCTTTCTCTCTCTCTATCTCTCTTCGGTTCTGATATCAAAATAATGACAGTTAATTAATGAAAAATACGAATTGGTCGAGTTGGTTGGTTTTGGTTTCAAACTCCAGGCCACGGATAATAATAAAAAATAATAAAAATAATAATAATAAAGTTTCAAATTGCCGATGAAGGACTTATAAGTACGTACTGGACTCTCTGCGATGAACCCCAACCGTCCAACTTGACTCTCAACTAACGCCTATAATCTTTTGCCTGATTACCTCGGCCAACCCTAAGTATACCTACTACTCTCCTCTTTCAGGGGATTATTTAACCCAAGTTACATTAGGCCAGAGCTATACCCTACCTATACGCCGATCAGAACTTTATCCTCGGTATCTTACCATTTCCCGAGTTTTCTTTCATCTTTTACGTCGTACGTTAGCACCGCCATTAACGGCTTATAGAGATTTCCTTCTGTTTTTTTTTTTTTTGTGATTATTTATTCTCTTCTTTTTTTTAGATTTCAGTCGGTTTTTTTGTTACAGCTTTTTAAGCTTTATGGAAAAGATTGGAATGTGTTAAGACAGTGACGAGATGAGAATAAAATTGGCCGTAAATTATTCGGCGTTTAATTAACAGGGTTAGTCAATTTTCAAAGCTCTGATTTAGAACTTATGGGAAGTTTGGGATTAAACTGATTAGCCGATAGAATCAAACGGTTTAAAATATACAAACCGATGCGAAGATACACGAACCAGACCCGAGCCAATCAACGCAACGAAGTCTAGTAATTGGAAGCTGTCTATCTTAATAAACCTAATGTTCAAGGGGGAAATCAACGTAAGTACAGTGAGAAGCACAAATATTTTTTACTCATGTATCGAAAGTGAAAAATTTCACCAAAACTCAACATTTTGTTTATCATGGAGCTTTGGTTCGAAGTATCTTCATAGAATACCAAAACTTTTTCAGAAACGAAGAAGAAAAAATCCAAAAAAAAATTTCCGAAGCGCAGAAAATATTTGAAAATCGTCTTCGTTTTGTTCATATTTCATATTTTTTCAGAATAGATTTTATTAGAACAATATTTATCATTAGTTTCGAAAACTGAAAGATCGAACAGAAACTAATTTTTGGTGTTAAAAGTTTGGTAAAATAAGTTCTCTGACATTTTATTTGTTACTTTCATCAGGTAGGATCAGTGCCGGACTCGTAATACCGGAGCCAGGTAATAAACCGCAATAATTTGTTAGTGAACTTTGGTAAACTTAATTTAATTGATATACGTGCAGAAAATTGCTATGGGTTATGATCATTGGTTAAACATAATTGCAAGTTGAATATCGGTTAAGTTTATCTGCGAAACCATATTATCTTGCCCAATCATCTTAATAAACGCTTTTGCAATCCTCGTTTTGGATAAATATTCAAAAACGGAGAAAAAAACAAATTGAAACTGTTTTGAATAAAAGGGCATGAATTTTATTGAGTTTTCAAATCGCGACTCGGTCATAGCGCGGAGCAAATTACGTTTAAAAAAAAAGCGTCAAAATTTATGTTTGAGGAACGTTTTCGTCGTATATACGATAAACAAACGACGTTGTATAAAACCCGTTGCTAAAACGTTTCCGTTTTAAACGTATGCGAGAATGATAAACTGTACAGTTTATATACTGTCGCAAACTGTCTCGATATGGGAGGGTCGCGATTGACCTCCACAGGATAATGATCCAGTTAAAGACAAGAGCAAAGCCCGTTAACGTTAAACGTAACCCACTGGCGTCGAAAGACTTATAAATTACGGAATCGTATAAATATATTTATAGCGTACCCTACCGCTTATTTTTACGAGTCATATAATATAAAGACGAAAGGTGACAATAGATTATCGATTCGAGTACAAGTACCTATGACTATAATTTCAAGGAACACTTTCACTCCTATAAAATATTTTTTGGATATACAGATTTCACGTTGAAGATGAGAATATTAAATTCCGGAAAGATGGGAGAGCAGATAGCTAAAAACTTGGAAAGTCCAAGAGTCCGAGAATTTATTGGGGGAACACGACGCTGCATGCGTGAATTTCAAGTTTCGGAATTTTTAACCTCCGCTGCAGTTTATCGATTTGAAGTTTTTTGAACCGACTATGCAGATTTTCGGGGAATATTTTTTCTAAAACCTATAAAAAATTCTGAACTTCAACCCGGCCCCATCAAAATCAGCTTGAAAGCACTTTGAAATACTTTACACGAAATTCTCCTGACCATTATGATCGTTTTTCAACCGAAAGTAGACGTTCCCTTAATTTCGAACAATGTGTAACCCCGTTAAAGACGTTTGTCAGTAAATTAGTGTAACTGATGGTCAGGGTTGTTGTAAAATCGGAATGGAAACGTTGCCCCGTTAAAGTTTGTTGCAATATGTAGGTACCGCGGACGGACGACAAGGGTAGTTGGTTGAGTTAGTTAGACAGGGTAAGTATTGCACAGGAGTCATTAGGACCGGCAGCTTTTCCCATGGGATACCGAGAGTGCTTCCGGTTTGAGTTGAGTGGGTTTTGAATTTTTTAAAAACTCCAAGCGGGGAGTAGCTAGCGAATAAAAATGAAATTGAAAACGTCTGGGTGTTATAAATAAATCTGCGTTAATTAGCGAAGTGATAACGCTGTAAGCCATACCAAAATAACTTCAAACAATTCATCTCCACTTACCTGGTAAAGTATATCCAGCGAAATTGGGTATATCATATGCTCGATTATTACTCTCAATACGGTGTTAGGTCCACCCTGCGTCTCTCCACCCTGACCCTGAGCACCCTGACCTTGCGCCGCCTGTAAAGCTGCCTGGGCATTGGCGTTCTGAAACAAAAATCGTGGGAAAACAATATTAATATCGATTGATAATCAATCGATGAATAAACGCATAGTTTATAGCGTAAACAGACAAGTCTGTATTTTATATCTAACAATAAATAAAAGCCTTCTTATTCTCTCCCAGTTCCCGTTCCCGTTCCTGTAACAGTTACCACTTTAACGTTTTACTGAGAGATCGATTCGAGCAAACGGGGAGCCTAAGTGTCTACGTGATCAGCGGCCCTCGATGGGGGATACTACAAACAAACAGCTGGTGAACATTTCTCCCTTCCTATTTTCCCGCTAAACCACCACTTCCACATCCTGTTCACAGGATCCGTGCCTCATGCCCACGTATACGGTATAACCAACTGGATATACGAAAATCCTACTGTATATAGCTACCGAGGATTTTTGATTTGTTTTCTTCCCCATGTAACTATATGGATTGTCGACGCAGATTTTCCACCCAGCTTTAAGATTTTCGGTGGGAACGGTGTGCAGACCTGGTCTAAATCAAACCTATACACCAATCGACGAAAATTTTCATCGTTGATGTAATTGCGGTATAAATTTATGATAGTAACGTGACATCGGCGATTAATTGAATTCTGGTCACTGTAGTTTCGATTTGTATCATCGCGATTAGTGCAGCGAGAATTGATATGCATTTTGATTGAGGTGCAATATCGAATTGAATAGAATGAATCGATGATCAGAGTTCAGACGAGATCGCAAACGAAACGAAAAAGTAAGGTAAATTGTTGGAATACGACGACGCGACGTTATCAAATGACAGAGAAGAAGGGGGTTAAGAAAGCACGAACGATTTGAATACCTGGGTATCCTCCGCTCGTCGGCCCCCTTTCAGAGCAGGGGGTTTCTGCTGCCTGTTTGCTCGGGGCAGGTCGGTCGCATCAATGAGTAGTACCTTTGGTACGAGACGGGGTGGATATTCAAATTGGGCGCATATTAAGCGTAAAAATGACGCCCCATTATACTTTATAAGTAAGAGTAATGGCCGGGGACAATATTGGGTTATTAAACTAAACCGCTAGGCGCTTGTCCTCGGTACAACACATTTTGTAAAAATATCAAGGATAGAATGCTACCGCACGCTGTGACGATAATGATTATTATCATTATTATTATTATTATTATCATTATTATCATAATTAGACGTGATAACACCAAAATTAACAACGACAGCAATCGAAATAAAATGTTATTATCATTATTCTTATCATTTTGCACCTTCCAATTAATTATTGTGAACATTTTTACCCATTTTTCTGTTCATGATACTGTTACTTGCTTTGGCAGCAAATTGGTAATTTAAAATTGGCCTCAGAAAGCTCCGAGTAAGACCAAACGTTTGGAACTTGCAAAAGAAGAAGCGAATTTTAATTTTTTTTGTTGAATAGATAATATGATGAGAATTTAAGATTAGGAAGAGAGACATTGATTAATTTAACAAAACTGTGGTTGGTTAGATTGCCATCGGGTAGAACGGAGTGCCTAATTCTCGAAAGGAACCGACCCTCCTCCCTCTCGCCGGTTCCCTTTCCATGCTCTTTTCTACTCTGCATCAGACTCTAAGGGTTGAGGAAATTTTCCTACCCCCGTAAAGCCCGGCTCCTATGTCGGAGGAGAGACTCGCTCAGTCATTTCGATCACGTGACGCAACGGGTAAGTGCTACCAACTGCCACGAGGTAGAAAATTAACCGAGTCCGTGGCGCGCGCTAAATCAACGCAAGCTGTGCTTAGAATCTTACTAAATTAGGAAAACCACTCGACAACTACGACTACGTTGGTAGGTGTAGGTAGGTAGGTGGGTAGATAAATACCCTCTCGAAATCGGCACTATAATGGCAGACACACAAGCTGTACTATTGTTTCCCTGAAAAGTGTAGGTACGTAGATTTACACAAAATTGACTATTCTATAAATTGCACAAATTAGTTTGTTCGCTATTGCATAAACAATATTCAATCAGGAATGTAAAGCAATGATTCCCGAGGAGAACAAAGGTTCGCATTACTGCAGGCATAGCTACGTACATACAATAGTTCATTTTTACCCATGTAGAGTCTGGCGATACTGCTAATACGGCCCAGCACTGGTCCAGTCTCAACAGCCGAGCGTCGACGTTGAACGCTGGGCCAGCGTCGAACAATGTAAAATCTTCTAGCGATATTAATTGGGCCCATTATTGAACCAGCATCCGCAGCCCAGTGATATCACAAATCGGTGGAACAGTGTTGGGCTCCTTTCGCAATACATTTCGAGGGTTGAATACCAGGAGAGGGTGAGCCTTATGGGAGATTACTGCCTTCTCGTGCTTGCCTTTAGATGTATATTTTTGAGGAAACTTGAGATACTGGCTCACTAACGAATCGCGCTATTAGCCCAGTGCTCGTTCGCAACATTGGCCCAGTTCTGGTTACTAGCCTCATCTTTCCAACTATTTACCGGTATTGATCCGGTACTGACATGAACGAGTGCGCCGGGATCGCTACAGTCGGCAACGGTACTGGCCCGACACCGGGTCTTTCGTTAAACTCCACCCCCGGGTAAAGAGATCTCGATTGAAAGCTAAGATTTGATTATAAAGGGTGAGAGTATTCGTCTATAATCTATCCCGAACGCAAAATGTCAGCTATGGGTAATGAAATTTCAATAACGATAAAGGTGGAGCTACGGGAACGTTGCGCTGTAACTATGAAACGACTCGTCGAATGACCCGGAGCGACTCGCAGGCATTCATGGAAGTGGTGTCTGCACTCGGTGGGGGTTGGCTTTGGATAGCCTCTGCATCAGGGCTTCTATGCCGCGGTGCACGGTTGGGAGGAAAACAGAGAGATGGATAAAGCGAGAGAGGGAGAGAAGAGGGAAGAGAGAAAAGAGAGAAAGGGAACCGCGTATGTGCGGGGTACGCGCCATTAAAAATGCAGAGGCTGGAAATTGGAGTTGGAAGTCAAGCGCAACAAAAACAATGACATTACCTACCCCCTTTGCGCGAACCCGTGCGCCTATATTCGGCCAGTATATCGGTAATTTAATTTGAATTTGCCGTTCCGTTTGCACAACCGTTCGGGCATTGTGTTCGTTTCGAAATGACTGTATTGTTTCACCCTGCCTTTTATCGGCGAAGCTTCGAACCACGCACCGACCTCGACCCATTCGAGATGACCATTCAACCTCATCGCGTACCTCCCGCGCAATTCGTATGCGTTTTAACTACGCAATACCGAATGACACCTCGAGCGTCAGGGCTGTCAAAATGCAACAGTTTCATCCTGGTCCTAGAGTCGCAAATCAACTACATCGAGCATGGTTTTGGTTCTAAATTCATGAAATCATTTCCGCGAATTTTATACATCAGAATATTTTTTTTTTCTTCTAGGGCAATGAAATGGACGTTGTAGAAACACGGGAATAAGCTTTTTTTATCATCCCCGATGAGTTCGGCTAAAAAATCAACATTTCGTCTTCGTGTAATCCGCGAACTGGTTCCTTTCCCCTGAGACATAAGTGCAGTAGGTACGGCAGGTGTGAGGTATGGAAATTATTTTGGAATACGCGTAAAATGCGAGGGAAGAAACGAGGAACTTCTGTTCCATTCATACGAATATATCTGTGTTCATGTATCACTAGGACGTTGACTAATGATTTTCGTTCGAGAACCGCCTTCGAGATATCCTTGGCACGTAGATAGAAAGGTAGGCAGGCAGCTACCCACTGCGTTTTGTGGAAATCTTTAAACTCCGGTAAAGTTCTTGTGCAACCTAAATCTCTTTTACATAACTTAGTAGTACGCTCTTCGAGAAGTGCAAGGCAAGACAAGACAAGGTAAGGCAAGGCAAGGCAAGGCAAGGCAAAGTTTTCTCTCATATCATATACTAGCCAAAGTTTAGGTACCTACTCAAGTCCTTTACCTTTATACCATTAAAACTCGACACTCTAGATTTTAAACATCAGATGTGAAAATCTAACGACAATAGCTTCGAAGTGAGACGCCGAAACGATTGTTAGAGAAGCGCAGTATAACGTTAAGAACTATAATTTTACTGCTACTAAGCTGCAAGCTGCAAGCTCTGCAATGTTAAAGGTTTAAGTGATGCTTCAACGAGACCAGGAACATCTTACTAAGATACTATGCGGAGACCTTTACCTATTACCTACACGTATATACATCTGGTTATACCTCGTTGCGTAGTTCAAACTTTTTATGTTATACTTTTCTGATTACCTCGTTTGCCTTTTTCAGGTCGACGTAGTTTCGTATAATTGCAGCATAAACGTGCCTGCCATTACGTACTCGCGAGATACAAAACCCGCGGAATTCAGTCAAAATTTATTCAATTCAGAGCCTTTTTCGGGTCATTCCATAGCCACAAAAGAAAAGCTAGTGAATCCCTAATAGTTCGCTCGGTTAAATTCTTGGAGGTGAGCGGAGAAGACAATGACGACAAAGTTTTCATCTTCATCGCGGTTTTATTTTGCTGAAAAATCCTGATGTATGTAAGAGTGCTGCAGGGTGCAGCAGATTGAATATGGGTATATATGCGTTTCATGGAAGCTACTATTTAGAACTGAAAACCTGCAGGTAATACTTGGGAGGTATAACTAGACTTCTAGGACTGAAATTATCGAGTAAAGTTTTCAGTAATTGTACAACGGCTCCCTAACAAGCACGTTTTACAACCGTCGTTTTCTATTAACGAAGTTTAAAGCGAATGCGATCCCCGACAGTTTCTTCCTTATAACTATACAGCTACCATTGCCATGTGAAGGAGGGCCGGAGTAATTCCTTTAACATTACGTGACTCTGCATTTTCCGAGAAGGAAGGAAGAAACGGCGGACTTGAAATGTTAGAACCACCAACGTGCTAGCAGAATGTCCAAACAATTTTATGAATATGGAAATTTATACAAGTTTAAACTATAATAGCAGAGATGGGAGTGAAGGAAAAGAAAGTGCACCGAGATATTCTAGCAAAGTTTACTATGCAGTTGTTAGCTAAATCATGACTGCAAAATTAGGCGTCAGAATGCCGCGGGCATCTCCAATACCATGACGATAACTGCAATAGCTACGATAACTGTGGTGACGTTAAGTAATTACATTCGGAAACTCCCTTTCCACTTTCCACTTTCTACTTCCTACTCTCTTCGCATTCCCATCCTCTTCTTGCTCCTATTCGCTCCGGGTGAAACGGAGAGAATATCTCGGGACGACGTTGGAAGCCTGAAAGTTAGGCCCGGTGGGGTGAGCGTCTTATAGAACGAAGACTTCCTCCATCAAATCAAGACGTGTGACTCACAAATGAAATTGGGTGCTTAAACTGGCAGTATAGTAGACCGTTCAGAATTTTCCAGAGTGATTTCTGTTTGGAACTAATCCCCAAATGCAAATAGGTCTTCGAGGGAGCCCGAGTCTATCGTCGATAAATTGGAGAGAGATCTATTGTTGTAAGGGACGAAAATTTCAAGTTTCTGTTCAAATAGAAACCGATTAAACTTGACGAGATTAAACAAGAGAAAAAGAAAATCTAAAGACTAAGAATCTTCTGTATTATAATAGGGTGCAGGGGTTGGAAATTGGTTAGGCAACCGTAACGCTTATCCGATTTGGGAAAGCACGAAGCTATATACCTGCCCGCCTGCTCGAAGATAGGCGTTCAGGATCAAATCTAGCGTTTCGAAAGCATCGATATCTTAGTAGGAGTTGAATCCGGCGTTTAAGCGACCGGCAATTCGCGCAGTTGGTTGATATCGTGACCAGTAATCAAATTGCCAGGCATTACCTTAACCTGTGGAGTTTATTGAGTTCCTTTTCTGTCCTGAAGTCGGCTGAAAGGGGGCTGAAAGTGACGCGTTATATCCGGTAATAAGCCGAGGCAAAAATCCGCGGGGCATTTTACTGTCGGGAGCCGAAAAGATGCACTTGAAAAAAAACGGGATTATTAAAGAAAAAAAAGGAAAAAAGGTTTGCGAAAAGTGCCTGGGATACTTCTGCGGGGAGTCGAATCGTGTCTCTCTTAAAGAGAGGCAATTGAGAAATACGAAAACGAATAAAAACCGGAGCGGACGAGAATTGTAGGTACGGGAGAACAGAAAAGAAGAGAAAGAAGCCGAGGAATATTGGCTATAAATTACTTTTCCAATAATCTCTCCTCGACCTATTTATTCAATCCACTGTATCTGCGCATAAATTGATTTCAGACAGGTGGGACGAATTATTTAAGCAAAGATATGAATCTCGCCATCCAACCATCCGACCAAACCCCCCGTTATGCAGAGTTTGCTCGACTTTCTCTGTAAATAGGAACGGCGCTTATACATATACATACAGGGTGAGGGTGGCCTGAGCGGAGGTTAAGATTGAATCTGAAGACTCCCGTCAAACATTAACGATACAGAAGGAAATCTGATTTATCTATACTCGTCAAATGAAGGAGGAAAACTCTCGCAACGCGTCGTGTTCGAAGCGTTTCGCGATATACCAAGAAAGCCTTGGAATCCGCCCTTCGTCTTGAATCCTCGTTCGTTTCATAGTCGGAGGACCGCGAAATGAGAGGGATAAAGAGGGACGAGACATTTGGCTTTTATTAAATTTTATCAAGTTTTATCTTTCACATAAACTGATTTACCCCCAGCAATAATAAAGCAATAACGTGGCGAACATGTCACTATACGCGGGAGCGAGACACAGTCATTGGCGTCGGGCCGTTGGCTTTCCGCCAAATCGCTAAAACCGTTCCTCTCTCCTTTACTCTTCTCTCCCTCTCTCTCTGTCACTCGTATTCCAACGCACCGTATCTACTCCATGCCAGATATTGTCTGCAATGAATATTGCCTGCCTATTCTGAGAGATATCATTATTTAGAGGTTGCAAGAGCTAAATCCTCCCCTACAAACGCCATGCTCTGCCCTGCCCTGCCATGCCCTGCACCGTGTTACGCCAGTCAGCCTTTTCTTACTTGTACATTTATTATGGCATGAATTATTCAACACCCAGAGACATCAGAGTCGAGTATCAAGCGCGCTCTTAGCCCTCCATCCACCCGCCTCGCCTGCAGTCACTTTCCACGATCGTGTCCACTTACCTCTTCACCTCCACAAGTACGGCGCCGTACCCATTGCCGGAGAGGTATAGAATATCAACCCTTGCAACAAACCATGCACACGTGTAGCCCACATGTGCTACGGTTTAGCAAAAACTTGTTTCGGTATTCGAAAGTTTCACTTTCGAATTGCAGAATTTGGAACATCGATATTAGCTGTCCATGCGTCTTTTTCATACCTCAGAAACGTAGAGGATATATGAATTACGGGAATATACGTAAGTTGTGAGTATGATGCGGGTCACGTGTGCTCTGGATTGCCTAGTAAAGATCCTGGTCTGATCGTGAGTAGAAGTAGGTAGGGTAGATCGGACTGTTTATACTGTTTAAACATCCATGCGGTTATACCGTGGTATCTGCAAGTGTTCACCGTGTGTCTTTATTTCAGGGAAGGTTACAACTTGGCCTGAACTTTACGTTCCCGTCACGTGTTTCCATGCCGAGGGTTTAGACCTGTTACCTAATAGAGGGTAAAGGCTATAGCCTCAATAACGCTCGCCAAGGGGTGCGATAGTATAAGACGTGTTAATTTGCGACTCGCGCGTTCAAACATTACGAACGAGGAACGAGGGTGCTAGAAACGGCCGGTCCAGATCTCGATAGCGAACTAGACCCCTTGGCCTCAATGGATATCCTCTGCTTCGCGGGCGGAGGTATTTAAAGGGAATTCTCGAGCACCTTGAACCTCGAAGATTGCAGCATTGGCAGTTTTTGGTCAGCTGCGAATTTTTCTCTCACAGTTTAGAACCCTCGAGCTAGTTCGACTAAACTCGTCGGACGTTTGCTACGCGACTCGCATTAAACCGTCGAATGGGATGAGAGGAACTTGCCGTTTTTACTTCTCTTTATCGGACAGCTACCTTCCAAAGGCCAATTGATAAATTGGGACGGAGAATCGGCCTGGTGGAAGAGAAGCGGTGGAGCGAAAACTGAGAAACGAGAAGAGGGAAGAGGGGAGAGGAGAGGCGGACCACCGAGCTACCACCGCTTCAACATCCTGCATCGTTTTTCCACCAAATTGCTGCTTCTATTATTAAAGAGGCCGAGAGTAACTTACGGTTCCTTGCGGAATGGGGGATGAATAATAATACACCTCCGGTAATGCGATGGTTAGTTTGAATTAGGTTCCTTACGGGATTCTAGACCTTCGCTTTCATACCAGACCACGGATTAACGCTCGTGGTATTTGTTGCAATCATAGTCGCTAAAATTCCTCGAAACAGAGAAGCATTTGTACTATTTCATTTCCCTATCTCGGAATGCAATTTTAATAAGTACCGGAATATTTATCTACGATGTATGTACCTAACACAATTTTTATTCCATGTTATCGTGCGGTGATAACTGATCCGATAGAAAACTGTGGGAGTACGATAACCGTAGTGTATCTCTCCTAGCTATGAATGCGATGTCTTGAAATGAGGGTAATGTGACTTGTGTCGTATTGTTTTGTATACGTCCTCCGAGAATCCCGATGGTAAAGGATCGTTCGCAAAAGAGAAGAAAAGATTGTTGAAAAGCGGGAAACAGGGAGAGAGCGACAGGAAAAGCTCTTATTGAATAACATCACAAACGGAATTCGAAGCTGTTCAAATGATGGAGTAGCCCGTGGACCAGACAGACACCAAAACAATCACTCTTTCTCCTTTTCTTTGTGTTTTTTCATTTTTATTTTCACGTTGGTAGGTACACTTTTATTTTTGGTTTATGATCTCTGGATGAGGTATGGGCCATACGACCGACTCATGGTTCGGTTGATTCCAGGTATTTTCGAGGATGTTATCCGCGATCAAAAACATGTCTCGGGTTTCACGATGAAAGATCATCTTTTGTAGAATATCATGGGTTAGCTGATACCGCGGGGATAACTTTGAGGCAAACACACATATATCGAGTAGGAGATAGGAAAGGAAGAGGAGGTTAAAAAGAGAAAACAAAGTTTATCCCAGCCTTGAAACAAAAACGTAGTTCAGTTCACTCCCACCCTTCCGTTCCTCCTCTTACTCATTTTCTCTTCTTTTCTTTTCGCTTCTCTTTTATTTTATTTTATTTTCTTCTCTTCTCTTCTCTTCTTTCCTCACGACTTCCGCACGCTTTTAAGCCGGACGCTTTCGCTCGAAAACTCTTTAAAACTTTAATTTTATTTTAGCCGAAAAGTGTTCCTAAATTGAAGCGCAACCGGGAAGCCACCGGCATCCCTCGGACGCGTTTTGAAATTCACGTCAGGCGCGTCTTTCCATTTCAAAGGTAAATTTATTGTACACAGCTTTGTAATTAGTGTTCGAGCAAGCGTATTTCGCATGGACGCACGTAATTCTGTCACACAACTTTCTCCTAACTCGTCTCCGAGTTACGGAAGTACGTACATACGCATCACTGCACAGCTACTATTAATAGTTAAAGAGATATCCAAAGTTTTAAAATTGATTTTTACTCATCACTTCTGCACATTCAACAATCGCAGAAATTTCAGAACTAAGTTTCGTCATTCAAAAGAACGATAATCGCTCATGTTTATACCCCGTGAAAAAATTCTCGGACATTCTTTTCCGTACCGTAACAGTGAAAAAATGACTTTCGAGATATTTTCGCGGTACGAAAACAGGACAAATTACCAAAAATTCCCGAGGGAAGAAGAAGGTACTCTAGTCTCAGCGTACCCCATCCCGTCGAGTTGTGGAATCAGAGCACCTGTACTACTATAATATGAGAAGTTTCGAGTGGGAGGTGTAGCGGCACGATGAGACACATTATTTTAAAGCCGAGCATTTAAAGTTTGAGGACAAGCAACACCGTGTAAACGTGAGAATTTGCGGGGCGAGAGAGTGAGATGGGTATGAGAAAAGAAAAAGAAAGAAAGAAGGTAAGAAAAACGAAAAAAAAACGAGGGAAAATAATATACGAGGCAGCACGTAGAAACAATGCGAGGCCGTAGATCACCCAAGACGCTCGAGACACCGCGACGCCGGAGACGCCCTCCATTAAAAATATTACGCCATCTTGCCCGCGCGCACCCCGTCAGCGACAAGTCCGAATAACAATGTACCATTGTTACTACTGCAACTCCTGAAATATGGAACGTTGTACCCTGAGCGGGCAGACGATGGTCTTACGAGTCCCCATCTTCGCCCTCGTTCGCAGAGTCTATTTCTTTCTTCATTCCGGACACAGCGTTTTACTCAAAGAAAGAATCTCGTAATTTGTCAATTCGGTTTAGCCAGCGAATGGCAATGGTTGTCATCAGAGACCTGAGTTATCTCCCCACTCGAAATTGAATCCTGAATTACGAGCTTTTCATTTTTTTTTTCATTTTCAAAAATTGACGTCGATATTAGTTCGCGCCTTGGTTCTCCGTTATTTTACCAACACCATCTTGTTTCGAATTGATTGTCACCGTTATACGTAGAAAAGCATTGATGAAAGACCAGTTTAAACCGCAGAATGGACCATTGTTGCTTTTCCAACCCCTGAAATATGAGACACTGTACTCTGAACGACGAGATACTGTGTCCGCGGATCTGTTATCTCCCGAAAGTCACGTTTCTCGATTTACTTAGGCCACTGATTCAGGAAAATGTAAAAAGCCGAGGATCTGTCCATCCAGTCCAAAAAAAAAAAAAAAACCGAGCCGGAAAAATGCTCATTTCCTTTCTGCTATGTGGTTAGAAAATAAACGCCTAGTTTAATGATAGTTATCACGGTAAAATAATTTGTCGAGAAAATTGTTGCTTCGTTGGCGTCCTACCCATCGTGGAAAGTAATAAAACGTTCTTGATTTGAATAATTACCACGTTTTCAGAGCGAACTGCGCGCTAGATTAACTTTACACAAATTGGAGACGGTTTAATAAACAACTGTTGCCTAAGGGTTTAAGAAACTCCCTAAATCTTGTTCAAAAGTTTCTGTGCGGAATACCTACTGCAGCAGGCCGTGAAGAATCGGAATAAAGTAGGTACCTATATCTCTACTCTAAAGGCCCGTCATCTTCCGACTGCTGACACAAATCTTCAATCAAGAAACCGCCATGCGACATTAGAATTCGTAGCAGCACTTCAGCCGCTACCATCACCGACCACTTTCCAACCCCTTTTTTCCCGCCTAATTTTACCATTGTTCCTCAACGCCTTGCTTCACCGAGTACCTAAGTCTCTACGGTCTTTCTGGAACCACTTACACCTGTCTCCCACTCCCTCATTCAATAATTAATATATCTATGCTGCAGATGTCATGTTGGTTGCAGATTTGACGAGCAGATAACACCAAAGTATACGAAACAACAATAAGGTACTTTTCACTTAGGGATGGAGCCGGGCCATAAAATATGGGGTAAAATTCGTCCCAGAGCGGAGTTATGTGTCAGTAGAATAGCTGTGGCTCGATACCACACCACGGAGAGAAAATATATATCGTAAAAAAAAAGTTTTCTTTTTGACCAAAATTGATCGTTTTAGCGATGGCAAAACTTCTGTCCGAAACAAATCCTCCTATATTTATGTAGTATATTCTCTGAGGACATGCCCGGGTATAGGGGTTGCTGGTGCTTTTTTATCTATCTCCCTCTCTGGCTGTCTGTCTGTCTGTCTCTGTGTCGGGGACCCTCGATACACGTGAGAGTGCGCTTTACCGGCGACAACGACATCATGGTATAAAGCAAGATTATATCGTGGAGTTATGGGGCGAGTGGGGTAGTTTTTTTTTCTTTATATGGGCGAGGGAGGTTTAGCCCAGCAGTATCAGTACCATCGAAGACGTAGACTTTGGGACTACGCGAGGTTCGGGCCGAATCTCACCCAGACTACATGGGTCGGGGGCTCGTCTCAAAGAATTACGCCGTATAGTAAATCCCTTTATGAGTGTCATGGGTAGTGCGAAACCCCGTTTTACTTTTGTTTCGCTTCATCTGTAAGCTACAACTCTTCTCCTTCTCCTTCTCCATTCCTGTCTTCCCTTTCCAAAATTTCTTTTGACTTCCCGTAACTGTCTCTCTCTCTCTCTCTTTCCCTTTCTAGTATGGGATTAATAATTGACGATTCCAGAAGAGACGTAGGGAAAGTACATCGGTTTTTATCTTTTTTCTTCTTCTTTCTTATTTCTTTCTTCCATTTTTCAGGGGTTGGAAAAAAGTATCTTAAAGCTCTTCCCGCAGTTTCCCATCCGTATGTGCTCTGGGATGCCTGTAAGCTTTCCGGACCTTTTTCCGAGCCAGAAATTCTGGCGTCATAATTTAAAGATTGCCCGGCACCAGTAGGCGTCGTTCAGACACCGAGGAAGAGAACCGACCCCGCGTAGACGTCTCTCTCTCTCTCTCGAGAGAGAGAGAGAGAGAGAGAGGCCGGGTGCCAGGCTTTTGCGAAAAAGCAATCGCTGTGAAAGCCTACGCCGCTTTAAAGTGTACAAATTGCTAAGCGGCTGCCTACTTGGGAAAAAGACAAATCTCGCTAATGTTGGTGATACATTCTCGGCCTCCAAGGATCCGGGGTGTCCGGGTTGTCCGGTGGGGTTCTGTGGTAGCATAAAAAATCACTTGTTCACCTTTGGGTTTTTGGTTATTGGTCTTTGATCGGTTACCGCTGAGAATTAGTCTTCGAGGTCTTGCTCTTCAATCTTCTTTCTGTTTAGTTTTTTTCTGTCTTCTTTTTTGCAAGACAATTCGCTGCCCAAGTACCCGCGCGAATTCTATTTTTTCCTTCGGTAATATCGCGTGCCATGGGGTAGGTACAAACCCTGTTTAATAAAGACGCCCGTCGCGGCGCGTTTAACCTCGCACGTGCCCGAGAACCCGCAAATTAGTGTTTTTGCACGCGCCGGTACGTTGTTCGGTAATTAATTTAGCAGCGGATTCCCTCGCCGCTGCTGCACGACGGTGGCAAGTAACTTGGTAATTACCACGACGTAGGTACCTACCTACGGGTCACCTCGCGGTGGTCGCCGGCTAATCTGCTATGCAGTTTCCGATTATCCCTCCGTGCTTAAACCACCGGAACCAAAAAGAGATATCAAAATACTGTAAGGGACGCCTCGGAATTCACCTCTTGGAAAATACCGGAGTTATCCATCCGTTGTGGAGGCTGGTTTTGTACTCGGATGACGTTTCAGGAACCTGTATAATATAATTATACGAGACTTCCTTTCCACTTGGAATAAGACAAGGATTTTTCCTGATACGCGTAGCAGTACATTTTCAAACTGGACGTCTACGTTTTGATCCACATAAAGTGACCCAGAGCTCAAAGTCGATCGAACATGTCGCTTTCCGAGTCAGATAAGAATGTCTAAGGCCCCGTTTAAACCTGAAGATGTCACGTCCGAGCCAGATAGATGCTCGAATTGAATACTCATTTGTGAGGACGGTTTGGTTTCAGAGGACCAATGTGTCACGTGAGAAGATTCTGATCCTAGAAGATCCTGAGTGATCGGGGCTAGGTTGCAGTTCTGAATTTTTAAACTCCCGAACGGGAAAAATTCCGGATTTCAATATTTCCACGAGAATTTCGCCGAAAGTCTGCATAGTAGATTCAAAAAACTTCAAATCGCAAAGCACCGAGGGTTCAAAATTCCGAATTTAAAAGGACAAAACTGCAGAACTTGAAATTCAAACATGGAGCGTCGTGTCCTTCCATTGAATTTTCCGATTCTTGGACTTTCGAAGTTTTGGACTTTTCGAGTTTTGAGCTGTCCGCATTCCGACCTTTTCGAATTTCAATATTCCGACCTTCAACGTTTCTGAAGCTTCAAAATCGTCTGAAACTAATTCGCATTCTTGTATAACGATAACGACGATGGTTTATAATGTGCGAGGGTTATCTCATTACGGACTATTCAAGTATCGTTTGAGATGCGAAAAGTCATCATCCTATCCCCATTTCCACAGAGTTTAATGCCCATACGATATACAATATTGACGTTGAAAGGATCATGGTTCATTAAATAATCACAGAGCACTTTGTCCCCATGGTTATGGGGTATTAATTTAAGCTAAAAGTCTGTAACTTTAGGTAGGCAGTCAATTACATATGCGCCAAACTCCAACATGTAATACGCCAGAAGGTAGAGAAGTAGCGGAGCAGCCACGAACCTCTACCCCACGGCGTCATCAAATGTACGTCAAAGCAAGCTCGGTATGAAACTATGATGTGAGTATGGTTGAAAGTTTGTGGATTGAGGGTGCCTAGTGTGTTGTGTAATTGAAACGACAAAAGCAAACTAGGCTTGGTTTATTTTCGGCCCAATTGTTATGCTCGTTACCTTCTCGTTGTGCGGTTATTTCAGGGAAGTAAAGTGCCCTGCAGAGCTAGTGACGGGGAGGGTTTTCTGGTGACTCTACCTACGTGCAGAGTTTGAGGTCCACGACCGACGCACGGTCATCTCAACGTAGCATAAGGTCCACTAAACCGTGCAGGACGATAGGGAGAGGATAGGGTGATGGAGTCTGCCCGCCAGCGACCGTTCATAAATTATGGGTACGTTAATTATAACAGAGCTTAGGTCTGCGGGCTGTTTGGATTGACTTGAAGCCGTCGAGCCCGCAAGGCACACCGTCGACTGCGTCGTCGACGTCGACGAAGAGGAGCCTCGGGGTGAGCCAAGAACAGTGAGACGGAGTGAGATAGAGCCAGAGGAGCTCGAGGATTACACGTTTAATTAACCCAGCTGCGTGCTGCGCAAGGGGTAAGCAAAGTCGAACTAAACGCACGCGGTCCAAACCTCGTCTTCGGTTAGCCCTAGCCCTGAGCTTGAGCCTGAGCTTGAGCTTGAGCTTCTCTGTGCTTACATACCTAATTCAGATATATGTATAGGTATGCGTATAAATATGTGTTTACATATGCGTAGGCGGTTGAGAATTTCATGAATTCCGTATTACGTATATGAATATGGTTGTGTATAGAGCGCGAGTAGATGCCTTGCAACGGAGGTCCCGTTGTCATCACGACGCTACGACGACGCGGCGCGGCGGCCTGAGTTTAGAAAGTTTTAATTGTTTAGCGGGAGGAAATAATATTCTCGGCCTATTGTGTCTGTCGACGAGGCCGACGACGTAGAGTGACGCTTCAGGAAGCCTCGCTGACGCGACGTTAAAGCTTCGTCGTGGTTTTCGTTTTCGTTTTCATTTTCATCGTGATCCAAGTTGAGCCCGGAATGACGTCACTGAGGATACACGGGATTTTAACTACGGTTTTCGGAGTAGTGGCACCCGGGGATTTTAACGAATTTTTTTATTTTTTTTTTCTCTCCTCGTTCTTTCAAACGCGATTGTTGTTTCAGCTGATACTTTTATTTGCTTTTCCTTATCCTTTTTTTTTTTTATGAATTCTCATAATATTTATCAACCCCTGTGATTATTATTCGTCATATATCCCAGCCTCGGGATATACACGGGCATGAACAAACTCCCGATCAAATTTCGATTACCAAATACACCCGATATAACGAAAAGTTGAGAAAATGGCTACCCAACATAAACAACAACAACAACAACAACAACAACGATAACTATGTGTATGAGCCTAAAATTAATACGTTATAGACATATCCAAAATTTTGTACAATTTTACAGATCGAATTTTTCAATGTTTAATTCCAATTAATTAGTTCAATGATCATTATTAGATGAGTAATCATCACAGAGCATCGGAAATTCAAGCAGACATTCAAACAGCTTCATAAATATAACAACGCGTTATCATATGTTTATAAAAAAAAATGTGCAAACTTCAAATAGCAAATAATTTGAATTGAAAAAAAAAATTCACGCCTTTAGCTGGACGAATCCAATCAATTATATCTATATAAATTGATTTGGTTGTAAATCGAATCGCTTTTTCTTACTGCGATATTTGTTCGATTATGTTTATATTGTCACGATCATATCCCGCGAAATTTATTACTTTACTCTGAGCTTTGACGAAAGTTTATACATATCAGCGATTTGAAGCACTGGCACGAATGCACCTGTACACGTGTATATATATACCAATATACATAAAAGTGAGACGTATCGATCGATTTGTCAATGAATTCGAAATATCAAAATTTTGAAAAATTTTGATAATTTTTCTGATCGAATATACTATACATATATGCACGTGTGTCAGGTTATCATTTGACGAGTAGAATTAATAGTTAAATTAATATTAATAATAATTAAAATAAAAATAAAATAATAATGATACTGACGTTGGACGGGTTGGCGATGATGTTTGTGGGACTACTGACCGCGTTGCTGTGGGTCTGGTCCGTCTTCAGCTCTCGATGATTGCTGAACTGAACGTAGACAGCCCGCCCTCTAAGCTGGGCCACACATGACGCGTAATACGTGACCATTGTGGCCGCAGCGCCTTCATCTGCCATCTCCAAGAAGGCCTGAAACAGAGTAATCAAGGGTATCTGTAAGCTAGAGAAGTATAAACGATCGGAGATATATACGTAGGTATAGGTATACCCGGAGCGTAAGGTTAGGCGAATTTCGTGATCGCGTTGATAAGGAAACGCGTACGTTGTTTGAATAACCGATACAAAAATTTCTTTTCACCATTCGGTTATCTGCAGGAGGGTAACGAAATTCCCCGTGGGAACCACCCTGTATCCCTAAGGAGTTTTGCTTCCTGTACAAATCTCGGGAACTCGCTTAATTTCCAATTTGCCAAAGAGTGTTTACACGTTCGGCCTAGTTTCCCGGCTCCTGACTGCACCAGCGACACCGATTTCCTTCACTTTACTTTACTTTCCTTTACGTGGATATTTTAGCTCCCCAATCCACCATCTACCCCCATGGTTACCTCCTCCCTTCCCCTCTTTACGCTTCCTCCTATTTCCACTCTCTGACTCTGCACCGTTCCTTAATTAATCTGCATAATTTCCCCACTCACTCGTCCCCGCGGTAGCTCTCTTACGGTTACATCGGGCCAGATTAAATTTCTCTCAATGGTTGCTGCCTGTCTTCAATTCTGGCACGGTTTGCTCCGTAGCAGAGGCACAGCTATACCTGACTTCTCCTTCTCAAATAATACCACCAACGCGCGCGAACTAAGTGCCAAGGGAAATAGCCAAATATGAAGAAGAGAGGAAAGACGAAAGAGGAAAGCTGAAAGCGGAAAGAGCACAGTATCGAATCACAGTCCCGCGTTACTCCTCAAACTGTTCGAATATATATGGTGGCCCAATTCCCTTTTCTCTCGAAAATTTTCCCTAATTCATGTCACACAGACTCAGAGCCATTCAGATGCAGAGTAATTCATCTTCGGAAGATTCGTGTCGGAGGATCTTTGGACGAGCAACAAAGTTATATGAGCAAAAAGCGTCTATCTGCTTAAACGGAAGTGTGAAACTATATAGGGTAAAAAATGCGGGGCAGTGATAATGGGATTTCGCTCGAGTTAAGTACCATATAATCATTGTTTTAGCGGAAACTGGAGAGGAGGGAACTCGGGTGTTGGCAAGGTTAATCTTGGAGGGTCGACCTGACGATAAATAACAAACAGCTGAGCTAGTGGTTTCAACCCCTCAGCTCGCACGGGAAATGTTTAGAGGTACGAGCCGGTTTCGTTTCGGTGGAAAGAGTATACCGAGCTCATTCCACCCCGTTTTCACCCATCCCACTATCCCTTATTTGGAGCACAATTTGTACCAGGTCGCTACGTAAGAGATAGAAGGTAGAATTTCCTAGTCTTGGTATAGCACCATCATCAGCGTCGTCATTATCAGAATTGTTATGATCCTCGAGTTTCCCTGTGCGAACAGAAGATGAGGAATTCGTGAGAATAATGGTACCCGTACTTCCTAGAATCGTTTTATTTATTTTTTGCACTCTCTTTCTTTCTATTCTTCCATCTGTCTACCCCAAAATTTATGTGTTATACCTATACGTCTGCGACTGCAGCAATAAATGATTCTTGACTAAAAGATATTAGAGAGATTGGTCAAATTTTTATCCAATTTTCGGTATATATATTTTTTTTCAACTGGACCCTCGAGACGATTCCCAGGAGGGGTTTTTTCCATTTTTTTTTTCTGTTGGAAGTATTTCTGAGTGGGTAAAACGAATATATAGGTTCAAGGAGGCACGTGGGTAGAGAAAACGAATCAATCTTTGGGGAGGGATGGGCAGAGAAATGCAGTAGATTCTAGACCCTGTCAGTATCTATAAACTGAAAATGCAATCCATTTCAATTGCGAACGATACAAGAGAACGACGTGTCACGTTGTTGCTGCCCTTACCTCAGATTTTTTGCTCGAATCAATATTCCTTAAGGTTTTGTTCGTTCCCCGTTACCGAGGACGAAGACGAGGACGAGGACGAGCAGCAAAGACAAAGAGAGATGGATAAAAATAAGGAGAAAAAAGAAAATCGAAAATATAAAAAAGAAGAAAAAAAAAAACCAAAAAGAAAAACTCGACTCAGCAATGGAGGAGAAAAATAAAGAGGAAGAAAAACGGAACTTGAACAGAAGGTGGCAGGGCGACACTGCTACGAGACGAGAAACGGTAGTTATATACGGCTTAGCCGTTTATTACCGGGAACGACGAGAAAGAGATCTCTAGGTGTGGGCGTGGGTGTGCGGGTTTGGATAGGATCTCGAAAAATTGTTACCAGTTCTCGTGATGCAACGAATAAATAAAACTTATTACCTTCTTATCTGCGTGACATTTAAAGAATAAACAACCAAGTTTCATTATACCTATAACGAACATAGATACAGAGCGTTGAAGAAATTTCGATTCACCATCTAATCCGTTGAAAATAACGGTCACAGTCTAATCAGCGGTAATTTAATAGCTCAGTGAACGTGAACTTCTAGTTCTCTTCCGCTGCAATTTAGCATCATTTTAATCGCGAGAATAGGAGCCTGCGGGATATGAACGAGAGGAGTATTGCGTGCTCAGTCAGATGTACAATTCGCGGTTAAAGGACAGTTATTAAAAATTCCTGGATACGGTTAAGCCGTTCAAAGAGACGAGAGACGCAGAGAACGGGGAGTTGCAGAGTGTTTACTGCATCGTAATTTTCTACCGGGATTTTGTAAAATTTGAAACGTTTTGAGTTTAGTTGAGTCGAGATGGCACAGAGAGAGAGAGAGAGAGAGAAAGAGAGAGGAGGCTGGAGAATAATAGGCAGAGAAAAGGGTAGATTTTCATCGTTTCATTTGTTCGGTTGTTGCTCGCGGTGTAGTACCTTGTACCCGTGGCAAAGGACGAAACTAAATTTTGTATCTGTATGCGTCATTACGATGAAAACGCGGTAATTCCGTTAGCGAATTCCCGTCGTTTCTACACTTGTAAATTAAATGCACATAAATGTAGCCACGTTCACGGAGGCAAAGTGATGATGAGGGCAGAGGCAGAGGCAGAGGTAGAGGTTTTCGCCGCCAAACAGTTTGTTCACTGCATCCACCCCCCGACGTATATCTACCCTGCAGTGCATTACGCTCGACCAACCATATATCCAGCCGACCAGGTCACACAACGGGTCGGTACCGGCGGTCCCGCCGCACCTGTATTTCGGCGCAATTAACGCAGGTATAACTGAATTCCATGACCGGTAAAACGAACACGTTCCATTTGGCTATTTTATACTTTATACTAATTTATAGCGAATTGTTACTATAGAAATATAACGGGTATAATAGCCTGTACCGATAATAATGATAATAACGAAGGACGTATAAGGACGCTGACGATAACGAGAGCAGTGAACCAATTTCTACAGGCTATCATACTCATCAATGATTATTTTCTATGCATCGGTGCTATTTGCGTAGTTACGGTAATTGCGCTGTTCAACACTGAACATCCATCCGGAAGGAAACCACCACTTTATTTATTTGTTTATTTTCCTCTCTCTTTAATTTTGAGTTTCTGATTCCGTTGAGGATCTAATCTTCAACAAATCTCATCAATTAATTATCCATATCCACCGGTTTCGTTAAGAGGGCACATACGTCTCTGAGGATTTGAATAGGTATGCTGCGCGCAAGATTTCTCAAGAAGCAGTAATTGGATTAGGATAAAATTTAGACCAATTCGATATATTGCGGACTGAATCGGTAATTGGCAGTCGAATTAAATATTCTCGTGAAATATCGGTGATTTTCAGCGAGCAATTAATTATATATCTCGGGAACCTTTTGACGTACCAAGTTTCTGGTTCGTCATTCTGAAGAGGATAGGGTAGGCAATTTCTGGTTGAAAGTTGTTCAAGATCTGTGGATCGATTCCCAAGATATCGTGCGTGGAAAGTTCAAAAGCATGATTTTTCTGAAACTATTTTTTTTTCATGACAGAACATGGACAGAGCTTGAAATAAATGTGATGAATTCAAGTCGATTTTTTGAGATTTTGAGACAGCCCCTGCCCCCTTAAGTAAATGAAAATCCCTCAAGTCAGGTGCTTGATACAACTCGATCGAAACCAATCGTAAATAATTGTGCATCTTCGTTGAAACAGAAGTCAAGTCGAGGAGAAATTTAGGTAGAGAAAAATTGGGTAATAATCCCGTACCTGATGCTGAAAAATTACCTTCAACATACTCGCAAAGTTTTGTTTCTATTTGAAACACGGGTTAAACAATAATTTTTTTTTGATTCGGGGAAGGAACATATCGCGAAAGGGCAGGTAGTTTCAGCAGGATATATCAGAGTGTGCCTGAAGGGCGAGTTCGCTCGGTTAAAACGGTTGTTTGCGGTTGTTATCGCGCGATTACTTTGCATTTCTACAGGAAGGGCGGCGAGAGAGCGAGCGTGTCAGCGGGCTGAGAACAGGAGCAAGAGAGATGAGAATGGGGAAAAGAGGGAAAAGAGAGAAAGCTAGAAAGAGAGAAATAGAACGGGGGAACTCTTCCTCACGTTGTCGCCCTATCCTTCATCCGGAATACGCGTTCGAGGGTAAACATTGGCGGGTAAGAAAATAAATAATCTGACTGAATTTCCTGGGGCGTTAGACTGAGGGATCTCTCGAGCCTCTGCAGCGCCTCGGCAGTAGAAAACCTTGAAAATTGTAATAATCCCTCGTTATAAAGCAGCCATAAGGTAAAATTAAACTAAACTAAACTAAACTAAGCTAAACTAAACTAAACTGAACTCTGATGTAATAAGAATGTAATGTTTAGGTGTAGGTACCTAAACTCTCCAGGCTGTACACGGCTTATGCTTCCCTAATTGAAAAGTTACGTGCGATTATCCTGCGCTACGAGGTAAACTCCAAGTTACGAGCTTCGTCATGGTTTGATCTGCAGTATAAACCTACATCTAAATTCTTCGGGGGTTCAATCAACCCTGGAATAATTATTCAGTCAAACGCTGTTTAGATTTTATGGAAGATTTTTGAAGAAATCTTTCTTCTCTCTATCGCTCTCTGCAGGACTGAGGATAGCACAGAGATTTTCCTCGTGTTACTGGTTATACTGGTACTCTGCTGCTGCTGCTGCTGCTGCTGCTGCGTCCGCTCAAAAGTTGTTCCAAGCTTGGCTAATTGGGCTCGTTTCATTTTGAGAAGTGGAAGAAACAAGAGAAGGATGCTTAACGGGTCGCTTGTACAAACGCGGGGGCAAATAATCAATAGCAATCCCATTCCCTGGGCACCACCACCTAAGGGGTTGGAGTGTGGGAGGTGGTCTCGTCTCCTCTTCTTGCCACCCGGAGAGAGTTCTCACCCCTCGTAAACCATTGTCAAGGCTTTTCGAAAGATCTAAAATATATTCGTCTGCAGTGCAAAAAAGAAGTAAAGGAAAAAAAAAAATGAAAAACGACGCGAAAATTCTACTTTAGTTTTTTTCTTTCTTATATTTTCTGTATTTGGGTTCATTCTCGAGATGAGAAATATACCGACTGCCAATGAACGAGATAATTTACCACCGCGAAACTCCCACCTATCTTGTTAATAATCCCGAAGGTCCGTTCGCAACAACGCGAAACGCGTCGCAAGAACACAGCCGAGATCTGTTGGGATACACATCTCTCCGCTAAACCCATTACAAGGGTACTAAATATTTTATGGTCTCGTATATCTTTTCCTTGCGGCAATGATTATTATTATTTTATAGACACGGACCACCCTTGAAACCCTTGAGGCACCACAGCCTCGAGGAACGACCCTTTGGACCCGAAATCTGGTCCACGGATTTCGCCCCCTGGGTAGTTACCTTATTTTATATCTAAACAGACGGTGTTCATCATGATTTTATGGCATTTCGAGGGCTCTAATTTTTAACTATCATATTCAACGCTATTTTTCAACGTCACGTTTTGGCCTCAACCAAATAAATCCCGAACGTCTCGATTATGAGTCTGGTTTAAACTCAATGCATTATGGGTTGAGAGTTTGAGGAGGGAAGGAAACTGCAGGAGCACACGTGTCTTTAGAAGAGGAAGCGTTAAGTAAATTTTCTAGCACGTCAAAGATCTGCGTTTTCCACAGCTTTTCAATCCCCCTTTCAAGTAACGGGTGGAGGGGGATCGTCTCTCTGGCTTTCCAGACTCTCATGCTTTTCAATCTCCTTCGAAGGACGTTTCTTTATGACAAAAAGATCACGGAGCCAATATTTTCTTACGACTCGTTCGAAATTCCCGCCGTCAAATGGCTTTCAACGTACCCGTACCCGTAACCGTAGCGCTGCCTAGTGCGAAGCGATGCATTGTGGAACGAGGTGAGCAAAACTGCTGCCGCAAGTAAAGAACGAAAGTATCGAATGGAGAGAAAGGAGTAAACGGAACGGAGCAGAAAAGGGTCCTCCTCATACTCCGTGATCGAGGTATAGGTGCCCCCTCATATTCTCCCCGATCAATTCTAAATTTTGACTCGCTACATTGTAAAAAGTTTTCAGCAATGCTTCAGTTTTTTTTCACTTTTGCAAAGAAAATTTCGTTTCGAATGGAAAAAGAACAAAAATTAACTCGAAATGAGAGCAAAAAAATTTTTTATTTTTCATTTGTTCCGGTTCCCTTACTGATATTTCACATATTGTATGATTTTAGCGGTTTAAATTTTTACGACACCATATATCCGCAGATTGATGTTCAATCGCGTCCGTTTAACGATCGTAGAACAATCCCCGAACGCTGTTATTTATTTTTAAATATTTTCCGAAAACGGATTGTCTAAATGAACGTAACCGTTTCAATTTTCGCAGTTTTATTTCAATGCCGTGTTTATATTTTTACAATTTCATGGCTGAAACGTCGAGACTGAACCTCTTTTCGTAATGAAAATGAAAATTTAGCGAGCACATACCTAGCGTAGAGCGTGGAACGTTATCGAAGCTACTCAATCGATAGTTGAGTAAGTGCATTCGTTGTTTGCAACGAGTAGAGGTAAAAGGTGAATGAGCCAGCTGCTATGCGGTGCAGTAAACAATGGTTACTTGATAAAACACGTCAAATTATAAAGATATATTCCCCGGCGTGCAGTAAGAGACTCGTGTATAACAGCCACCACCCATTCTTCTCTTTACCCTCTATCTCTTTCTCCTTCCTTTTCTCTCTCCTGTACGAAGAATAGGAAATAGAGCCGGGACTTCTACCTGAGCATTACAGCCATAACCCATCCCCTTCAAAGCCGCATCCCCTTACAGAGGTATTTATATGGCACAAGGCGACGGCTGCACACCCCCCGCAGGAGTCTATATTAATGATATAATATTTCTTTGATTCAGACTAGGTACCGTGGCGAGCAAGCGAGCGTTTCTCCTAACAACCCCTTCAAGCGAATGGTATAGGAAAAGGGAACGAATCCAAACGTAGTTACTTCCATCCCGGATTTCTCTACTCCATCGCATCACCAAGCTTTATTTTTCGTTATAGCTCGGAGCTTGCAGTTCTGGGTTCCAGGTTACAGAAGAAGAAGAAGTAAAAGGAGAAGAAGCTATGGGAAACCGTTTGTAGTTCGTCCCAGATAAATTACACTCTTGATACAAGAAGTGGGTCCTTGGCAGTAGTCGTTCGCTATCATCTTCCGAGTTGGAGGAGCGAGTGCAAGCCAACCCGTTGGCTGGCTTTGGTTACTTAAAGCAGAAATAACTCCGTTCGTCAGACTTTCGCAAAACTAGTTGATTGAGTTTCTTATATCCCAACAGCTCCTATCTCTCGCTGAGGTATACATACCTACTTTTATACCCCGAAGGCAGGTACTCGTTTATTTACTTATATTTACTCATTCGTTTCCACTTTACGGATAATATCGTATAACCACCGCCAGATGAATCGCCAACGCATAAAAATTAATATCCGTGATAAACTTCGATTTACAGGAGGGAAAAGAACGGCGAATAATTTATAGCTCAAAAAACGAAATCGAAATTTTGAAAAAACAATCGGTGTTTTAGTTTGTAATGAACCGACCTGTTTTTTCGTTTCGTTTGGTTTTATTTTTTTTATTTTTTCGAGGTTTTGACTAAAGCTACGAAATATTCACCCCTATATGTTAGTAGATACATATTATGAGGGTAGATTCCAGCCAGAGTTTATGTGAAATTCATCATTCAAATACCTTTGCGGCAATATATTAATATTAATATTTGGATCGTTATACCAAGCCCAACCCCTCGATTATACCGAGTTTCATACGCATGTTAAATGTGTGGCGTGTGTTCGGGTTTGGATACTAGGTAAGCAGAATCAAGAAAGCCAAACACTCGACTGTGCCTGGACAGCGAAACACTTATCTCAAATGTCATGGCGGCCCATCGCTGTGTCAATTTATAGCCACAACTTTTCTTCCACCTCCAGTCTCTAGCCCTCCGAGTAATCCGTGATGCAAAATTGCCAACCTTCGATTTTTGGCCGTAGAAATTTACGTAAAAAAAAATAAAAATTGAATTGGGGCTAATCATGGTCGTAAGGATTTTTGCTTTCAAATTTCGAGTACCGAGGATATACTTGCGAACAATAATATCTGTCGAAATTTTGCCTGCTTCTCAAAAAACCCGAACGTAATTGTGGCAAGCCAATTCAGCGTATTGCGTGAACTGAGAGGCACGGATGAAATCCGTCGTTGTCGTTTATCTGATTCAAGCACAACTCAATTCCCTCAATCAGGAGGAAATTTATCGTGATGGGGAGAGGCCTGATTCTAACTCTTTATTTTTTTATTTATTTCGTCAGTTTTTTTTTTTTGGCAAATTCACTTAGAAAAAAAACCAGCTCTTTGCTGTAGTAGCCTAGGAAAAAGAGAAAGAAAAAACCTTGCGACGTATCAGTAAACTTTTCTTTTCTTTTTTTTTTTTTTTTGAATATTTGAAAACGTCGTGCGTCGATGAGGCGGATCAAATACGTGCCAGATGGTGTTGCTTTGACGGGACGTTATTTAGACGGGATTTTCCCCCCGAGAATTTTCGTTTAACCATGATACGGCTTACCGAGTTTCTGCCACCCGTTAGACCGGAGAAAGAAAGCAGAAAAAAACGAAAATAGAGGAAGAGGAAGGAGAAGAGAAGAAAGCGGAGGAAACGAAAAACAAAAAAAATAGAAAATAAAAAACGATGGAAGAGACAGAGGAAAAGGATTTCCCGTTGTGCTGGAACGTGTGGGGTAAAATTGTGGCTACCAGACATTTTCCTTCGGGAGTTCTATCCTCCCCCGATCCTGCATCAACACCGTGAAAACTGCAGGAGAGAGAAAAGGGGGTGCCAGCCATTCCACCAGAAAATACGGTGGATCGAAAAATTCAGATATTTTCACGATTTTCGAAAGCCCTAGCCACGTTTTTACCATCTCTATAAAAAAAAAAAGAACAAAAAGAAAAATCAAAACTGCAAAGAGACTTGAGCTCTGTTCAAGCTCCTACAAAGCCCGCATAAATGTAGACGAAAGAAAATGATACCCTGTATGTATGTATACATACGTATGTATATGTAACTATGGGCACGTGATACACCGAAGAGGTCAGGTTAGCCTTTATATGAATACAAAGAAAAAAATCTACGACGCGAATATCAGCTGGTACACAAGAGCTAATCTTATCGCAAAACAAGCCGAGACTTTTGGAAAACATTTGCAGTCAAATTAGTATATCTTTATTGCACGATGGTGTTAGGTAGGTACCTAGGTGATTATCTAATAGTAACTTCAAGATTCATTCTCATTTGTTATAGGGGTACAGGTCGATGAATAATCATCAAATGTTACTATTCTATATAAATCTCTCGATCAAAGAAATCACACACCTTTGCTGAAATGAGTAGTTTGAGTATTTTGGATGCTATTTTTGTACCCGTGAAAATACTTTTTCGCTCTGTTCATCCGCGTTCTCTGACGCCATATCCGGTAATCCTTTCGAACAGGAATCCTTTTTCGACAGAAAGACGCACGTCAGTGCGTGCTACAGTATGTGTCGTATGTTTTCCAACGTTTCGACCTGTTCGCGATGAACGATCGATCGAACGAACGAACGAACGAACGAACGAACGAACGGGTGTTATATACTCGACTTGACGTTTATTAACTCGTTCCAACTTTTCATCCCCCATGAAATAGCATCAGCGACCAACGAACGTGATAAAAGAGAGAACGAAAGTTAATGTCGGCGACGAGCTCCGTTTGTTTGTTTTACACGGTTTGAATAAGCCCCGTGGTGCTTTGGCAAATACCACTTAAACAATTGGATTAGCGTGTTTCCCGTTTCCGGGTGCAGGGATAGAAGGATGAGAAGTGGGAAGGTGAAGAAGAACCTGACCAAGTCAACTAGGTATACCTACAACCTTGTTTTCCTTGAATTAAAACTAAAACCGAGCTGCACTGTGCGACTCGATTACAATAATTCATTTCATAGAATCGTTTCATATCTCGGTCTGCACAGCTGCACCACCGTTTGATCAACTAATTAAATATACCTAGATGGAATAAAGCTTCGGGTCACGAAGGTCCGCGGGCAAAATGTCACAGAGAAAATAAATTCTCTAATCAATTTTTGCCAAAGAGAAATACGACGAGGACGGAAAAAGAAAAAGCTGTAGGTGTATCCATACCGAACAAAGTGAACTAGATATATATAACGATCTTGTTTTACTTCGTTTTTATCGTATTTTTACGTTTTCGGGGGTGGATGGGGAGGGCCAAAGAAGTAAACCTTACTCACGATATTAAACTTGTATAACGGTATTTTATCAGCTAATTATATTGTGCCCTGGGCACGTTTGATGAGGGAAAGATACAGGAGGTCTAATAAATTAGCGGGGGGTGGAACCTTAGGGGTTGGAGGGGCGAAACGTGATAAATAACATCAATTCAAGCGACTAATTTCGCAAAGAGAAATGCGAGGACGTGGTGGAATTATAGAGAGTAATAGAGGGGTCAGTCGGCGGTTCTTTGCCGAGGTCCAAAGGGTCACCGCGCCGCTTCTCTTCTACTCCCTCTCAGTACGCCCTATAGAGGAAGAATTTTGTATGGCCTCCAACGTCAGCCCACTCTCAGGTCACCGTTGGTCCTCCTTTCACGTATTACACACTCGCTCGGCTTCAACTTTACTTGAAACTTTTTCATTTCAAGTCTTCGGTACCATTTATATACCAGGTTGCCCGAGACCCAACCCCCATGCTTAAACCCCTTCAACCCTGCAGTCCGACCTAGCTAATGTCGCGTATTCGCGGACTCGCTCAACTTCAACTTTGTTACCTTATTCAAAGGACTTCAACGGGATCCCAGGAGCTTTCGCGAATATTATTTTCTACAATACTATGTACCTATATACCATGACCGTACCATTTCCGACATCATAGTCGCGGGTATTGAAAGACGTGGAGATATTATCGAATTACCGATCTTACGACGAGAAACGAGAAGACAGAAAATTTTTCAGCTTCAAAATTCGTAACCACGAAGTTAAAAACGCTAAGAATCGTCGAAAATTATTTTCACTACTATCCTGTCGATTTTTTTTTATTCTCATCTGAGCCTCGAGGCAACCGGGTTTCGCGGTAAAATCCAGGACGAGAAAAAGGGGCGAAGAATAAGGGAGACAGCATCCCTGTCACGGTGTGGAATGGCGTGGTGTGGTAGCTGGGTAATCCAATACAGAGAGAATCTAATTGATCCGCGTTATCCAGCTATTTCCAATGATCCCACGACAGCTCAGTTACCGTGGCGTATTTTCTCCCCGAGGAGCTAAAGGAGGAGACAGTTCGTAGTCCCGTCTAGATAGGTAGTGTAGTAAAGTGATACAAGCTGAAGGCAAAGTCGAGCAAAAAGGCGAAGAATATTGGCACTAACTTGAATTTATCGATGGCAGTGACGGGGGTCTGTTTAGTTCAGTCTAACCCAGTAAGTTATTTAGACGCTGGGTTACTGTTTTCAGAAAGACAGACCCAAAAATTTATATAAATATTTAAATGATGAGAATTGTGATAACGAATTCGCAAGAAATTTAGAAGGAAATTGGAAAAAAAAAGGTGTGTCCGTTTGATTGATAAATTTTTAGTGTACGAAATTTTCTCCGTCAATCTGACGTGATTCGGTGACGCTATAGTGTAACTTAGCGGTTGGCAGTTGATGTATAAAAGGTCGAATTTTCAGCCTTAAAAAATAATTAAATATTCGCGTAATACATGAGAAGTAAAAATAAAACTGAAAAAATAAAAAATGTAAATGTGAGCAAGTGTAATTTATGTATGCATGTATAATTAACTCACGCAATCCCCAGTGCGGAGAAATGTCACGTGAGAATTGTGCACAATTTATTCAACTCTCGCCCTACGTACCTATATGTAGGTAGGTATGTACTTACGGCGGTCAATGCGTTGTACTATGACATAAAAAAAAAAAATGTAAGAAAAATCTAATACAGGGGTAGAAAGAACGGTAAAAATAGAACAAGAATGAAATAATGTTATTATTTCGAGTAAGGATTGCAACATTTTTTTTTCAACTTACAAACAGGCTGTGTATTCGCAGAAAGGTAAAATAAGAAGCCTGTTAAAATTTGAGATCTTAATATTAATATTAAGAGGTGCCTCATCGCCAATTTCTATTTCCTATTTAAATAACACGGGAAATGTTCTAGTGGCACACTTCAATTTTTATATCTCATGTACTAATCTACTCAAAATGATTCTGCATAGCTACTTTTGTTCGAAATTGAACGCTCTACAAAAAAGGTCTCTTGGTCTTTTTCGATAAATCTAACTATTTCCAAGTTGGTTATTGGTTATTTACCATTGATAGCCAATAACTAACTTGGAAATAGTTAGATTTATCGAAAAATACCAAGAGACCTTTTTTGTAGAGCGTTCAATTTCGAACAAATGTAGCTATGCAGAATCATTCTGAGTAGATCAGTACTTGAGATATAAAAATTAAAGTGTGCCACTAGAACATTTCCCGTGTTATTTAAATGGGAAATAGAAATTCGCGATGAGGCACCTCTTAATATTAATATTAAGATTTCAAATTTCAACAGGCTTCTTATTTTACCTTCCTGCAAGTATACAACCTGTTTGTAAGTTGAAATCAAAAAGATGCCCCAAAATGACACACCCTATATGAAGAATTTAAAAAAATAACGTGACCTTATAGATTGAAAACTGTCTGAAACGACCCCCAGAAATATTTCGGCATTAAACCAGCTGTCTGGCTGACGTTGGTAAGAAGGGGGTTGGGTATTTAAAATAGTCTGGGAGGAAGCCTGCAACGTAAAAGTAAAAGAAGGGAAAGAAAAGTGGAAATGAGAGATCGGCAGCAGCAGGGGTGGTTGTCATTAGCGCGAGCCGCGACGGACTTAAACTGCAGCATCCCTCAAACAACCTTCTACTACTCTACCCCAGCAGCAGCAGCAGCAGTAGCAGTGGTTGGTTGGTGGGTAGGTATATCCTGTATATTTTCAGCCTACGTAGAAATAAATAAAGAAAAAGATAGTCAGTTGCTCTGTAACTGAGAGGCGGTTCTTTCCACCCCTTGGTGGAAAAAATATATATACATGTATGTGTTCGCGTGAGATTTTCTCCGTGTGTATGTGTATGTATTAATGTATGCATATATTGCGGTGTATATATTAAGTGTGTGTACGCGAACGCAATGAAAACCACTCGAGACCCCCTCGACCACGCGTCGCTACATTTAATACATAAGATGAAAAGAAAAAGAAAACCCATGCTGCCGAAAGCGAAAGAGAAAATGAAAAGTGAAATTCGTTGGATTTTCAACGGTTTACATATATACCCAACATATGTTTAATGTAAATTGCTTTGCGAAATTTGCGAGCTATGATACGAGCAAAATGCGATAAGATGATAGCAATAATGAAAAATGAAGGAAAGGAAAGGGCGAAAAAAATAGAAATTGACAGTTTTTGTGATCCTAGTTACAGTCTGTGCGATTTTTGAGTTGAAATTCTGAATCCTGAAAGATTTCGGGCTTCAATTCAGCCGCTGAATTTTCAAATTTTCGCCAAATCTTTGGATTCCTTGTGACTACAGTGAACTCGAAAAAACGAAAATAAGAAAAAGAAGCAAAGAAACAACAAATATTTAATTAAAAAACTGAATAAAAAAAAATGTCGACGCTAGAGTAACGAAGAGGGAAACTTTTTCGTTAACTTTCGACTTTAACTGTGCAGCGAATTTAATTTTCAAAATTGTATATAAGAATATATAAAGAGGATATACTCGTGATGATAAATCAAAATTCTCGGTAAAACGCGAAATTCAGTAGTAAATCTAACAATTTTACAAACCATACGGTTCTTTGTCGTAACTAGACAAGCGGACTTCAGAGGAAAGAAATCTGTATCCATATTCGTGGTAAAATTTAACACAGTTCTCCGGCACTGAGCCCCTGAAATCACCCTTGCTAACTATCGCTGGTAGTATAAAGAGCGTGGAGCTGGTAGCTTTCGACTCTCGCTTTCTATTTTCCGAGGATTTTTCTGCGTCGAGAGAATAATCGGAGAGAGATAGCGAGAATCAGTTGAGAATGAGGATGAGCGTGCCGGAGGGAGTGAGACTTGTAATTTTTATATTCAAAAGCTTTACCACTGTTAAAGGCAACCCGTTCCTCGTCTGGCTGGAAGCTCGCGCCTGTGTCTGTCCTGAGGGCGAAGGATTTACTGGTCTTGATATTTTTTTAAACTTATTTTACTCCATTTTACTGGCCTCCGTCGTTTCTGCCTCTACTACTTTCTCTACTTTCTTCACCTCTTTCCTATTTCCTCGGAACCCCATCTTTCTCTTCGTCTTACTTTTATTTTATCTTCGGTTTCTTTCCTTTTTTTTATTTTTTATTTTCTCTCCAACCCAGCGAAGTGCTGAATGCATTATTCCGCGAATTGAACTCGCCCATTTCCGCGAGCGATTCCAAACGCTGCCGGTGTTTAGAACAGGTTACCGGGGAGCTTAGAACGAGAAAAAGAAATCGAAAAAGCTAAAGCCGAAGCAAAAATCGAGATAAGAGAAACTCCGCGAGAGAGAGAGAGGAAAAAATGAGACCAAAAACGAAAGAGATACTTGCGCAAATACCGTTTTATTCATGCTACAGTTTAATAATCCTAAAAAGGGTTGTTCATTTCACGTGGAATCAGCCGTAAAGTAACAATTCTGCGGGTCAGGACTGAAAGAGGGACAAACGAGGATCGTCAATTTAGAATGAAAATTAATTCGTACATTTCTGTAATGTACAATGACAATAAACGTGATTAAATTTACATACCTAATTCGAGAAACATACGAAAAACTTTGTTTTTGCAATAAATTTAAAAATCGTAACAAGAACTTATCGAATTTTTCAAACCGCAAAAAGTACTTTCCAAAGCCACGCGCAAAATGCCCACTTCCAGCCGTGTGCAAAATCGAGCTTTTCACACCGTTTTTAGAAGAATAATATATGAAATGTAATGCACTATTTCGAATTCCCTCCTTCTTATCCAATAATCGATCTATTCCACGGCACACATATGTGGCCGAATTGTAACATAAATTTAATTTACTTGGCTCTTTGTATTACAGAACTAACCCTAGTCCTTGTGAATAGAAAAGCGTGTATCGATCGTACTAAAATTGGTTCCTCATTGTACTGTACTGCAGAGAATACAAAAGCCTCGAAATTGCACATTGTGTAACAATAATTACCGTATGCAGTGCAGAAGAGCAACTTTCCTTGCAGAAGCTGGAATCTGCGATCGAATATTTACGATGCTTAGATGATAATAATTTCTTAGTCAATTGAAACGTAATTATCTTATATAGATACGATTCTACATACTTATTCAACAATTTGAAGAAAAATGTATTTTTTGAATTTGTTCATTATATCGGTAGATAATTAACCCGTTAGGTTTTGTTCAGGTATGTAATATAGCGTAGTGGTATGGGTTGGTTATAAATCACCCGGTATATAGAGCCATTACAATAACGCGTTACTCGTTTAACCGTAATATATGCGGTTAACATTCCCGCATAGGATAGAAATATCTGAATCCCCTTAATTAGCGGTACGGATTGGTATCGCTATTTCGCACAAAGCCCACCGTACTTCTACGCAGTCTACCTACTCTTCCCCGAGCTCCCTGCCTCCCTCCCTCTCGATCCCTCTCTATTTCTCTTTCTATCCTCTCTCTCATAACTCAAGACTCTCTAACTTTAATTGAATTTAAATTGAATTTAAAATATTAATATTTCTCTATATTACAGTTATTACGTCTGCCTGACGGTATCGCAGGACTTTCCTGCCTGCCTGCTTGCCTACCTACCTACCTACTGCACCCGAGTAGGTACCTAAAACCTCGTTTCAATCTGTCCGTTTCTTTGAGCCAACCAGCTTCATTTACTCCTCAAATTAATTAACTCATTAATTAAAGTATCTCTAAACACTCGAGTCCTCGTTTGAGATTATATGGTTGAAATAAAATTTAGAAAGGTAAATAATCGGGATATTTACCTCACGTGGTATCGATATATCGATGTATGCAGTTCCACCGGAGGTTATTTAAACTAGGAGAAAAAAAAAAGAAGGAAAACCGAAAAGTAAGGGAAATTCTAGGGCGAACCGAGGATAACCGTTGCTTTAAAAATATAATTTGATTCTAGTAATACCTAGTAGTAGTCTTCGTCGTCGTCGTCGTACCGAGGGTAATAACTCCGGCGGTGTATATTACGTTTAAATTCATGGCTAAGCAAACAGTTGGTTCAGTTTGCGAAAGTTCACTGGAAGAGCAAGCGAGTGGGCGAGGGAGTGAGTGAGTGAGTGAGTGAGTAAGTGAGCTCGAGGTGGAAGTGAGGAGTGCTTCTCAGTTGACCCCTCCAGGCACTTTCAGTATTTGCTTTGATTCAAAGTTCGTACTAAGTCAGTTACTAGTAACGTTTACCGTTTGATCCACATTTATATACATGTACCCAATCTGCGTCTGTAGTTCGTGGGTGGTAGCAAACCCCCTCCTTTGCTCACGCACAACCGTATTTTGGGGTCGTGAGGTTTGAGGGTCGACCGCAGACTCGAATAACTACGATAACGTTACGGATGGTTGTAAACGGAATTCGCGAGTCGTACTCTCTGATTTAACTCAAGTTTGTATCAACCAAGTTTTCATCACGAAATACGACGTAGGCATTCGCAGAATTACTCGTCAATTATCGTACACTATGATCACGATGTTATGGAGCATGGGTCCTTTCTGTAACCGGAAACCACCAAACTCAGAATTTTTTTTTTTGAAATTAGAAACAATTCTGATAGGAATGAGATGGCAGGTACAGTCGATGCCGGTATAAGGATCGATTGATTTTCTCATAACCATTTTGCTGCGACCGGATCCCTGCAGGGATGCTTATAGCCAGTACCTTCAACTCTGAGACCATCAGCTGCCGAGATAGTTGGTAAAAGTTGGAATGCGAAACACGCCGTGCCTGTTGCTCAAGTAATAAACTTTTGACGAGGCTAAAACTTGCCTAGAGTACCTATCCAGGTACGTAAGTAATGAAAATTGACAATAAAGGGCATCGTTTCAACGATCGCCTTTTGTTTAAAACGTGAAAACTTTCAGGTGGGTATAATAGATACGCGAATACACAAAGTGCGAGAAAGAAACTCTGAAACCCTAATCCGTGAAGCTGCAGCATGGGAACCGTGCATATCGTTGTCTGGAATTATTCTAAAGCTCAATTTTGATGCTCGTATATGTATAACGCTTTGTATTATACCTAAATATCAAAGTTTGTTTGTCCGTTCACCGTGGTGAACGATGGACGATGGTTTAGCGCACAGCTAGGTTTAGAGAACGAACGAACGAACGAATGGATGGATGAGTAGATCTGCGAATGAACCAACGACTATCACTGAATAGTATTCGCAGGATTTACATGTTATTCGAATATTCCGTGCCTCGGTAAGCTACAACGAATGAATACGAGAGCATCCAAATTTAATCCCCTTTCGGGCCAGGAACTCTGACCAATGAAAACCAACTGCAATTTGCAAGCGTTAATATTGAATTATTAACACGGGCTGCTGAATTGTTCTCAGTCCAGGCACTGGCCGTTCTAATACGAATTAAACTCTTCTCCTTTTTTTTATCTTCTTCTTTCAGATTCAAAATTCTATCAGATTATTCACCGCAGATTATTTATCATCGTTTGAGCTTTCGGAACTCCAGTTACCCGAGAAATTTACTTCACTTTTTTGTTCCTCGCGGCATCCGCTTGACTTACGACTTTGATTTGACAACGATGACGTACATCGCGTAAGAGTATTACCTCGAATCCCTGAATTTCAGCCACAGACGGCGCGCGTCAGTCATTCCTCGTTAGCATCAGGTAATTCGAGTCGAAGTTATACGCTCGGCGGTCTCATTCACGTCAAAAAAATTGGTGAAATCGATCGGAAATAATTCTACGCCATGTAAATTTTACCCAATTAACATGTAATTATCTGACATTGCCTGGAAAAAAATCTAGCCACGAGAAATGTTAAATAAAGCAAAATTGAAGTGAACGTATCGGCTTTTTGTTCGAGGCGAGAGCGAGGAGCAAATTGAACAGAACTCCGCAGCAGCAGCCTCTTCGGATCCGAATAACTACCCGTCGTTAATTAACCTCGTGCGATCAATTTGATCGGCTGCTCTTGAACAGATTTTTTTTTCGATAGAAGATCCACCGAATATGAGGTAAATTTTGTTCAAAATATAGTTATCGGTTTTATATTATTAATTTTATATTTCAAGGTATTTACACATCGTGGAAATATTTTTCACCGCTAAAAGCTCCGAGACGTAGCCGAGAATATACATAGACTATGTAAATAATTGTACGATACTTCTCAGAGGTGAAAAATATTCGGTTATTTATAAAAATGAAAGATCGAACGATAACGAACGTATCAAAAATCTCTGCTGTACCAGTTTCGTTACAAAATGACGTTTGCACCGCTCTGCAGTGAAATGGCGTAGGAAATCGTGGGAATTTCCGTGATTCAATCATTCAATTGTTTCTGGCATCACTCGTTCACCGATGTGGTCGTCAATCGACGCGGAGTAAACGCGTAGGTATAGTGCGTACAAAATTGATTCGGTAGATGTGTGTAAAAAAAAAGGGTTTAGGAATTTTTTCTTTTCCTCTTTTATAAAATTATTTATCGTAGTCCGACTACTCACCTGATTTTTTCCTTTCAGTACCAGAACGTTAGTCACTCTACCGAAGGGTATACCCAGGTGAACAATTTCCGCTTCCGTCACCTCGTTGGGGATGTTTCTGATATGGATAACCCTCGAAGGCTTTCCATTGTGACTCTTGTCGAGTTTAGCCTGAAACAGACGGAGAAAAAAGGATTTGGTATCAAGTAGTCGTTCGTTGTATATTTTATCTGAAAAAAAAACAAAAAAAAAAAAAAAAAAACTAACCAACCAACCAACTGAAGGCTTAGGCATTTATTTCACCTCAATGAAATGAAATATTTTCAAAATTGAAACGCCCGTAATAATTGGGTATAAATTGCCGGTATAATGAATTGTGTTACCACTTTCTAATTATTACCGGAAAATAATTCAGGCGGGAAATGAAAAAAAAAAATAAAAAATTCATTGAGGTGAAAATTGATACCTCCGGGCATTTTCGATAAGTGTTTTGTATATACGCATGTACATATATCGTTTGTTATTTATTTCACGTAACGAAATTTCCGGATAAAATGATTTGCTGGATGAAAAATACAATGAAAACAGGGCAGGGGGGAGGGGGGGAGAAGAAAATGAATTTTTTTTCATCAACCGGACGGAAGGCGAAGATTTCTTTTTATTTTTCAATTTTTTCAAAGCGCTTTTACTCATTTTTTTTGACGCAGCGTTAATTTAAAAATATCCCTCTGTCTCTTCCTCTCCACTGTGGTGGGTATAGGGGGCGAGAGAGCAGCACTGCTGATAAGGATTTAGTAATATTTTGTCACTCGTGACGCCAATAGGGTATATGTAGCCGGTTGAATTATATATTCTTCCCCTTTACCCGGATTATCCTATCGGAGGAACCCTTCGTACATTTAAATCGAAGCCCCTACAGCCCGAGGCAGAGTTTTCAATCACGCCTCAATCTAGTCAACTCCACTCACAGAGTCATTCCCCTTCTCCACATTCACATTCACATTCACATCCAGATTCAGATCCAGTCAGTCAGTCAGTCAGTCAGTCTCCTGCACCCTCATATCCTCTTTTCTCCTTCCCTTTCCGTTCCTTTCCTCTCATCTCATCTCATCTCATCTCATCTCATCTCATCTCTTCTCATCTCTTCACCGACACTCTAACACAGTCCAAGAAATCCCCAGGGCGTACCGAAGTATCTTAAAACCGTTGTTGAGATTTAACCGAGTTTAACTGATCGGAAAACGCGTTTCTTATACCGAGATAAAGAAGATATAAGAACCTGCAGGCAGTGGATTCGGTAGGAACAAGTTGGTAGAGATACGATACGATACCCGCGTGAACGGCCGATCCTTTTCTGGTTAACAAACTCGCGAAATAACCGGACCTAACCCTCCCCCATCCGTACATAGAGGGCTGTTTTAATTTTCTATCGGAGGAAATAATCATTTCCCCGAGAATAAAAAAAAAAAAAATTCAATCCCACAACCTCCAACACGCAACCTCTCGCTTCTCACATCCTGTTACCAGCAACGATGTGATGTCTTGTTTCATATTAACACCTTTTACCAATTTTCACTCACGAGGTGATGGTGGAAATAGATCTTCGCCCGTAAAGGGTGGACAATATCCCAGCTGCTGGTGGTGCTGCTGCTGCTGTTGCCGTCGGCGTTATCAAGGATGAGAGTGAAGAGAGTGGAGGAGTAGAGGATCGGATCGAAGGGGATGCGATGGGGGAATAAAGGATGTAGCAACAGAGATTTAAAAATCGTTCGCCACCATGTAGGAAGGATATGTATAGGTATAGCGGCTGCGTGAAGCAACGCGAAAAGCCATTTTATTACAAACTACCCTCTATAAATCTTCCTCTTGCGGGGGTTCGTCCGAGCGCAAAAAAAAAAAAAGGAATGAAAAAAAAAGGCGACAGGAAAATGGACATCTTTGACGGGGCTAAGCGCTGACACGACCTCGGGCGGTCAGGGGTCTCTGGGATCGGCGGGGTCGAGACGATGTTGGAAGTGTTCAGAGTGTGGGGAATGATAAAACGAGACACGTTCGTCCCTGCAGCGTCCTTCGCCTAAACCTTTCCCTGATCTTTCTCGCACAATGCCCATCTGCGTCCCGTTTTCTTACGCTATACCTTCCCAAACCCCTCGTTTCTTTTCCTTATTCCTTTATTCCCCCTCCTCCTCCTCTTTTTCTTCTCATCCTCTTAAGCCCCATTCTCCAAATCGCGGTTTCAACACCCTCAATAACGCGGGACGCGCGCGCATTGCCGACTCATCGCGTCGGTTCAAGATGCGTTTGAAAAATCGCATCAGCCCCAGGTTAGGGGAGGAAAATAAATAAATAAAAAAAAAAGTTATTTTTAATCTGTATCACGTTCTAGGAGTAGTTTCTCAGGTTGGCACCATCATCCACCCGATTTATCAGAGCCACAAATCCCCCGTTCCGGTTAATTGGATTTTTCTTATACACCTACCACCTCAGACTGACTCTGAATCGAAAGGATCAGCTGATCCGGCCGACTAGTAGTCGAAATGATTAGCCGACCAATCGTTCATTGAAATTCGGAGTCACTGTACATTTTCTGACAAATTATTTCGAAGAGAACATATCAGGATGTGTTCTTCGTATGATTAGCTACCGCAAAGACGTCGATCAGCCCTACCAACGCTAATTGGCACCAATATATCCGCGAAGGATAACAACAAGGGCAAAACTCGGACTGAAGGTCGAATGAATGTCTGAGAAAATAGATACGCGAGCGATAGAGTAGCCCTGGGCAGATTCTCTGGGCCTTTTTTATATGCGACTTGTAAAAAAACAAAAAAAAAAAAAAACCGCGGAGATTTTTTTTTTTCATTCTCTCGAAAGCCTGGAGGCGACATCACAAGTACATCTTTGAGCTCGCGGTAGAAAAGGCCCCCCGACTTTCACCAGTTGTGGAATAAAGAATTTTCGAGTAATTGGGGGGGTTATGGGGGAGTAAACGCAAGATATTATAAGAAAGAATGCCGCATGAACAGGGAAAACTGAACAAAGCGACAAAGAAAGGAGGAACCATGGACTAAAAGAAGGAATTTTTATTCTGCCCCCAAAAAAAAAAACGAAAACGAAAAAGAAAAACACATTTTTCGATGATTGTTTCACGCGGAGATTTACTCACTTGCTGTTTACCCTAAAGTTATAAAAAAAAGTACCTACTCAGACCTTCAGCTGTTTTCCATTACCAAAAAAAAAAAAAATTTGATTTCACCCCGTCGATGATCCAAAAAGTTTCGAAAAAATATACAATGTAACCCGCGTTGGATCTTCGCAAACAAAACAAACTACAACAAAGAATAAGATCGTGGATTAACGGTTGACGTGCCGTATCGCGGTTGTATCGAGGCTAAGACTATAAGACAATGGAGGCAGGTGACGGGGGGTTGGCAGAAATGGTTTTCAGCCGGCAATACGTTCCGGCTCAACAGGTCACGTCGATGGTTCTCTTCTTCGGTTTGCTCATTCTTTTTCGTTTTCAGATTTTTTATATCTTTTCACTTTAATTTTTTTTTTTTTTTTTTTTTTTTATACTATCAGAGCTTTGTGGTGGTCCGCAAAGATTGGGAACAAACGAGGTGCGATAACGCGCTGGATCAAACCGTAAAACAAATGAAAAAAAAGGGGGTTAAAGAGGAAAAACTGAGAGCCAAGAGTCTTCCTGATCTTTTCAGTTTACACGTAAACGTTTCCCTCTCGAATCTCTTCTCTGACTGACCAGTTCTTGAGGCTGAAAATATATCTCATGGATGGATGTGAAGGACGAACAACGAGCAGTCAAACGGACGGGTTGTTGTCTACTCAAACAAGGATGAGGTGGAGCTCCGGAAAGTACGAAGTAGAATCAACCACTCGGTCCAGAGGAGCGGAGGACTTTTAGAGGACACTCCAGGTCACTCGGGTTCCTTTATCAGCTGGTTTCTAACCCCTAACTTGTCCTCGCACCGCCTCGTACCACCCCGAGATAGAAGGAGAAAGAGAAACCGAAAGAGAGAGATAGAGAGAAGGGAGGCAGCCAACAAGCCATGTCAATAATTGGACATAATAGAAGCAATTTGCGGAAAATCGATGACAGGAAATCGCTGCATATTGGTAATACGTTTCCTCGACTGGATTGCCAGCAGGTTTTCAACATCCGGGCTCAATTAGCTTAGGCATTTTCGAGTTTGGCTATATACATATATAGGTATACGTAACTCGGTTCACATCCCTCGTCATCTATGACGATCTACCCTCTTATTGCCGCGGAGAGGGTGGGCTGCTCTGGTCTGGTCTGGGATGGGGTACGTACGTTCTCCTTTTAAGAGGACGGACAAAGATATGTGGGAAGGCATATTCCGTACTTATATCACTATACGCGGGGATATATTATGGAAGGACGGATATATCCGAGCCCAAGGTCCTTCTTATCTCAAGTTTTCCCGCGCCATAGGATATGGTTTGCACAAAGGATTTAATGGAATGCCAAGACAAGATGTGGACGAGCGGGAAGAGCTAGTTGAGCACCCTGGGGGCCTCTTGAATTTTCTTTTTTTTCCCCCTTTCTTTTTTATTCCTTTTTTTTTACCCCAAGGCAGGCGGATGGTGGAGCTGATTTAGAAGCTTGTGTGGTCCAAAGGCTGGACCAACAAGGGCGGTTGGGTGCACGCCTCATCGGTTTAACCTCGTCCGTTTCTAACCCCTCTGCAGTATCCAACCATTCGGCAGCGAATCGAAGAAAGAGAAGAAAAAAACACGGGACAGAAAAGAGGAAGAAGGAGAAGACGAGAAGAAAGGGGTGGCGAAATGGCTGAACCACTCGCGGCCACTCGAAGCTACTCTCGACGGTGGTCAAGACAAATGTGCTGCGCGGGGTCGTGCCTTCTATTCGACGTACCTTTTTTTCCCATTTCCCTCATTCTTCCGTCGAGGAGGAACTCGGATCGACGGTCAAATTCAACTTCAGCTTTTGATAATCGATATTTGTATAAAAAAAGGAACACAACAAATAACGGAATCGGATGACAAGACAATAGATTATTATAGATATCGCACAACAGCATCAAATCGAGGGCCAAACAAGAGGCGATGTGCAATCGACGATGGAAAGAAAGATGCGCTTTTCATTCTCTTCTTTCAGTCTTATTTTATTTTATATTTTTTTTTTCTCAATTGCAAAAATTTCACGATCACGAGCTGACGGAGTAGCTTCAAATGAAAAATGTATCATCGACGTGTGGATATCCGTGAAAAATTTTGACACAAATTTTCATTGTGTAGTTCATGTTTCGTTCGTAATGTTTTTATAGGGCAGTAAAGCTCAAAGTGAAATGTATCGACGAGTATCTAGATGCGAAAATTATTCCGCCATATTCTTTGTGATCATTTAAAAACAAAAAATGTATTTTTATCGTTGATATCTTGATTCACACCGTTACGATTGTGAAGTGTAAATTCATTTCGAAATACGATTCGGTGAATCTTGATTGCTTATCGTATAAAACGTCAATCAGGGTATAGGTATATGTTCGGGGATCCAGATGTACTCGTTTACCCCGTTCCACGATGGCCCGTATACATTTTATTTATTTACTCTTTGAAATTATCGACTGATTTATTCATCTGTTATTTATACATTGATTTGATTTTTTATTATTTTGATTTTTGCTGTTTTTTTTTTTTTTTTCTCCGTTTTTACACAAATTTCAACAATATACGGTGGTATTTATTTGCGGAAATTAAATTAACTGTCACCCGCGAAAAAATGAGAGAGAGAGAGACAGAGAGTTACTACAGTGAAACAATTTTATGGCAAATTTTTTACATAAATCTTGTCGCTTATTACCTTGGAGGTAAGGATAATTTTTGAACAGTAAAAAGGAAAGCGAAAATCTTCCGGTTCTAAAATTCAAAAGTAAAATATGTAGACCTATGTACGGGCACCGTGGAAAAGACTTTGAAGACTGAGCTTGACAACATATTATGTACACGATTTTAATATTCAGGAACTATAAGCGTATTAAACCGGTAGACATATAGATATATGTTTAAAGCGGATAATCATATCGTGAAGTACATACTTCGAATATTCTCCTTCACTTCTTTCATGCAAAAAAAGAAAGAAAAAAAAGTGGGCACCTTTACATTAGTCTCGGACTTATCAAAGCTTTTTGAAACTGCTTCACCTACATCAGATATTATCATATTCTTGATTTTTTTTTTTTATCTCGATAATTAATTGGGCTAAAACCGAAAATTTTGTGAGTATTCTCATTCGGGTATCTCCGAAATTTTTCTGTAATTTTTTGTTTTTTTTTATGTTGGTTAATAGAAAGAAAAGTGTATCATGTTATAATGAATTGCCAAAATTAATTCGTACAGTTGTTTTACATTTTGTGCTTAGAACCTAGTTCTTTTGCAACGGAGAAGTTTTGAGCTGTTCATACAGCTACAGCTAAGTAAAACCAGGCAAAACAAGCCGCAGAAATTCCTCGAAGTCACCGTTTGGAGAGTTAAGATTGATGGAATACGAGCGTGACTTTTTATGATCCGTCAAATACTGACGCGCGACATGCTTCTGAAAGTCTAGAAATAACAGCTGTGTAAAACAGATTACGTTCAGAGACGCGTTTCGTTCCGGGCCAGACCGTACAGTACGACCACGATTCGAGTTCTTAATTGAACTTTTCTACTGCGAACTTTATGTTTCAAAATCCTTACCCAACGTTGCATAGTTTTTTTCCTCCTCCCATCAGATTCTAACCAAAATTAAAGAAAGGAGAAGAAAAAAAAAACTGTTTTCAAAAGAGACAAAAACTATATACAACAAAAATCAACTGATTGCTGAAATTCACCTTCGTAGTTCGAAAAGCTACGCAAAAACGTCACTCCAACTTTGACAAATCAATTGATGAACATTTTCAATTCTCTTACAACACTTCATCATGAGAAGAAAGAAGAAGAAAAAAAAAATCACTGATACGTTGTGAAGGTACATTCTATCGAGACTCAGTTTTTTTACAGTTGATGACTAATATATTGAGACATAATTCAGAATTTATTCAGATTTTATGAAGTTCGTATTACATAGATCGATCGCACCGAAGAAAAAGTGGTCGTCGTAGGGTACAGTTCACATCGTTCATCGAAACTTCGCCAAATTTTGAGGGAATATTCTATACTGATGTAATTTCAAGGCAAACCGTTCGATATCCAATAAATTTAATTTTTGGATACAAAAATTTTTGATTCGAAGTCAATTTTTGTATAAACGTTGAGCCATAAAAGTCAGTTACGTGCCGACAATGATCGAAGACTGACCTTAACTCTACATATTATTGATTTGCCTCAAAATTACATTACTTTTGGAATATTCACTCAAAATTTCAAAAAATTTCGAAGCACGATGCGACTTGTACCCTGCGATAATCGCTTTTTCGCTGAGAGGCTCGATCTATCTAAAGCGAAGTCCATACAATCTGAAATAATGTCTCAAAATCCAAGTAATCCATTAGAATCTCAGATAGAATTAGAATATTCCTTCAAAGCCTGCCAGTGATTTGGCAAAAAAAAAAAAAAAATAATTATTTCGAAGGCGTTTATACCTCTTTAAGACAAAGTTATAATTACGAACTCGAGTAAGTTTATCGATTGTTCCGAAGAAGCTGGATGGAATTTAGCGAGTAAAGCGAATCGATTTAATTGCACGACATCTCTCCGTCTGTCTATCCGTTTGTCTGTCTTTCTGTCTGTCTGTGTCTATCTTTCAGCACAATTCTCGACTAGAATAGTTATAAGCTCTTCGCTAATGGTCACGGTGTCGAATTTATTCTATCTCGCTTAACGCGGGGAGACATTGCTGGATTATTAGCCAATTGAGAGCACATGATTGTGCTGCGTCGAGCACCTGGTGCCTCTCTCGAGGTCGTCGTCGTCGTCGTCGTCGTCGTCGTCGTCTTATCGCATGTCACGTTTCTGCCATAGCCTGACAACGGTGCAGCACCTAATCTCCCCGTTTCTCAAGTGGCAATCCCCAACGGGGTTTCGCTCATCCCCATATACATTAATCGATAATATCTATCGTCTGTCGCAAGGAATTGTCTACCGGGAGTTCATCAGCATTCGCTACTTCATTTCGATCCTGTTATTAGGTATACTTACCGGTAATAAACCTGAGTGGATGAATCGAAACGAGATACACGCAATTCGCGGCGGGATAATTTTGCACCTGGTTACATTCCGGAGTTTTTACATAAAAATATCGACTCAACGTGTAGATTGTATCCCCGAATCTTCACTTTGGACTTTTTCTCTAGTAGGGTACAGAGAAAAGAGTAAAGGGGAAACCCGAGGCGATATAAGTAAAGAACGTGGAAGTCGGGGCTGCAAATGGATGCGGTTGGAGTTAAGAACGTAAAAAACTCTCCTCGTTCGTTCTATTGGCAACTCTTGAACGGGTAGTGCGATTTTCTACTAACCCTTGACGAGGATCTTTAGTGCTCGTGGCTAACTCTGGGCATAGTAAAAGGACTAAGTAGAGCGAATAACGGTTTGCTGTTTTTATGAATCGATTGGTGAAGTTTACGAGGCTGTTTTCGCGACCATTTGCGCTGGTTTCGTACCGACGATGGTTAATGGCGAGTAAGAAGCCATCGCAGTCGTTAAAATATATCCATTCATCCCGTATAAATTTTCGTTTAATTTGAAAAAGAAATTTAAATCCCGTTCATTTTTCCATATAAACCCATTTACCGCAATCCCAATTGCAACGATTTTTATTGCACATCTGAACTTCATCTCTCCCATTTCTTTCTCCGTCCCGACGAAAAACCGACTGTAATAAAGATGGCGAAAGTCTCTCGGAGTTTAAGTTCAAGTTTAACTTCAACTTTAAGTTTGAGCCGGTTCCCCGAGCTTCTTTTCCTGCCGGTCCGTTCGCTTGCTTGCCCGGTGCTTCTCGTTGACTCTGTGTATTCTAGCCAAAGCCACGAAAAGAACGAAGTGCCAGGGTGAATAAGGGTGGCTCAAGAAAGCGAAGGGGGTGTTCAGTTGGCGGTTGCTGTAGAGGAACAAGGAAAACTAGAGACACTCCCGAGTCTCTAATGGAGATGGTACCACGTAGCCTGTTGCTTCTCTAAGATTGAAAACGTGTTGCGGAAAAGTCGTCGCCTCTGAATGTCCTCGGTAATACCGAGCGCGGGACTTTTAGCTTCAGTTGAATTTAGGATCAGTGAAAAAGCAAAGAAAAGAAAAAAAAAAAACACTCGCATACGAGTACTTCGTGGCTTAATTCGCACAGCGATTTTTTAATTCATTATAAAGGAGGGAAAAAAGGAAGAAAACCAAAAGGCTTTCAAAGGATTACCAAAAAATAAAAATAATAATCCGGGCGATTTTAGCGCACAAACTTTACCTCCGATTTTCTTTGAAGTTTTACATCAATTTCTTAGTTCTTCGTCGACTCGGATTATCTCGCAATAAAGTACAGATATAAAGGTGATCAGAAAATTCACTCAGCTCAATCTCGGGATGATGAAGAAGTTGAAAATCACCGTTCATTGTATCATTGAATCCGTTAAAGTCATTTTAGATTCGTTTTTGGTGTCTCTCCAGCAACGAGATAGCGAAACTGGTCACAATTGTTGTACCGCGTTTCTTCCTGTCTGTGAAATTGCATCGAACGAGACCGATCGGTGAAATTTATATATAGAAAAATAATAATGGAACAATTGAAATGTTATCGAAGAACGTGACTCCGATATTAATTAACGTCAATAATAATAATTATTTCCCATTCGGTTTCGCGCCCAAAATAATCGAGAATATGCCGCAGGGCGAGGGATCCGATTCAATGCAATGCAGTTTTTACATCGAGGCTGGAAGCAAAATGTCTGTTTAAATTCCCACGTATCAATTTTTCCTGTACCTTCGCACAGGCATATGCGTATATCCGTACGCGTGTCTGTGTGGGTATCAAATATTTCTCCAAATTTACACAATTATTCACCGGACACGTGGTACCAACAGGCAGATAGCGCACACATGTATGTGGACATACATATACATATAAAGCTGAAAATAAAAGTTTAACAAATATTTGCCCGGCTTGTTGGCTGATCGGTTTTGTGGTTCGTTAATTAATTTAGTTACCTATACACCCATACCAGGGTACTGTTTCAGGATCCTCGGATATTACTTGGTTAGCTTTTTGCCTGACTGACCACCGAGCGAAGCAGAGCGCGGAGGGAAGCAGACCAAAAGTGAAGTATTACAAGACCGCAATAATAAAGGTAGTAATTAAAAAGGTGGGTAGAAAAAAATTAAAAAATTTTCTCGTCATAAAATTCCTCCTCTTTATTAACTCACGATTTCGTTTTCGCCCGGATCCTGTAGCAGTAGCGTTTAAAAACACAGTTTTCTCGTTTATTTTCTATGAAAAACCGAAAATATAACCTGTGGTGGAAAATTCTATTATTACTTTTCCCTCTCTCTCTCTCTCTCTCTCTCTCTCTCTCTCTCTCTCTCTCTCTCTCTCTCTCTCTCTCTCTCTCTCTCTCTCTCTCTCTCTCTCTCTCTCCGGCTTTCTCTGGATATAACGCACACGTTACTGCATGTGTACGTACTTCACGTATGCGCGGTTCTCATTTCAGGTATAGAGAGAAACTTGAAGCGTAAGGAATAAGGAAATATATTTCTTTTTCAATTTCCGACCAGTTTTCACCATCCATGCAGCCGAACTATACACGGAGTTGAAACTTTATATACGGCTAACATTATGACCGTGCGATACGTGACCGTCTAGGGCAAGGAGATTCTAACTTTTGACACCATCGTATTTATTCGCTCGGTTAGATGGGTGGGTATAGTATCCTCGTGTGAGTCTCATCACATTACCACAGCATCTAAGCATAATGATCATGATCGTGATCGTGCGTGCGTGTTTACGTTAAAGGGGATTATTCATCAGGGTGGTAAAGTGCGTCTGAGAGCTGGGAATAGCCTGATCGCGCATTGGCTTTTCCCGCGAACCGTGCGTCGCGTCGAGGGAAACGAATGCCTGGCGCAAGGACGCTGAGGGAATTATCGGTAAAACGTCAATATGTATTACCTTAACGCTTTCCCCGTACCAGGGTTACCCTCCTTTTTCCCTCTTCTTTTCACATCGTACGTACCCGACTTCTCTCTCTTTCTCTCAGCGTTATATTTTTCGCACCAAGCCTCTGTGGACTCAATCGTCTGCAGTTATCTCCCAACCCATTTGACATTTACTGCGAAAGAAGTCACAGAAGTCTCTTATGCCAAGTTATAGTATATCTCTCATTTGAAGCACAAGATCGGTGATGCTGAGGACTGGAATCCGACCTCGTTAAGGCGGCATACCCGTCGGAAATGTGAAGTGATATTCTATTGTCTCAGTTTTTTTCACAGCTGATTACTCGGATTTTGAAACGTGATTAGAAATTATTCTAGATCTTATCGAGCCTTCGGGTTACAATATTAATTCTAAAATTATGTAATTTCGGTGAAACCCAATAATAGATGGGGGTAAGGTTAGTTTTCTATCGTTGAGAGTACGTAAGACACTTTTTCTCTCTCAACATTTGCTAAAAAAAAAACAAAAAATGGTTTATAATCAAAAAATTTCGTATCCAAAAAATAGAATTCATCGAATATCGTTGGTTTACTCCGATATTACATCGATGTGAAATTTTACGGCTAAATTCGAAAAAGTTTCGATGAGAACTCCATAAAATCAAATAAAATTATCGACGAATAATATACCGTCTATAGTTTTTTTTCGTTTATCGTTGATTTCTCTTCATCCCCTGGTCGCCGATGAAACTGTACCTGCTGTACCGTGCATTGATATATTTTAAGGTAGAAACACGAGAGTGAAAAGTTTTTTTTTCACAATTGTATTTCCCTTTTTTTGGTTTTTCTTTTTGGTTCTTTCCTTTATAAAGAATGTATATATATTTGCATGTACGTATACAGAAACGGGGAGAAGAGTTGCTCGCTTTTATTATTATCCCAGCTCGTGGAGCTTTTTATGCGCTGATTTTTATTATCGTTGATATATACAGTTAATATTGTACTGGAGATAGATGGATAGATGTAGATACAGATGGGGGCAGAAAGAAGAACGGAAGAACGCACCATCGCGCCACTGGACTACGATACAGTCGATATAGGGATACATATGGGTATGTATATATGTGTGAGTGTACGGGGAATGAATCGAATAAAATATAACGCGAAGGGATGATGAAGGGAAGATTCGACGAATGGAGAAAAAATCGAGTTTGTTAAATATACCCGCATATATACGAACGAACGTACGAGCGGTGGAAAAGGTGGATATATACGGTGAGGGAAAAGGGTGGGAGAGACGCGTGTGACAGTTGTCAATATTCGACGGATTAGTCTGGCGCAACGCGAAACGATTTCAGTCGGCGATACTTCATTTTATTAAAAATGAAAAATGAAAAACGCAAAAAAAAAAAAAAGATCAAAAAAATGAAACATGAAAAAATGAAAAGTGAAAAATGAAACGGGCACAAAGGAGGGTAGATAAATCCAAAATTAAACGCGGTATTTTTTTTTTTTTTCTTCGTGTCGCCTAATTCGATCTCCATGTCTATTTTTTTCGTTCCAATTTCTGTCTATATCTTTCTTTTTAATCACTATTCAATCATTTCCAAAGTCGTTGACAGTTTGAACCAAAAAACAGACCGGAAAACAGAATGTTAGGTAATAATGTCGAGCGATCAGTCTGCACCGTGCAAGGATCTCAACTCCACTATGAGTAAGTTTCGAACCTCGGTAGTGGGTAGTAAATTCTCTGTCAGAAACTCGATAACTTTATAATCGCACAAAGACACGCAGGGAACTATACCTCCGGATCTCGTAGACGCGCTGACAAAGTGTAAAACTATCCTGAACTCTGACCTTACTTCAAGTTACGATGCTTTCTGCAGCAGCTCGGTCTCAATGGACATTCGGCTTCACGATTAACGCGTAAAGATAAAAGCCCGATATCAGGGAGAAACTTATTCTTTGTTATAGATACGGACTGGCTACAATGACAGAGAAATTCGCAGCAAGAAATTTGGTCGAAGTCAAAAAAGGAATATGTTCATGTCTAATCCGCATTGCGAAATCCATGTTTATACGGTCTGCTTACATTGCTGTCCGGGTAGTTCAACTTTTTTTTGTTCTTTTTGATTTCTCTTACTCATTCATTAGGTCGAGGATAAAATTCCCGTAGTTAGCAGCTATGCATAATCGCGTGTGAACTAATATCTGCGTGCAGATATCTAGCTAATCCAATATACCAACTGATGACATGCAAAACTCACAGAAGGCTGTGTGATGACACAGATAGGTAATTACGGCCTGCTGTACATCACAGTAAATTGATGGAAAAAAAAAATAAAATAAAATATAAAAAGGTTGACTGTACAGGAAAAAGAAAATTGGATACCATAGGAAAATAATTTATACAAATTTTTAGAGCCGGGTCAAAGTTCCAAACGGTAAAAATTTTAATCTTAGCGATTCACGGTTTCTGGAAAGGACATTTCCCCGACAGTCTGCATAGTCGATTCCGAAATCTAAATTTCCGAAAGGGCAAAACTCCTAAAACTTGAAATATAGAGCGTCGTGCTTCCCATTAAATTTTCGGATTCTTGGATCCTCGGAGTTTTTGACGTTCGTGAGTTTCGAGCTGTCTGCATTCCGACCTTTCCGAATTCTAATATTCTGAATCTTGATGTTACTGAAAACTCAAAATCGTCTCGAATGAATTCGTAATCTTGACCTTTCGGATGTTTTAAAATTCGGCACCTAAATCTACCCAAATTGCCAATTCCGTGAAAAGATGAAGCCTCGGAGACACATCCGAATATGAGAAAATGAGAAAAAGGTACGCAAGTTCGGAGATTTCGTGAGAGCGACAGATTGGCTCACAAATTAGTCGCCAGCGAGCTCGAAGCCGCGAGTGCCTTGACGTTGATCTTGGTTTTATTAGTTTTACACGAGTTTGTCTGAAACAGCGGGGTATAGTGGCGGGTAGGTAGGTATGGGTGGTTTGAGTGCGGGGGCTAAAATGTGGGTAAAAGGAAGGGATTATTGATGAAGCTTTCGCGCTGCGACGGCAGGACTTCACGTCTGTCCAACGTGCGCCAAACCGCCGCGCCGCACAGAAACGTCGAGAGGACGACGAGACACAGAGAAGCTCTTCCACACTGGTGTGTATCTATGTACCTACCATAGAACACCACCGAAGGCAACGCACGCACGCTGTTCTGTACGGGCGGGTATGGGTTGTGTGATTAATTGCACGGTCTTATCTGAGAGCAGATTGGGTCGTAAAAAGGGGATGAACTACCGATAAACCCGGGAGGCGAAACCGTATGCGAAATATCCACGTGATCGTGCTTCTTTTTTTCTATTTTTTTTTTGTTTTCATTTTTTGCGAATTGATACGTATATTAATATTTTCTTTTTTTTCTCGTTCAAAGAGCTGGGAAAAGAGACTCGATACAATTTTCTCGTTAGTCAAAAAAAAAAGAAAAAAAGGAAACCATGGTTCAAGTCCAGCTCAAACAGCTGGACTGTAGCCCCAAAAACTTCGACCCCTTTCAACTCCCCGTGCTGCCACGTCGCCCCATACGTATCGAGAAATCGCGAGGCAAGCGAAATATATAAAGTTTCAGCCAGTTTCGAACCCTCGAACGACCGGAGGCCGCAAAAGGGTAAATAAAGGCGGGATTTCGACGTTGTTAGTTGGTCGGTTGGTTCGTTGGTTGGGCTGGAAATTGACCATCCTCTTTCTCTTTCTCTCATTCCCTTTCTCTCTCTCTTTCTCTCTCTCGCTCTGTCTGTAGCAGAGAATCGTCGGCATAGTCCCAAGGGGAAAGAGGATGGGTATTAAAAGAATTACCTCGTATATAAATATCATTTTGATTGATTACGATTCGGCTATCTATCGCGCGGGGCGCCTACCTTCACCCGGTTAATGTTTTCCCGTTTGATTTATCTTCCTGCGAGACCGGAAATATGTTCGTCCGTTTGCTCGGCGAAGGGGACTCCGCGAGTCACGCCATACTTTTTTATTTCATTTTATTTTCTCCTTTTCATCCTTTTTGAGTTTCTCTTCTCTTATTTTTTCCACGGTTTTTTTTTTTTTTTCTTCCTATTTTTCGCTGGGAATCGGCACCGGACGCAAATGGAAAACGGAAAGTGGAAACTGAGAGAGTGAATGAAACACCGTTCGCGAGACTCGGATTTAGACGGCTATAGAGCTCGTGCTGCACGGGGATGTAACCTTGTTTTCTGATATCACGTGTCTAACCTTTAAATCTTGTTCCGGGGAGCCGTCGAAAAAACAGAAATATCATTCGGCTCATCCCATGTCTTCGGGGATCCTGTGCTATCAATGTCTTTCTGTTTTATAGATTCAATTTACGAATATTCTCTGCTCTGTTTTCCAGAAAAATCGCGGTCTTCTGTGAAAAAGGAATTTCAAAAAGAAAATTAGCTAAAAAAGAAGGAAATTCAGACACGAAACACCCGATATAAATATACGTGTATCTTCTCCTATCCAGATCTCGAAGCGCATCTATCGAAACCCGATGGACGCGAGCGTTTCGAAAGTTTATGAGCTAATATCCATTCGCTTCTATCCTGCACGTAGCCATTTTATGAAGCTTTTATTTGCCCGTACACTCAGCCACATGGTGCATCACCAATGTCTAAAAAAAAAAAAAAAGGGAGAGAAACAGGATAGCAAAATAAAAAAAAAAATAAAAAATGTAGGAGAATCAGTACACCGACCTACGTCAGGAACATCCCTGCACGTAAAATTATTAACTACCCGTTTCGCATAAAGAAATAAAATGAAATAATAAATAAAAGTTGGAGATTGTGGTGTGCAGTATGCGTAGTTTATCAGTGTAGGAAAAGAAAAAAAAATTTTTGTAATTAATTACGCTGTCTATGCCATAAAACGAAAATTTACATTTTACATCGAGATTTTCATCAGCGAAATTTCAAACTGCTACTTGATTTTAAAAATTCTTCTATATTCAGACGAAAGGCTCTCTTTACCACGAGAAGTCCTAATAACAAAAATTTGTCGAGATTTTTATGTGTACCAAAGCCACTTTTCCACCTTTCGCTTATCCAACTCATAGATCGATTCTACTTAAGCTCAGAACCTGGTCTGAAAATTATAGATTAAAATATTTGAGTACCAAATTCTGGTGGAATTGGTCAACGGATCCGTGAGGAGATGTTGAACGCTGGATATATTTTTTTTCTTCCTTCTTTTTTGATAGAGTAAAATTGAGGAGAATTATAACCGTGGACTGCAGAAGACCGTGCCCGCGAAATCGACCATCGTGACATGAACGGAAGCTTATTAAATATTAAGTTATTAATAGGAGACTGACCGCTGCGGGAAATACATGACCCCGATTCTGAACGATTTAATGGTTTCCGATGACCCTCTATTGATACTAATATGCCAAACGATAAAACGAGCTGGGTATTCATTCGAAGCTAAGCTTGATTGAAGTTTTAGATTAACTACGGCGCCCCGGTATGAGTAGAAAAAAGTAAAATCGAAAAGAAGAAAAAAAAAAAAATGGGTAAGACGAATCACTCCAATCGAGGATTTAGAACGTGTGCATTAACGTACGGATAGATGCATAAGTCCGTGGATTGTGAATATGGATGTGAGGATGGAGAAAAAGGGGACGAGAACTCAACTCGGAACAGCGTTTCCACAAAACTACAAAGAGTCAAAGACTCACTCCGTGTGGACCCGAGTGCAGTTATTCTCTCTCGCTCCTCTCCACAATTTCTCTACCGATTTTGCAACCGCGTATACTGTGTACGGACTCCGGGCACTAGACACTGACGAACACAGTAATATTCTGGATGGACTTTACTTTCGGTTCGAGTGTCCCGGCAAAGCTGGCGTTTAGATAAATTGCTTCTACCGACACACATGCCTCGGTGAACGTAATTCCTATATATGTGCGTGTGCATATGCCCGAGCGTACTGGGTGTGTTCTCCGATTTTCGAAAAATATCCGTGACCAAAAACTCATTCCAAATTTCTTCGATTCACGTTTCTCCTCGTATCCCAGTTCGACAAAATGGTAAAATCGTCCAAAACATTTCATTAAAATCTCTTCCAAAATGACAAGTTTAAGGTCTGCTTCATCCTCTGTCATAAGAATTTCATGGTACTCCTGTCCAGGAAGATAAATGTACCTTCAAGCTGTTCGATTTTCTCCTTAGAAACGACAATCGTCGGATACTCTCTGCTTGAACTTGTCTCTGGAAGTCCGGACGTTTAAATTTAGCAAAAACTTTTAGAGCCACCCTGTGTACACGTATATTTCCGTGCATGTATGGCATGTGGAGTATGAAGTCTGGTTCCATTCGATGTACACTGACAGACAGTCCCTTCGGCATCTCTTTGCGCCAGCATCCATATGCATTGAGGCAAGGAGGTTATTGGGGGCCGTGCATCGCGTACGTACGTACACTCTATTCATCGGTGGTGTCAAAAGAAATTATTTCCGTAAAATCTATTTTTGAAAGCTTTGCCTCCTACACACATTCTCACCTTCGCTTCTCTGTTCATCGTCATCACATCCATACCTACATGTGCATCAACTCTGTTGCACGTAGCGAGGACACCGTCAGTATAGTAGCAGTAGCAGATTCTCAATCTCCTCTATTTGCGTTCTTGACTGTCGAAAGAAAATACAAGAAATATTCCGGGAAACGAGTAAGAGAAATGCCTTCCAGATGTCCGAAATTCTCTCGTACGGATTCTCATACCCATTTCGCATGACATCCGAACGATATAAAAGCTAAGCAGAACAGGAATGGCTATACTGTGAATATGAGTCGTGATCCAGATTCAAGATTCCGTATTTAGAGGAAAAGTAGTGAAATTCAAACCATCACTTAGAGAAGAAATCGGATGCATGTTAAATATTTCTTATACCATGAACAATAAATAGTTGTTAAGGTTTGTTCGTCTATCACATCAACTACAAAATACATAGGTACGTACGTACATGTAGATAGCTGGTAGTAGTACCCACACTACGAATAGGGATAGTAATCCTGAGGGTACGTCTGCTAATCCTCGGAATCGTCAAAATTTAATAGCATGCATGCATATAGCCGGGAGACTTCAGTGCGATATGGCGGTAAAGTTGGTAAGGCCAAAGTTGTATTAGAATATTAGATGTTAGAGATTAAACTGTACATGTATGTACATGTACGTTTATGTATGTATGTACGTATATCCAAACTCTGTGCTAATCTATAAATAATATTAGTACAGAACTAGAGGTCCCAGCAAAATTTAGAACAGAATCATCAAAATTGGGGCAAAAGTTTTGAAGAAATATTTCACCCTTCAGACCCGGAATATGTCGTTCAAGTGATTCCTGCTGATTTGAAATTAGTGCGGACTGCAGTTGGAATAAATATCGAGTTGTTAGTAGACAGGGTTCATTAATGGTATGAATAACGTAGGGTACAGAGAAAGGAGGTACGAGGAGAGATTCGGAAGAGGATCCTGACAATTCCGGAAATAGAAATCGGGTCGGTTATTTTACCTTATATTACTTTTCTTGTTTTATTATTAGTTTTTTTTGTTCAAATCTTTTCTTTTGCTCGTTCGTGTAGAATATAATACAACGAACGAGCGAACGAGCGAACGAACGACGCGCTCTCGCAGCATCATTACTACGTTACTCGCCCTCGCCGTCTCTTTTCCCCCATCTTTTTACCCCCGCTTAAATTTCTTCTCTGTTTATTTCATTTTCCACAATTCCTTCAGGTTTTTATTTTGAGATATGAGAGCCGCTTGACCAGATGAGAGCACTCATGACGAACTTTTCCTTTTACCATTCCAGCCCAGGATTCCACGATCCCGTTTATACGCCCCGGGATCAAGCACCGGGTGTATAAGGGCAACGCATTTTTCGTTACGTTTTCCACAATCTGCATTTTTCTCTTTCGTTTTAACTCATATTATAATTTTATTTTCAGGTCATTAAGCACCAAGTACCGTTCTTTGTCATCTGTCAGATGCAACAGTTCTTATCGTTCAATTACACTTCAATGCAAATTTATTGTCATAATTCGTTTCAATTAACTTAAGGAGCTGAATATATATTTCTTTCTGTTCGCTCTATATAAATAGGGTATACGTAGAAAAATATATATATGTATAAATTATTTTGGGGTTTTTTTTTTTTTGAGAGTGGGTTTTTTTTTTTTGATACCATGTACGTCGATCTATGTGCCGGCCTCTTTATAATTAATCGATAAATTAAATATCACGTGGTGGAAATACCTGTCAGTCTGTGTGCTAAAATTATTAATTTACGATCCAATCTTTAGCATTAATAAGCAATACGTATCTGCCTGGCCCATCATTGTCTGCCAACCTCCGCCCCCGTCCTCCCCTGCGACATCGCGAATAAATTCCAACTTTTCCAATAGCCGGTCCGCATCTCGATGCTCGCCGTCCCGGCGTTCTATACCATATACCTCTACCTACCTACCTACCTACCTACCGTAGTCGAACGACGCGACTAATCGAGAAAATGGAGCAGTGTGTAGCGAATAGGCGCCTAATCTCCCCCATCAGAAGCTCGACAAAGCCCATTCAGTCGTGTGCTCGTTCGATCGATCTATAAGCGATCAGCCGGTTCAGGATTTCACGGTTTTCTGGTTTTCGACTTTCCTCGGTTTTCACCGAATGTACTTTGACCGAAAAGCTAACAAACCGGTACGCTACCTACTCGCTTGAAGAAAAAAAAAAACTCAACAACATCTTAAAAACTAAAGCCTCTTCAAGAGAAACGGACTGTTTCAACCTTTTCTTTATTTTCACTCAAGTATCAGGTTTTTCAACTGAAAATTCTCAGTCTTAAAGATTTATAAAATGGTTAGGAATCAAGATAGAAAAGAAAAAAATCTACAAAACTTATACTTGATCATATTTTTACCGCAACGATTTTTTCATTGATCTTTGATAGTTATATATGCAGTAACTTCTTTAATATCAGTTTTAAGAGCTGCTCTTGCGAAGGTCCCGGAGGGTTAAGTCAAGGTGGTTTTAGTCAGTCGCGGTGGGCTAGTAGTTGTACATGGCGTATAAATATCTACGCAAGGATAAAGATGAACTCTGGTAAAGTTCAGTGGATTATTTTTACCGCTATAGAGTCTTGGTTTCGGAACACGTCGAAGCCGTTCAACCGTTCTCAAAATATCGGAAATGCAGGAGGGCTGAAGAGGCTAAATATGGAACAAATGGTACAACTGGTTCTACGTTTTAACCCCCGAAGAATCGATTGGCCCCGAGATACGCTGTTGAAACGTTCTCAGTTCTCTCTCTTTCGTCTCTCGTTCCGGATATCGAGCCCCCTCCCCCCCCGTCTCTGAGCTATTAATCGGGAAAATATCTTGATAAAAAAAAAAAAAAATAATAGTATAAAAAAACAAGAAATAAGAAAACGAAGAAACAAACGCTCTACTTCTTTTGTTTTCTATCGATCTAGGCTGATTGTGACCAAGAACGCTATGAGCGAGTCGAGGATAAAAACAAAAATACAAAGATTCGCGGAACGGATCTCGTGTATCCAAAAACAAATCGGGATGAACAAAAACCAAAGGAAAAAAAAAAAAAGGATAGACAATAAAAACAGAAAAAAAAACTACCCGGGTTTCGTTGTTGATGGGAATTGTTTAATTTTATTATCGGAGGGTAGGTGGTATCGTTTTCGATCGGAGCATACCGCGCATTGAAATCTGACCAGAACATTTCGCGTGTCGTGTCCTACGATCCTCTATCGTCCATCGTCGTTCATTCGAAAAGTAACAAAGGGAAACAAACAAAAAAATAAAAAATAATAGAAAAAATCAACGAAACGCAGCTAAAATTTTTTTTATACGCTTCAACAAACTCCCTTCCGTTACACAATTACATGTCTATGTTCTGGACAAACGATCCACAAGCAAACCAATGCAAAAGGAAATTTGGAATCCAGTGACAAAGCTTGAATTTTTGTTCTAACGCTTTGAAATTGCGATTTGGTTTAATTTCTTCTTTTTTTGCGATTCGAATTGCAAATTTATAAATTGCATTTACTCACTTGAGCAGCTGCAGGATTAATTACACGAATGGAATACGATGCGAAAATTAACTCGTGTATATATCGAGAAGACAAATAATGATCTCGGATATTGGGATAATTTAGATGCAACCATCCTAGTGAGCCAATATTTGATATTACTAATAATAATAATAATAATGATAGAAATAATAATAATAATAATCATTCACAGAGACAGTTGTTTAATCAGGAATCCGATTGTGTACGCTAATCGCTTTGTGATGATTAATGCACGTATTAGATATTCCGATCTAATTCACTGCGCATCCACGTCGTCGCATTTTGAATTCCGGGTTGATATTTAGAACGATATTCGATGTTTAATGCAGTGTGAAATATTATTTCTAAATAAAATGGTTAAACGGGCAGGAAATTACCGTTCCGATTAATCCCTAAGCCGAATTGCATTATCGCAATCGCATTATTTTCGAGCCATAATAAGCCGTGAAAAAATTGACTGCAACCCAACGTCGTTTTGATAGTCAAAAAATAGAAAAGGGGAATGAAATAAATTTCTTCTTTCAAGCTAAAAAAATTCTGTAGCTAATTCATTTGGCAAATAAAAAAATTGCAAAGCGTATTGCATAAGAGATTTTTCATTCTTTATTTGCAATTTTCATACTTCTGTGCAAGATCGTTTGGCACGAACAAAAAAATTGGTGAAAATTTATCAATATTTTGTAGTAGTGTGAAACTTTTTAGCGGAAGTATAGCGGAGCCTCTATTCCCTTAGAAACCTGACGGAGGCGTACGTTTGAACGGGGCGGGTGAAAAGTTTCGGTGATCGAAGTGACGCGCATAAATTTATTGAACGTAAGACACCCCTGCATGACATTTTCACTTTTGACACCTGGCTTAACGGATACCCTCCTCCTTCTCGAGTATCTTTTGGGATTTCTAGACGTCGCGGGTTGGGCTGGTCCATTCACCGGGTTCTGAATCGTGATAAGAGGACGCGGTCCGGGGTGGTGGAGAGTATCGGGATCCGCGAGTTGGAGAATGACAAGCAACACCTGGAGGATCTCATGGACACAAAGATAACCGTCCGCGAGGCTCCAAGAGGGCAGTGATATATGTACCAGAAAACTCGACGAAGAAGTATACCTAAGCGTCAAAAAAGTCATGCATTGGGGTTGCCGTGCTCTGCACCGTTCGCGTTCGCGTTCTCCCCGCAAGTTGATGTATCGTTGGGGTACGAAACTCGCTTTTGTCGCTACTCAGTTGTCTGCAGTAGTTCGTATAAAATAAACGACACTTTCGTTTACGGTTTTCGCGAAAAATTTTGCGGATAAAGAAACAAGAATGATTTTTTTTGTCTCCTTTTTTTTGCGTTTCGATTCATTTTTTTTCAATATTTTCAATCAAAGAAAGACACTCACCTTCTTAGCGTCATTGTTGTTGTCCGCGGCGTGATGCGGTTGGGGACTCATTGCCGCACCATTACTGACAGCTCCGCTTTGTGACAAAAGTTCGTCGCTTCCTCTCTGAAAACACAAAAAATGATACGTTTTAGTCCCGACGTTTTTTCTTCTTCTTTTCATTTTTTTTCATTTTTTTTTTTTCGTGTCGAATCCTGGCGAATGCACGATCATTATGTGACACGTCGGAAGATCTTTTACGCAACTTGAAATTTTCGCAATTAACAAAATCCCGAATGACGTAGGCCTCGATATATTTATTTTTCGTCTATTTTCACCGAGGAATTCAAAGGTTTTCACAATTCAATAAAACCTGGCAGTTATACGATAGGATTTGATTCGGTTTCTCTATTTCGTAAGCGGAATCCATACGCGTTTGCGTATTTTCGAAAATACTTTAGAGATGACATGATAGTTTATGAATGCGAGGGTCGTTTGGGATGTGAAAAATTTATCTCGAAAATTTCCGAAGTCAAGATCGCTTCCTTTATCCTTTGTTCAACAATTCTCCACTATTCTCTTTACCTATGCCAGCATGTTCGTGTTACCGTAAACCCCCCGCTGACTTTTATCTACCATATTGCAGGAGCTGTAGCAGGATATTTACAAGATGTATTGAAAAGTATGAATACGTATTGCTAAGGCGAGCGGAAAATGTGAAAAATTGTTTACTCTGTGATAGGTGGAGCTTAGCTTTGGTCCATATATCGCGCTCGGTATAGTTGTCCCGGACCCGAACTATCTTCCGTTTCTGGGGTGAGGGGTGATGCTTTAATTTAACAATCCACGCGTCTGAACTAATAATCGATATGTAATTAAGTCTCGCGTTAATTAAACGGAGCCTGCAGTGACTTAATCCCAAAGTTCTCCGTGTCCCATGTTACAGGTCATATTTCATCATGAGTAACAACGTCGGCTATATTTTCCGCGCCGTTAGCTCCGCAGTCATTCGACACTCGCGACAGTTCTTCTATAGAAATAAATCCTTTGCCTCTTCTTAGATCTTTTATGTTCAAAACGGAAAGGTTTTAAGCTTTGCTCGCGGAGGTTCTATTCTTCCAACTCTTAAAAGGCGAGAAAATTAGAACACATTTTTGCTCATAACGTTACCCTTCCCGCGCACGGGCACAGGCACAAGCGCACGATCTTAAAAGCGGGACAGAGAAGTGGTGTGTAGAAAAAGTCTTCGCGATACGTCGTACCTATACTTTCCTTTTGATATACGATCCATATCTCGCTTATATACCTATTCTATACATGGATGTTCCTACTCACATTATAGTTGTATTTATATGTATACCTTATCGCGATATTTCACAAAGAATAAACATCTTTCGGTTTCGTTTTCGTTTTTCCCCGACTTTTTCCTATACCAGATGTTTGTTGTGTGCCAAAGTAAAGCTTAGCGACGCCGAAGATCGCACGCGCGACTGTCAGCCAGCTTCGATATAGTGGGGGTTATATGACATAAGTGCGAATCCACCAACACCAACCGCATGCCTTGGCTCGGGGCAGTGTGTATGAAATAACGGCAGCAGTAAACTCCTTGTGTCTTTATTCGTCTAGGCCTAAAACAACGTTGGGTTGCGGTAACGCTTGTTGTTTTAGAGCCCCTGCGTAAGGGTGAAATAGACGGTAACGGCGAATTATTTATTTGTTTGTTATCGAGATTTTACCCTAAGGGATGTTATGTGCGCGGCTGTGCAGGATGGTACTGCTTTTACAACCATCCTCCAAAAACATCGACTTACACACCCAGGCGAAAGTCAAATGATTAAACAAACTCTCCAGTATCCTCACACGTCCGCGAACTTATAATCCTTATAAACTCTCATTTCAGAACTGCTACAAAACAAAACTGTATTCTGTGACTAAAATTTTTGGATTTGAGTCGAATGAGGGAACAAAATAGCCTCGAATGTCTGCGCAATGTTTTCAAATTTGCATGAATAAACATGCGCATCTTATGAGATTAGGTAGTTGACATGAGGAGAGACACAACAATTTTACGCCGCTTATCAATCCGCGAACAAGAATCTAACTTGGGGATGGTGTCTTCGTGAGCTTATCCTCGGCGTTGAGGGACCCCCCTAAGAGTGAGTCGGTTCTTAGAAGCTCGGCTGAGCTCAGACTCGAGAGAAACGTAGAGGATAAGGATAAGGATGACGAGAAGAAGGGCGAGGGAGATGGGAGGTGGGGGATGAAGCGAAGGGCCGGTGAAGAAACCGCGACTCGAACGACCGCCAGGCTAGCTCGTTCGTAATCCATACGTCCACGGGAAATAAATAATACACGAATGTGGAAAGGGAAAAAAGCAAAAGAGAGAGAAAGAGAAATAAGGGTGAGGGTGAGGGTGGCTGAGAGGATGGTATACGCTAGCCGCCACAGAGCCGAGGCTGGATAAAACTCACCCTCGAGAGAAATACACTACCAACGGAGACTCCTGCCCCTGCAGGTTCGCTTTAAGCGCTCCGTTCTTTTTAATGGACCATAGTCTTCGCGTACACGGAACTTAGGATGGAAGTGCCACCCTACTCCAGACGCCGCGGCTGGATCTGGGAGCTGGGCGAGTCGTGGACCACTCTCGAAAACGAACGGCCGGAAAATATCATTCATAAAATATAGATAACTCAATTAAGCCCTCGATATATGAAGAAGGAGAAGAAGACGGAGAAGATAGCCGAACGATACGATATTGTCTTATTTATACATTTTTTATTCATCCCGTATGGGTGCAGTTGTCGGAGAAGTTTTACACCGCATAATACATAACTCCTCGGTTTGTAATGAAAATAAAATTTTCAATTTCTCGAGTTCGCAGGATGAATAAAATCCGAGAAATGAAATCGTACCGGTTTGATAAGAAACGTTCTGCAAGTTGTTGAATGAAATTGCTAAAGAGTGACTTGCACTGTTGGAATATATCGGAAATCTACAACATCGCGACTACGAATTCTAACCGATCGAAATGGCAGAACAGAATATGGATATATTCACAGGGAAACCGAACGGCTTTGTAATCATGATTTTGCCAACTCAGTAACACAAACTCAAAACCGCAGAACCGCTTCGAGTTGTTACGACATATTGTCAACGGCATTGTCCTCTGCACGTTTCACTATTGCACAAATGAATGAAGCCTGTCCGGATCGGGTGGTTCGGAGATTTGGAAGCCTCTCCATCTATGACTAGTTACCAAATTTCTAACTAGCCAGATTCATCAACCTCCGTTTCGATTCTACATCAAATTTCCTCTCGTCGTATACCCATGATACAGTTCAAACTTCCTAAGGAATTAAAAAGTCGTTATCTATCATATTCGGTTCGAGGACGCGTGATGAATTGTTTGAAAAAGTTACGGCTATACTTCGTAGGTATTGTTTTGGGAGAAACAGCAATCTGCGGATGATGTGACAAAATCTGAGATTTACTTTGAACCGAAACAATGCTACTAAAATAATATTAGCTGAAGATGGCCGAGGTAATAGGCAGTAAGACACTATAGGTGAAGGCCGGAGAACGAGGGGTTCGTTCGGGGGTTGGGGAGAAACGGTTATTGCCTCCTAAGATGGATGGGCTTTGGTATAATATAAGGCGTTAGTCGGGAGTTGGAGGGTTAGCCAGGATTCTGGCGGCGAGAGGGTTGCGAGGAGGGAAACGGCGCGGGGGATACCTTGAGATCATTCTGTTTTATGGACAGGATTATACCGCCTTTCTCTCTTGCTCCGTAAGGGGTAGAAGAAGGAATGGCGAAGACCAGACCTTAGCATTTCGGATTTTATGGAAATCGTACGAAAGACACTCGAAGTCGGGCGATTAAACGGTTTAGATTATTCGAAGCAGCCGCCTTCGCCTCCGCCTCCACCTCCACCTCCACCTCCACCTTCGTCACCATCTCCGTCTCGCACCCTTCGGCAATCCAAACACTGCCACAACCGTGTGATATTATAACCAACTCCGAAGACTTTGAACTCTCTCTTACAGGCTCGATCTCCTCTGGTGCTGCAGAGGCGCAGGAAAATTTGTAGGACGAAGAAAGGGAGGCTGCCAAGCGCAGAAGCGTCGCGGGACTCTGTATTGCTGCAGGTAGGTATAATTAAACAAAAAACTTTGTATGTCATGTTTCTTTTTGGTAATTAATGCAACGGTTTAATTACTCTCGTTAACGCACGACTACACACTCGTACATGTACCAACCCCCGGTATTGAGTGTAATTATAATAATTATGATAATGGCGGCGGGCGTGTAACGGAATATGAGGCGTAACGAAGCGGCTTGTACCGGTTACGAGAATCTACTCTCCACAATCTGGTACGACTACCTACCTACCGAGCTAGCTAGCTGCCTACCACCCGCGCCTCTGCTTGATGGTGAGTTATAATGTTATACGAAGAGACGCGAACGGTTCATCATTATATTGCGAGAGAAGATAGTTGCCACACCAACTCCATGGCCCACACGATATGCCATCTGCTAACGAAGGGCGTATAATAATAGGACAGATACAAGACCCTGAAGAACGACGATATACGCCATATCCCCGAGGCTAGAGACACATCTGAAGAAGAAGAAGAAGAAGAAGAAGAAGAAGAAGAAGAAGAAGAAGAAGAAGAAGAAGAAGAAAAATAAGATCAATTAAGACCCTGTCCAAAGTTGCAATCAAAACGTAATCAATATCCGAGTACAAGTATCAACCAAGAGCGATTAGAAACCCTCACAGTTTTCATTCATGGTCTATAGTCGTACGGTACGTCGCGGTAATATCATCTTCAATTTCTCCCATTAAATGGCGAAGCGTAGAAACCACTTATCGCCAGTCGTGGGAGTAAGAAACATCCGGTTTATTGTCCCCCAAGCTAACTGATAGACGGAGGAAACCGTCACTGCACTGAAGGGTGGGTTTTGTTTGATCTTCGTAGGCCCATTTTCCAGGGCATCGATTTTCAGGAAAACACTTCATGAACGCTGGTATTTCATTTGACACGTTCGCAGACCGAGTAATTCTATAGAGAATACAACTGCATATGTATACCATAGATTATTTTAAAGAGATATTGAGAGTGAGACGCTGGATTCTTGGACCAGTTGCACACAGCATTCTCTCCAGTGTGAAGGCGCCGATGCATGTAACTCTCTTTGAATTATTCACACCACGTGCATACATATGTGAGAAAAACGTTGGAAAGTCTATGTTTTCAGAATCGTAGAAGGTCGATTTATCAAAAATCGTTTCTAGCATATATTCTAGTACTCGCTACTTCAGGGACTGCGTCCCGAAAGATAAATAAATCTTTATCATTCTATTCTATTCTATTCTATACATCGACTGACGAAAACCGATTTATTAACAACCATTTCATTCCTGAACCTAGCATCGCGATGGACCCCCACCTTTTTGAGTTAACGAACTTATCTAGAATCAGGTAAAACTTGATCATACATTTAATACCGTCGACACTACCGACGGTGGAATAGTCTGTTACGACATTCGTTTAAGAAGCGGGTTGCAGTGCTGAAACTGGTGGGTGGTGGTGAGAGAGGTCTTAAGGCAAGGGATGAAGTGAAGCCGGAAGAATCTTTGGTGGAGAAAATTGCCCGGAGTAATTTCGAGAATTACCCCCTCGGAAATAAGGGCAGGGGGGGGGGGGCAGGTGGTGTTAAGCCACCTTAGAAAAGGTGGTTGGTGGAAGGTGGCGGTTCGCAGACGCGTCTGTCTCGTCCCTCGGTAATAGTGGTGCAGGCAGCAGGCCACGAAGTAGGTACTACCCTCCTTTTCGTTCGGTACTACGCGCACACCTCTACGACGACGATAGTATAAAACGGATATAGACTCGGTACCGAGGAGGTTTAAGGGTCCGACCAACGCCGGGGGGAAATATCTGATCGATGGAACGTGCTTTGACGCATCTCGACTCTGTGTGCAAATGCACCTCAACGCACTGCAGCTACTACGGTCTGACGGTTTGGATATGCGCTTACTCTTTGGGAATTGCAAATTGTTGGCCCGCAAGATTCGCCTGCGGTTGTTAGAGAATTGGGATCTATCGGAGCAGTAGAATTTCGACCGATTTACCGTATAAGTATATATACACTGTTACCCGATCGGGCGTTGAATCGTTTAAAGTCTAGATAGCCCGGAATTCGTGATCAAATTTGCGTTCAAATCAGTATAAAGAAATTCGTTTGACCGTTCGGAAGCAAATTGGACGGAGGTATCCTACCGGAAGTAATCCGATGACGGTGGGCGTCAGGCGTACAACGGTATTCGGATGAATCTGCAGGGATGAAAGAAAGATTGAAAGAATGAAAGGGAGAAGAAAAATAAAAAAAGAATGAAAGCGTTTTCGTGCATTATCGGGGTGATCAAAAAACATTCTTAAAATGGAAGATACTCCCGGGCCCGGCGACAACAAACGGGGATGGGAAGATGAGAGAGGATAAAGAAGGGGACTCCCGTCTTCGTCCGTGTATTCTTATGCGTATTTGGAGTTGTCGGTATTGTTTTGAAATTCATGAAGTTGGATGGCGTAACTGCGTAAGAACAAAGTTGCCGGAGAGACTAACTCGATAAGGCTTCCACCAGTTTGTTGGACTGTGCAGTAAGGAGAGTGGGTGGTAAATACGAGGCGAGGATAAAATGTACGCGGAATATGAGGGAAAACAAAACAGAACGAAAAAGAACCCGTGATGCATCTAAATTTGTGAATCTCTGCCGAAAAAGCTGATGATCCTCTTTCCCTCCTCCGCTCAACTTTGTTCATAAGACATTCTGGAGTGAGTGCATGTAATGAATTTGGTGATCGATATCACGCGTTTCACAACGGCCCCTGGGATTTCACAACGTTGCGAAATCATATAACAGAAGAATCCGTTTTTCACGCTCCTTTGCGCCTTTGAGTATTTGAGTTTTCGAGTTGCGGCAAGCAAACAGAGGAACTTGGTTATCGCCGTCTGGAAACATTTCGCTCGCTTAACTAAGATACGAATAAGAGAGCGAAGTAGACTAAGAGCTAAGAACGATGAAGAGAGAGTCCACAGATTCTAAGGGCGAACCAAGAGGGCGTAGAAACTTTTGAACGAATTGGTGGAATAATTTACACCATCACGTCAAGGAAGGTGGTGGGTTACTCTGGCGAAGTAGTCAGAGCGGTAAGAAGTGCGTCCCTAAGGAGTTTAAGTCGTATTCCAAATCTGCAGCGTGAAACGGTTTAACGTGCCGATTCGTTAACCGATTCTAACGACTCTTTCTCTCAGTATCGAATGTGCGATCGTGTCAAACGTGAGAGCTTCTTAACCGCTAACCTCCTCCTCGTCCTCTTATTATTCTTCTTCATCTTCTCTGCGGTTATCGATCATCGGGATGAAATTGGCGAGAGACACCCAGCCGCCGTGCTGAGGTAGAGATTCCCCGAATACCGTGCCGCAGCCCTTCTATTTTAACTGCTGTAACCGTAGAGCGAAAATTCACGGCTCTCATCCGAAGAGCCCACTAAGAAATACTCTGGTATTTATTACGTCGTCTCATCTATTTATCAGAGCGAAAAGATCGCGCCAAGATCTTTGCCCGGGGATCGAGAGCGTGAACGTGAGCGTGAGGCGCTTCTTTATTGACCATTCGACATCCCTTCCGTTGCGTTAAATTTAATTTCCTCCTTACAGAGGCTCGCTCGTTCCACGGGCTTCCCTTCTTTCGTTAAATACTTGAATACTTGAACGAAGTGTCGACAAATGTCATCTGTCTATCACCAAACACCGTGCCAACAAATACCTCGGGTACAAACTACTCTCCCTCGCTCTAGTTACATGAATCTCGAAATTGCTCCGAAATAGATGCCTGCAGAGAAGATGATGGAGGCGTGTACCAAGACTTTGCTAGCGAAAGACAAGGAAGGTGAAGAAGAAAAAGAGAGAAAAACTGTCGAACGGTATAAGAGAATCGTTACTACTAACACCGTTCAAGTGGAAAAGATCATCAGCCTTGGGAACAAGGTGAGGTGCAGAAGTGAAGGGAGGAGCGGAAGGGACATTCTTAGCCTTTGCCCCGCTCTGCGGAAGTCAGACCTCGAAGGCCGGATGTTGACTAAGATTGGCACACCGCGACGAGCCACAACGTATATTTTCTGCTCCCTTTTGTCTCTTCTCTCTTTTTCTAATTTCCTCTCTCGTCTGATTCTTCTCTTTCTTTTCCCGGGCTTTCCCACCCTTTTGCCACTTTTCTCAGGCTTTTCACTCCTGCTAACTTCGCACACGCCTATCCCTCTACCCACCCTTACGAACCCCGCTCTCCTCTCACTTGTTCGCCTTCAGTCAACCACCGCGCAGTGGAATTGAATTGTTATTCTATTTTCGAAAGCAATTTGCAAGTGTTATCAAAAGTTTTCGTACTCGCGCCGCCCTCGATTCTGTATTCTTGTTCTGCTTCTAGACGCGGTTTCTGTTTACCTCGTACAGTTTTCTCAGCGTCAGTTTCTCGTCTTCGTCTTCGCCTTCGCCTTCGCCTTCGTCTTCGTCTTCGTCGGCGTCGTCGTCGACGTCTACTAAATTTCTTCTAGCCGCATATCAGAAAGGCAAAACAGCCAAAACCTTGGAAAATCTTATCAGACGAAAATCAGCCAATGAATAAACTCATGGGGAAGAAGCAGTTTCCCTCGAAGATCTAGCAGCTCTTGGGATTTGCAATCGACGTATTTCCATTAAACGACTCCCCTGTCAAGTTAAACAAATTATCTTTCAAGTAGAACAACAACCTCTCGCGTAAACTTTTCACTTTACCGGAATCGGCACCAGTATCTAAGTTTAATTGTTCGTTCAACTTTTTTCATTCGAGAAATGAGATGGATGCACTAGTCTAACCTTTTGCATCTACTGATGAAAAAAAAACACAAGAACAAATACAAAAGCAAAAGCAAAAACTCTGAACCGTTTGATTTCATCTACCTAAACACTTCCCACCCAAAAGCACCATCATTTCATCCATTAATCTGAATGAGCTTGTTTCCCGCTCCATCGAATTCGGTTCTGCTAAACAGCGAGTGTATTGTTGTTATAATAACGATTGTTCCCTGTGTGTTTGTGGCCACAAGTGAGAGGGATCAGAACAACCGAATACCTACAGTATAGTGAGTATACCAACATCGGATAAATCGATTACATCGCACAGTGATTATCGGCTATTGTTTGTAAACTGATGCAGCCCAGTACCGTACATTTGAATAGATAAACGTCGCTCTCCAGAGTCCAGAGGTAAAAGTCTCGCCGGTTGTTTTCTGAGACGTAATTCACCAAGAAACTGAATTCGATGAAATGAAAGAAAGCAGTTCACAATTACGAAACCGCTGAGCCAACTTATTACACAACCTGGCTGTACACGTTCTGTATCCGTCGAGTGAAAAAAGCTCACAAAAAATTGCACACATGATTTCAAAATGTATTGCAGCTTTTCACATACACCTACACACGTTGGAGTATTACGCGTTTTACCAAGGACAAATGAAAAATCGATTTGTAAATTAACAACATGTTGTTACCAACCTCTACTACCCCTCGTATCCACCCAGTACCTACGCACTCGACCAGAAACGTAATAATATGTACACACATGGTGGATAATATGTACACAAACCCCAGGCTACGTAATATCATAGCCAAACATGGTTCATGCAACTCATGCTGCGTAAAGCTCGGATACTCCCGTCGCCGCTGGCCACTTGGTACCGTTAAGGTACCTATATGTGGTTGTCCCCACAGAAATGTCACAGAAATAAAGTAAACCTCTCAACGATCATCGGCTCCAGGCTTGATGCGTTATAAATTGAGACATTTGTTGGTCCGCAGCAACCGAGAGTCGTTCATGGAATGGCGAAGACGTGGGTTTTGGAGCATTACGGTAATCGCATGCGTTTTTTTTCTCCCTTTTTCGTACCTTTTGATCGGAGAAATGGTCTCTGGAGCCCCAGGGGATTGTTTTCCTTGAAAAGATGCTGCCGATAAGTATCTTAACTTCAGTTTCACGTTACTTGATTGGCGTATTGACCATGTTATTTTCTCAAAGTAGGAAGCGACTAGCCATTTGAACCCTCACACCCCTGATATAAGGAGTAACGTTTGTCGTTTAATAAGCGCTCAGCTGAGCTAAGCTAAGCTGAGCTTAGTTCCCGAGGTTAGCGGGATTAGCGAGGGCTAATAGGACACGTTGCCCTTTCCCCTAAAACCCAACCCCGCAAGATCTCTTATACCCTCTCTTGCGCTACGCTTGAACGTCTTCGCGGTGGAATTATACCTATATATTGTATAAACGAACGCGGAGGAACTCTGCAGACCTACCTCCCTCAACTCCCATACGTACGCCGAGAATCCTAAGATAGGGCTTAGCACACCCTAGTGCCGCAGTGGGCTCCTCCGACCCACCACCCCGCGGAGCAGCCCTAGCCAACCAGGAAAACCCAATGCCGCGTACGATCTATCCAAGATTAGTTCGTAAACTTGGCGAAATAACCGGTGGGGGGGTTGGCGGTGATGGTGGTGGTGCCCCGGTACCCGAAGAAGCAATAGATGAAGGATTGTTTTTAATTACTGAAGAATTCTTAAAGTAAAAAGTATCCGCCGCACGGGGAACGAACTAAGAGTTGAAAAAGAGGGCAAAACAAGAGGAGAAGAATAAGAAGAGGAGGAAGAGGAAGAGGAGATTTCGACAAAGTGCGGAGGAGAAGAGGTCGTGTACCTCGGGTCGAATCCGTTCGAGGAGGGAAGCAGACTGGAGGATGGTGGGGTACGGTTGCGGACGAGGAATAGAAGGCAGGGGATGTTCCCTGAGTTTGTACAAGGGTGAGAAAGTGCATTAAAGCGTCGCAAAGAGAATCTATTAACGCCACGAGCCCACCCGCTCGTTTGCCGTCCGAGTGAACTGACCCCCGTTCCTCGAGCCAAACCCCAACTCTACTCTTCTTGTCCGTCCTTTTTTCGTACCCGTGTCTATCCCATCAGAACCAAAGAGACTGACAAGGAGAGTGTAGCGTTAAGTAATAATAAATGTACGAGACGAGGAATGAGTGAAAATCCGATAAATTCAGGGTAACGCTAGTTCGTCGTCCCACGCCTTCTGGCTGGCTGCTGGTATATACCCGTCCTCGCAGACCTCTGCAAACTTGTTTTGCTACTGTAAACTCGAACGCCACTACTATACGAAATGTATTGCCATAGCCTGGGCGAGAAGAGAGATACACGTATAATCGTATAGACTGACAGAATGTTGAACGATGTCACACTTTCAAATGAGTGGCGAATATAAAAACAAAAATGATATCGGAAAAAAATAATAATAATGATAACAAGAAAACTGAGACTGGTAATCTTGTCTTATGTGACATGATGTCCACACTTCTCAGAGAGGAAAACTTTTTACTATCGTCTAGGACGGGAGTTCTTCTTCTAGAAGTCCTTGAAAAATGTTTTTTCTTTCAACTGACGAACGTTTCTCTTCTCTCTTTCGTAAATACGTGTTGTGGATATACTCACGATACGGTATAAGGGTTTAGTTCATGGTTAGAAGTGTTTTTATTGTCAACATTGATACCTATACCAGTGAGTTTATACTGCCAGGTGGAATCTCCGCTGGCCATATAAATAAATAAAAGATATAGTTTTTCCACAGTGAAAGGAATGTGTCTAGGTTTTTTTTTTTTTTTTTCCAAATGTGTAGAAATGAAGGCGAAAATTTTTTTTGAACGATACAACGGAATTTTGGTTGTGTAGTAAAAAAAAAAAAAAAAAAAAGAAACAACATGAATTTAGAGAATCAAAAAATGGGTGAATACTTTAAATTGACAAATTTGGGGTGCCGGATTTTTTTTTCCATTTGTTTTTTTTTTTTGTTTTTTTTTGTTGTCTTTTGTAAAAACATGATATCATTTGCACCCCTTTGTTTTCCAACCCCTATATTATTTTCAATCGCCAGTGAACCAGAACGAGCCAATTTCCAATATCAATACTAACCGTATACGCAAATATTAATAATAAAAAAAAAAAAAAACAGTAGCAAAGAAAAAAAAATAATAATAAAAAATGAACTGCCGTTATACTACGTGCCGAACTGTACCGGCCAATTTATGGCAACGTTCGAGGTAGGTTATGGGTAAATATTAGACATAGCCCGAAAGCACCGAAGGGATCGAATGACACGAAATGGAAGTCAATTAAGGCGTATAAGGGAGGAAAGAGTTTCGATAGAGTATAACGGTTTAAAATTTGTATTAAAATTTTTTTTTGTTTTTTTTTTTTCTTTCAAAGTAGGCTCGAATTCCATCCCCAGAGTTACGAGGGCTTGAAAAAAATAAAATAAAAAGAAGAGAGACAGAGGGAAAAAATAAAAAAAAATTAAAAGAAATGACAGGCTCTTAATTCTGATCTTATAAGCCGCGACAACATTTGCCAAACTTCCACCACCGGTATATAATTATACAAAATATAACGGGGGTGCGATAATTGGTTTAAGAATTATATTTTTCTTCGTTAATTTTAAATATATAGCATGCTGCGAGGGGGTGGCTTATTTCTTTGATTCAAAACGCCGGATTCCCTCACCAAATGCGTCACAATAGTGGCGTCACGATAGTGGCGTCACGGTCGATTGGAAAGTAAAACCGAGTGAGGTTAAGTAAAGTGAAGTAAAGCAAGGTAAAGTAAAGTAACATATGCATATATATATATCTGATAAAGATCAGTATAACGATAATTTGCGATCGCGTGACGCCACATGCCAGTTCCATTCAATTTACGTGCAATTTCATTATACAAAACATCGAGGCACACAAATCCCCTCCATCACACAATGAGGTCATGATTCACACTCAAAGAACAACGCCATCATATAAAATGTGGGTATATATACGTATATATATACATATATTATAGCTAGTTGTTGAATTAACAACGGATTTATCTACGTCGTTTAAAATCTAATTCAACAAAAGAATCATACCCAAACATAACACACGTGATACGGAACGAACTTAACGCCTTGTCAGTCGCGTTAACTTAAACAAGAGAGATTCTCTCACGGAATCTCTTTACCTCACCAGTGACACGTTGGATGGATGGATGAATGGATAGACCGACGGACGGACGAACGGACGGACGGACGGACGGGCGGATGGATAGATGGATGGATGGTCGGATAGATGGATGGGGGGAGGTCGCCGGTATAAATATGGAAATTTCGTAAATCAAGTTAGTTTGTAAAGTGCGGGTGAGCTTTCGAGAGCGCTTCTGGTAGGTAGGTTGGTTGGTAGGTATAAGGTATCTCATTGCCAACCCCCGCGTACGCTTTAATCTTACCCTCTTGCGTTTCAACGCGTAGCTTCGCTTCGCTTTACGCTTTTTTTTTTTTTTTCTCTTTGTTTTTTACTTCCTTTTTTTCATTATTATTATTTTGGGTATTTTACTTCACATTTTATTTTTCATTTTATTTTCGCTTTTTTTTTTTTTTTTTTTATTCCCCCGGATGGCAAATCCCAGAGGAGAATCGACGGTCTCGACTTTCTCCTGATCGTTCTTATACGAACCTGTATATAGTTACTTGATAATATTGTAAGTAGAGATTCTCTCCCCCCAAACTTCTTCTTCTTCGGGGATTGAAAATCCGGCGACACGACGCCGCGCCGCATCGCCTTTAAGACTGACACGCCTGACGTTTTTTTTTTTTTTTTTTTTTTTACTTCTCTTTTTTTGTCTTCTTTAAGGTTTTTATAACCTTGAAAATGATGATGAATCGGGATATTCACTGACGTCTAACAGCCCGGTTCGTAATCCAAAGGTTTCACCGAGAGAGAAACCAATTTATAAAGCTGAAGCAGATATTAGGATAAATATCGAAATTTTCATTCAATATCGTAATCCTATTCTGATCTCCGAACCGTCCATCTATCTCGTACCTACATACGTATATATGTATACGAAAAATTCTCAATTTTAGTCGACGAGAGTTAAGAAGTTTTTAAATTTTGAAAGTAGAAATTAAGGACGTTTTAGATCAAAAATGACCGGGAAGAAGATAAAAGTTAATTTTTTTTTTTTTTTTTTTTTATGTAAACGAATTTTAAGTATCCCGATGAAAATCTCTTATATCGGTAAAGTTTTTGTTCAAAGTACTGTGTGTGCAGCACTGAGAAAGACGAACTAAACTAAACTAAACTAAACTAAACTTAACCACTGAAATCTGTGTCTACTTCGTGTTAGTTTTTTTTTTTTTGTAATTTTGTTTCTTGTTTTTCATTTTTATCAAAGTATGAGAACAAAGGAGATGACAAACTATTGTATACGTGAGGTTGGTAGCTTCGTTCATATCCAGATGCAACTCTACTTCTGGCGATGTTGTATACTCGTACATATTGGGGCAAGTGAAAAGTCTGATGAAAAACAACAAAAAAAAAAAAAAAAAAATAAAAAATGTTCCTAAGAGATTTCCCCGGGTGCAAAATCGTGTCATATTGTTTCGTCCACGCGAAAGGATACGGGAGTATAGGTATAAGGTATAGGATAAAGAGAGGCGTACGTTTTTGCCCCATATATATTTATTTTCAGTGCATAAATACTAAGGATGATACATTCCCATGTCCTCGCGGGAATATTAACTCGAATTTATATCCGGCGAAGGACGACGTAGCGGCAGGCAAGCAGGCCAGCCCGGGCCAGTGGGTAGGTAAATAGGTATTTGATATTTTCATGAGAGGCTACGGAAATCTGCCAATCCCTTTGGGAAAGTAAGTCGGAAGTAACAGCAACAGGATGCTCTCGCAGTTTTTTTATTTTTTGTTTTTTTTTCCTCCCCTCTTCACCCCCCATTCCGGTTTCCATCGCGTTTTACTCCTCCGCAGGTCTGTCAGCTCTACCCGTGCCGCACAGTCGAACCCATATAAATAAATAAATAAATAAATGAATAAATAAATAAATGAATATAAATAAAGAGAGGGAGCGCTTCGAGGATTATACCTACTCCGGCTCACATAGCCGGGTCCCTGAAACGATGAAAGAAACGAATAAAAATAAAAAATTCTACGAGGTTTTAGCCGGCGTGCAGACCTTCGCATCCCTTAAATCTTCGGAATTGGCTAAAACCGTTCAGAATTATTTCATTGTTTATAGTTTATGGGCCAAGTTAGTTTGCGTGTCACTGTATACCGAGCAGATACAACCAAAGGAACATATATATATTTTTTTTTGTTTAGCTAAACACCGACGTTCGCCAACCAGGTTGAAAGGAATCGATTAAGCAACTAGTGCCAGCCTGAATATGCCCCGTGGTGGTTTATCGCTATTTAGTAAAAGCCGTTCGTGAGTTGAGTCCGCTGAATAGTGAAACTAAATTTTTATTTTTTTTCCACCGGTTTCAAATCGGCTAGCTACGGCTTTTATCGAACGCTGAATCACGTAGTACGAGTCCACATCTACGTGTCTGGCTTGTCGTGTGATTCGACTCGTTCATTTCCACTATTACGTGCAGGGGAGTTATCGCTGACGGTCGACTTAGCTAATACAACTAATTATAACGATCGGGATCATCGCCGTTCCGGATATATGTCGGGAAATAATTTCCGAGATTCGGGAATGGCGGGTTTTTAAATATTCACTTTCGGTGCCCGAGTCTTGTCTCACGAGAAAAGCTCGAGGTGCGTTTCGCCGCGTTATCTATAGGTACATACGTATGTACATACCTACCTATATACCTACTCCGAAACGGCGAGAGGATATAAAGAGAAGAGAGAAGAATAAGGGAGAAATAAAGCCGGGTAGAAAGCGAGAGGAAAAGAACGAAAGAGAAATAGTAGAGAGCAAGAGAGAGAGAGAGAAAAAATAATAGTGATAAAAAGAAAAATATAAAAAACAAAAAAAAAAAATAACAATTTTCCAATCTACCAAGCTGTCAGTCGGACAGGTTTATTACCACGTGGAAAGAGAAGAGAGACCCGGGGAGTAGAGACTCGCGGCAAAAATTCACCTTGGAACAAATGTTTTGTGTCTCGATTCGAACATTTATATTTTTTAATTTCACATCAAACGGTAAATCGCACTGCAGGTAATCTCCAGACGGCTATTTTTTCTGTACGGATTTAATAGAATACAATTAAAAAAAAAAATTGAAAAAAAAAACTGGGTTTTACCTCAAGATCGAATATACACCTTGGCAATAATATTTTTCGAATTAATGGTACCCTTTTGAAGAAATACTCCACCAACTCGATTTTCTCACAGCTGATCACTTCGATTTCGAGACACGATTAGAAATTTTTTCAGATTTTATGGAGCTTCGCTTTACATAGATTGAGTCTATTGAAAAAAAAATCTAGTTATCGTAGGGTACAGCTCCACACCGTATATACAAACTTTTTGAAATTTGAAGGGAATATTCTGAAATAATGTTAAAAAAGAGGGCTTGAAATCAAAAATTTTCGTATCTAAAAAATTAAATCCATTGATTCGCCCCTGGAATTACCAAATGCAAGTAATCATCTGCGAAGTTACTGAGCCAGTGGAATATTTTCTTCACAACTCACCAGGGATTTGAAAATTATTTCCAAGTTTTTCCCCCGTTTATAGTAACGGGGTAAATTGAATACGGTGTTAATATGATTCGTAACAACAGCATCAGCAATAATATTGGTAACGATAATAATAATGAAAAACATTTTCACATCCAGTCAAGCGTTCGGAGCATCGCAAATTGCCGGTTTCCAACGCGGCTAAGTAATAACGCAATTTCAATTCGGTTAATTACTCGGTGTCCCTTGGCTGTTGGTCGTTCGAGGCAGAGCGCGGAGTATTTTTTATGTTTTATTTTTCGGTTTTCTACATATCATTTTTTTTTTTTGGCGTTATTTTTATACTCTTTTTTTTTCGTTTCTTGTTTCATTTTATTTTATCGGAAACGACTTTAAACTGTCGAGTTTCTCTCGCGGCGTCAAGTGTATCGAGTGAAATATTTCTATTTTCATTTATTTTCGGTAACCCCCCCCCCCCCCCCCCCCCCCTCGACGAGGCAATCAGTGAACCGTGTAGCCAGTGCCACTGCGTGGTCGTTTGTAGATCCGTTGGTTCGTTCGTTCGTTGGTTTGTTAGGGTAAAAAAGAGTGTAATTATTACGTCATTAAATTTAGTGCCGTTTGACGTGCCCGCTGAGTTTCGAAGGGACCGCGGAGGCTATTCGAAAATGTGGTACCTACCTACAAGTTTGCGTGCGAGAAAAAGTTTCCTTCCTTTACTACTGTTTTTTTTTCATTTTTTTTTCTTTCTCTACTCTCGTTTGTCGCTGACCTTTCCGACCTTTTACAGTAACCAGCTCCACCTTTCGAAAGGGCGCAGGCAGCAGCTCTTATCGACTAGAAAACATCACTCTAAAGTACCGATCCTGAGATAAAATCGTGCAAAGAACGAAACCAGGTCCGAAATAGAGAGCAACTTACGTTTGGAAAAAGAATAATTACACAAAATTGAGTAACGCCAATTTTCCACCGCCCCGTGCAACCGGGTGATTATTCGTAAATAAGCAGGTATACGAAGGTTTACTCTAGAAAAAAGTGAAGCTCGTTCCTTCGGTCGTATTGTGAATGAGAAATCTATAACGACTGGAGAATATCAGCCCCGGCATATCAAGCGCACGACCGTGGCGACGTGTTAAGCTAATGTAAATTATAACGTTTTAATTAGTATCCACACGTGGAATAGGTGTAGAATACACGTTGGATTACATGTTTCGATGCTAATAAACAAATGGGCAATAAATAGAGTTGAATTAACGCCACCTCGCTAACGTCTCAAACATTTGCTGCCGCATCTGCAGCACACCATTAGTTATATCTCTAAATTAACTAAACCACGGGGTAAACTCGGGCTTATTGAACTTTATTGAAACCGGTCCTTTGTAGCTTCCAAGTTGTTTTTGCCTCCTCGGCTGTGATAAGACACGAGGTTCTCATATATCTCGCATAAACTTTATACAGAAAAAAATCAAGTACCACAAAAACCGAACGAATTGAGACTTATTTCTTTCGCTTTAGTTCATCCTTTCATAGTCCTCCGATGCTCCTATCATGCGGTTTACTTTTCATATTCTCACCGTCCCGGCTACTTTATAATAAATAAAGCCGTTGATTGTCGCAAAAGTTTCATAATATGGGTCTAGTTTATTTATACAAGGATCACCGTGTTTCCAGAAAACCGGAAGTCTTTAGTCGTCATTTATTTATCGGAGTCACTAATTAGCTCCTGTATCTACCGGCGTCGAGTTTCACGTGTACCTACATCACAGTCGATCCTCATCCCCAAGGGGACTTTAGTCTCAGGTATCAATAAACTGAGCTCTACCTTCGTGTTTGTTAACCCTATGGATTAACACCGATAATTTATTTCTCGAGCCGACGTCAACCGGTGAGACTGTCTCTGCCCAATTGTGTACATACGTTGGGTATATACGTTGCAAGGAAATTCATGAGTGAGCGGAATCATTTTTATACTCTTTAAAGAATTGCGCCGTGATCGAATAGAGAGAAGCAGTCTGGTCGACTGACGTATCTGGGCGGATGATAAAAACTATATATCTCATAGCATTTTAGGATTCAATTCGAAAACTAAGTTATATCAAAACTCTGTCAGAGGACCGATACTCGAGGAAGAAACTCGAGGCAGCGGTACCGGCATCTTCTACTCTACAAGCCCTCGAGAAAGCCCAAGGGAACTCCTGAGGCGTTGGAGGATATAGAGACTCCAGAGAACTCGGTACATGTAGCATAGAAAACCGATGGAGAACCACCGGGACAGAGATTACTCTCGTAGTCTCGTCAGAGAGGTTGATCGGTGACTGGCTGTCCTTCCTCGTCCGCTTTGTCTGTCGCTGATAACGTAATTACCAGGCGAAATGGTTGACACTCGCCGTTCCCGAACGCGTGGGCATGGGCTGGGCGAATAATTGAAGTTACGGCTTACAGGGACTAGAGGTGAAATGGAAAGCCGGGCCAGGCCGGGCTAGGTTAGGCCTTTTCGGATGAAAATGGTTAGTCAAATAGCGAAGGAGACAGACCTACAGGCATAAATGAAACTCTGCACGCGATAAAAGCGCGAGTTCTGCAAGATTGATATTAGCCGTCGTGTCATCGGCCATTAGACAAAAGCGGGCTGTACGAATTAGAATTTTATCTGTCCCTCTCTATCCACGATGATAAATGCGTGTTTCCCGTAGGCGACACTTAGGCAGTCCAATTCCTCTTCCAGTCCCGCATCCGGGATGAGAATCAAACCGCTTGCTTGCCCCGTTGCGCATTGCGCGTTGCTCGCGGGCATCCAATACAGATCGGGCCGACAAAGAATGCCTCGAAAATTGTCAAAGCTATTCTTTTATCCCGTCCCTTTTCGCCCCGTCCCGAACCCCTGCCTGGTCTCTGTTTCATCTGATCCCCTTTATCTTTCGTTAGTTGATTACACGTGAATGTATACAGCCGAGGAGGGGACGAAACGTGCTGTGGTCGCATTTCCAAGCTTGGATCTCTCACGCGGGATGATCGGACGAAGGAAAAGCTTGAGCGGAGAACAGCGATGATGCGAAGCACAGGCAGAAATATGGACGGAGGGAGAAGGGCCGAAGAAGAGACGTGCGAAAGGAAAGAAAAAGAAGAAGAAGAAGAAGAAGAAGAAGAAAATGAAGACGGGGGGGTCTTAGAGACGATAGTTGTTTCCGGTCGCGTGCAGACTCCTCGTCTTTTGTGGGTCCACGTTACCGTGGGTAATTCTCTTTGAAATACTAAACCGTATCATCGATTGGGAACAAATTTCTCATTCTATTTATTCGGGGATGAGATGATATTTCCCTGAAATTTCACGAGTCATCAGAAATTCAAGATCCTAAACTCCTAAACCGATTGAACCTTTCGTAGGGTTCAAGAGCGGAACTTAAGGCTGGCTTTTCTAAAAAGGTAGAGAACAGACTGGTCAAGGAAAAGCGAGAGGGCATCGAGCCAGAGACGAAGAAGGGATCGAAGTAGGAGCCAGCTGACCATTAAGTCCCGTTAACAACGCTCTGCAGAGTCTTGGTCCTGAATATCCTGACCAAGTTTCAGCCAGTCAGTCATCCCACATTGCGGTATGCCCATCCCATTTCGTTTATCCTTCATAACTCCCTTAAGTTTCTACCAGACTAGGGATACTTCAGGGTCCATAGATGATGATGATGATGATGATGATGATCATTATAGTGGTCTGGCGGTCAGAGGTCATGGCTGTAACTTCGAGGCTAAGCGATATCACTCCCAGGTATATAAGCTCTTACATATATACGAAAAAGCGTACATACCTACAACCGGAAAGAGGGAAAGATGGGAAAATCCAGAATATAGAATACAGTGGAAGAGGAACCTGATGGGGTGAATGAGGGGAAAAGGAGAAACCAAGCCAGGAGAGGAGCACATCTGTTCGGAGACATCATTTATCCGAGCGAACGAACAGACAGATAGACAGACAGACAGACAACCAGTCGAGGGTTGGAGGCCGAAGGGCGCGCGTGCTAAAAAAGAAAGGAGAAAGGAGAGAAAAAAACGAATAAAAAAAAAGCAAAAACGATAGAAAAAAAAAAACGCCCCAAGCAGAAAGAAAGTTCCACAGGTGGATGTGGACGTGGAACGTGGATAATGGTATCCGTTGTAACATCATATACGAATATAATTTATTTCAGCCCCGAAATATATGATTTCTTGTGTAACAGTGAGTTGACACGAAAGCTTTCCTTTAAATGAATGAATTTATAGCTTTCTTCTTTTCTTATTGTATACTTGAAACTTGTCTCTGTTTTTTTTTTTTTTTATCAAATTAGTTAACGACTTCTGACGTGAAAACTGTAGCTCGGGAATCTTCGAGCTAAGAACGAGAGAAAATCAATTACTTTAAGGCGGAGGAAATCCTTGCCGCGTAGGTATATACCCAGATTTAGCCAGAGGTAAAATACAGAGTGAGAATAAGGAAGGGGAGAATGGAAGAGCGGAAAAGACCGAGACACCAGCAGCATCGGTGCCAAAGATCCCGAGTTACCCTTTTCCAAGCGATTTACGAGTAAGGCGAACTTATGGGGAAGGAAACGAGTCATTTATCATGGCAAGTTAATAGATAACACACGTTAGGTTCCGCGGGAGTTCGATCGCATATCGGACGATCAGTCGGCAGGATCGGGCCCGGGATTCGAAAGTTTTGGTGCGTGGTCCTTGGTGTACGAGAGAGTCTTATCTCGATAATAGGTACGCAGAAAGTGAGGTTCGGTTATAGGTTACGTTAAGCAAAGCTCTGAGGTAAGAGGGAAGCTCAGACTTTGTTACAGTCTCGATAGGACACGCGCCGGCACAAACTCCTGTTAACAAGAAAAAAAAAAAAGAAGAAGAAAATATCCTTAAACGTCAAAGTGGAGGACATACTCATGCGTAATCTAGCGACGCAGCTTTCACCCTCATTTCCACTTAACAAATCAATCGCACTGAGGATCAACGTTCACCCAGAGAAAATAGCACCATACCTTTAGTATGTACATCGTAGTGGTGGTGTTTAACGATTCAAGAGCCTACTCATTGCAATAAACTTTGCATATCCAGCGTAAATTCCAGCCTAGTTCAGGGATGAACGCTATTGGTAATCCATCATTATCTTTATCCATATTATAGTGGGCAGAGAATAAATTGCAAATCAAAAGTAGTCAAGTAGATCTACTGATAATATGGGATTAGGAGTTATTACGCGGATTACGAAGAGTCTGTGTCCTCAGCTATTGCAAAAATTGCTGTAAATTGGTATAACTGAGCTTAGTTTTGAGCCACTGGATTTTTGTGCGTACGTAGGAAAGCAAATATACGAATGAAGAAAAAAAGAAGAGAGAAAACTGCGTCATTCGGATGGATGCAGCTACCGCCAAAGTGAGTGACATGCCTTATGCATGTGGTTTTGCTATGGAGGAAAAACACAAGGTTGGATAGCATAGTTTGGCGGATAGTGCAGGCCCTGCACCGTATAGGGCAGGGGCATGAGGAGGTATATATATGCATATAAATACGGTAGTAGGGGGTTGTGGACCGTTGTGGTAGAACGGCTACGATCCCTCACCCCTTCTGCCACCCCGTTCACAAACTACGTAGATATTTTATGAGGCAGTGAAAAGCACGGAAGTGCCCACCGCCGGACTTTATGCGCCCTACGACGACGGCTGGTTTATGGTCTTTGTACCAAAATATCTCAAGTTTTATAGATTCCTGGAGGAGCGATGAGATGACGGTGGATACGAATGAATGAGAACTACCTCTACCTACATCGAGGCAGACACACTCGGCCAAAGACCCCGCGTCGTGCAGTCGTTTATCGAATGATGATGTCGTACCTGCTCCCTGTTTATCACCACAAATCATTCGAATTTATTTTATCCATTCCAGGAGGGTTCGCGAGGTTCGCATCTCTCTTATCATTCCTCTCTCTTGGACTTTCGCGGTTTTAGTGCCAAGTCGTGTTTCCCTTTATCCTCTATAGCCGTCGCACGCGCACGCGTGTAAGACATACACACGAACGCAACGACCAAATCGCACGCACGACCGAGCCTTGGGAAAAGGCTTTAGGAGGGACCTTAGGCCATCCCGAATCTGTTATCCGCTTTTTTGGACACCACAGTTGTACACGGTTTCTTTTACTCTCTAGAAATACTTAAGGCTCCCTTATTTTCCAGTGCCCCAGAATTACGGGAACATAAGATGCTTTAGTCTGACTGATCAGAAGAGAAACATCCTTCCTGCATTTTTAATCGAATCCAAGAAAGGAGCCGGGGCTTTGCAGAGTCAAAAGCATTTATTTTCGAGTGTAAGCAATTTTTTTTCTTCTCTCTTTCGCATTAAACCCGGACTAAAATCTCCAGAATAATTCTCTGAAGTTATATTCCCGGGCGCTTTCAAGTCAGGAATTCAAAAATTACGATCAACACGGCTTGCGGGACATATGAACGTATAAAAATTGCTCCACAATTACGTCTTCCCTATCAAATAAATAAGAACAAAAAACCAACAGAAAATCTCCGGTTAGTTATTCCAAATTTAATATGGCTGAAATTGGATGAGAAAGACACCCAGCATTCAGCCAGTTCAATAAACCAGTAGAGGGATATCAGCCGATGCCATGTGTCACGAGATCGATTAGTTTCGGTGTGTGACTCTTATTTTCGTTCTTATTGAGTGAATCGCACAGGACGTGTCACCCGCGCGATTGAAAATAGATTTACTCGATTTGAAACGGAAATTTACCACTCCGAAGAGCAAGTCTTCTTCCTTTATCCACGTACCGTCACGTACATACCGTCTCGAAAGATTCCGGATCTCTATTTATTGGATGCACATGAATTATCCTCTCTCATTCCCACCTCACCTTCAGCTTTTCTCTGACAAATAAGAGACACATCTACTGCAGCGAATCAAGAATAAGCGAGGGTAGTGTTGCAATTACTAAACAATTCATTTTGATGAAAATCCTGATCAGTTGTAGACACGATCTCCTCAGGACTTCTTCTTCGACTTCTTCTCTTAGTTCAAATGCTTCAGTATTTTCCTTCCTTCCCTCAGGTTAACTCAAAGCCGGAACCATTTCCCACGACAGTGACGAATGTACGTATTTGTACATCACAGACAAATTCAGCTGCTCGGAGAGGAAGAGAGGGAGGCATACGTTAAACAACGGGGAAGATTTGTTGGTTCAGCCATATCTCGGGTGTCGTAACATATTCGCGGTATAGAGGGATGCGATATGCATTCTGGATAGGAACTCTGTCAAGGTATTACATTAAAAACGAAGCCCTTTTATTCAGACTCCCGACTATTCCGTGGACTTTGTTTCCATTCTTTCGTTTTTTTTACTATTTTTTGTTTTTTCACATTCAAGGATTCACCGCATAGTTCGGTACACATTTTTGTGCATAGAACGCGAGATTTATTAACAAGCTTCATAATTCTGAAACGGGGCTGGAAACAGTTCGGCAACAACAACGAGACACCGGCTTTTATATTAGGAAATTCAGTCTCATGTAGTTTGATATGCATGGAGAGTTCGTCGGACGACTCCTTAGGGGTCCTCTTCCAGAGTCCGCCCTTATGGCCAACCCCAACCCCTAATACCATCGTAATGAATAACATAATATCTATTTTACATCTAATAAACGTAACTGTCCCAAAACTTAATACTGCAAAGAGAATCCTGGGGGGATGTATAAAGGTTATGGAACTATCATTTCGGGTTCAGTTTCGAATCTGTAGGTTCAACGACGTCGTTGAACTGCAGAATCGAAATTCTTGATTATACTTTTTCGGCACGAATACGAAAGGAGTGTTACTTTATTTTTAGAAACAGACTTAAGCCTGATTGAATTCGATGATAATGCGAGAGAGAGAGAGAGAGGGAGAGAATTGCGACGTCTGAACTAAGAGGATTTCGGGGTTTATGATTATTCCCGATACCTATGGTTGAAAAATATATACCGCTCGATTCCGGTGGGTTCCGAAGTACTGGATACGAATATCACGAGTTCAGTACTCGCTAGTTTTGCTGAGCTGCACTTTGATTGCTAAAAAGATGAGTTTTCATCATTTCCTTTTCAGCCTCTAGCGAGTAAACTCCACGTCGGTGTATCTATTGGAATCAACTAACCTGCAAGACTGTAACAGTAAACATCACTGCGAATCCCCAGGTTAATTGAAATTGCCGGTGCTTCCTCCTCCCACAAAATATATCTATATATATATGTATATACAAACACTCACACATTGCTCACCGACGAGATATGATCCTTGAAAGTTGATTCCGTAACAATTTCGGAATAAAAAGACTCACCTGAAACAAGCGAAAAGAAAAATTGCCTTTGTCAGAGGTATATCTTTAATTTAAAATCTGGTTAATACACTTAGGTAAATACCATGCAGGCAAATATCAATTTCGGTAAAGTAAGGAATGGTGAAATTATCATGGGATGAAAGAGAGGGAGAGTGAGCTAACTGAAATTCAGCCCGTGGCAGAGACTGCCGCCAGCTTCCCACTCGAGGGAATATTGTACATACATAATATGTTACGTACACGCACCAGGGTATGTAATGTGCGTATCCTCATTCGCATGCACGCGAGGACTTTTGGTATTTAGGAGAAACGCGAGCATGAATATCATGGGTAAAGTGTGACGTCTAGAATGTCGGTTCATGTATCGATATAAAGTTAGTCTTCACACGTCGATGCGATATACATACAGTACCATGAACTGCACCGTGAATTTTAGTCAACGAACATACATTATACGTGCACGTACGTTGCACCAGTCGAGTACTCAAAGTAAGTTAGTAACATTGGCGCATCCTGCTTTGTAATTGATGACGTCATCTCCGGAAGTTGGTTTAAGCTATAGGCGAATCGTGTTTCGCGTTATACCGCAACTCCAAAGTAGTCGTAAAGCGACAGAAATAACGGCACCTCAGCTTCTGCATCTCACACACGGTGAAACTGGTGGGATATCGTAGTTTTGTTTCAATATTTCAGAAAACGGTTCTTGCTCACAGAAATTATTACCGATCGCCGCTCGTGTGTATAGCCCATCCTGCCTCCACCCGTAGCGGATATACGCCACGGGCAAAAATCCATTTCTAACGACTCCAAATAAGGCCGTACAGCCCCCGAACGAAACCGCTTCCCAAGGGAGACGCGGAATCAATGCAGTTTTTCCCGTTTCTTATCGAGTGTAAAAGTTCCGGAAGCAGGTAGATACCAGATATTACCAAAAATCTTCGTAATCTGCTTTCTTTTTGGGAAATAATGTCAAATTATTAACAGAAAATCGTCGCTCCTGTCGATGCATGGCATGAACAAACTATAACTCGTGATTTATTACTACCTACAACTACCTCGAGGCGTAGTCTTGCGATTAGTGTAATTGCTTATGGATCTAAGGAACTGATGTCCCGGGTTAAAACGTGTTGGTGAGGTTTAGTTAAGGTCGAATAAGGGTGCGAAAGGGTGTATTCGAGGTTGAAGCTCAAGGTAAGTTCTGGAGTTCCGGCCCGTGTGTGCGCCAAATACTGCCATCAGATTTTGGGTACGAAGGGTTACCCGGAAGGTACGACGGGCCGGCATACGAATAGATGCTTTCCTGCCTGGTCTAATTGCCTGAACTATTAACGACGGCTCTGCTATCTGTTTAATCAGCGAAGAAGGTCAGGGAAAATCTATCGGTGGTACGTTCAAAGTCAACCATGGAAAATACTCGGTGTGTATATACACACGGAGAATCATGAATGTTTCTCATGGATGTGAGTCATTCGTCTCCTTATACACCATCCAGTTCGAAAGTCAGCTTCATTTATTTGCAGAGCCATTAAACACACGATGTTATTCACAGTTCGAATAGCAGCAAGGATTATGATGATTACGATTACATATAATCGTATCGAAAAATCAAGCAGATTATACTAAATCGGGGGTAATTTAGTTACTCTGTAACGTTTCAATCGCGCGTTAATTGAATTCCTAGCGCGTTTATGTACCGTTTTCGATTACGCTTATGGTTTGATGGAATGGACGATATTGACAACACGAAAAATAGAATCGATGTGAACGCGTAGAAAATAATAAATCAAAAATTGTTGTGATATTGAAACTGTTTGAGTTGAAAATAACGCCGTTATATATTTGGGGGCGCAGATGAGACGAGGATGAGGTGAGGTGAGGGAAGGTGAGGTAAGGCATAAGGGGTGAAAGCGCTCGAAGGGTAACGGTATAAGGCTGGGGAAGAGAGAGAATGGGCGCACCGGAACCAAACCTGCATCCGTAACAACGAACAGAAGCAATTTATCTTGTTGTATTAGTAAATGGATGATAATATAACGTGGGCGAATGAGGGAAGGGAAGGGAAGGAAAGGAAAGGGAAGCGAAAGGAAAGGGCAGGTATGCGGGAGTTGGGGGTTTGCGAAGCGCAAGGCGCGAACCGAGATACACTAAGCGGTACTAATTGATGTTCGTTGCGGCAGTAGTAACAGCAGGCAAGGTCGGACACGGTGGCGGTAGCGGTGGCGATGACGAGGACCAGGGGCAAGAGAATTGGGCGATGAGGGCGAGCAATGTCGAGTACCGGTAGGACGAGGAAAGGATGTAAGGAGTGAGGGAGGATGAGGGTACAAAGGAAGCTTTCTTCGGAGCATTTGAGTCGAGCCGAGTCAAGGCGAAGCAAGCAAGCAAGGAAGGAAGGAAGGCTGGCTGGCTGGCTGGCTGAATGTTGGATGCTGGGGCAGAAGAGGGACCTGCTGCTAGTAAGGAATGAAGGGTTCTACCTAATAAAGCACGAATCGTGGAGCAGAAAGACGAGAGCAAGACAATAGTGCGTAACAAGAGAGCGTCGTTTTGTGGAGCATAAATTGGGGAAACGTCAAGGTGCTCATGCCGGATGGTACGAGGAGTCTCATGGCAAGAGATGGGAGACAGAAGACGAGGAAAGTTTGTAGTCCATCGCTTCTGCTGACTCGCTCCACGCTCAAGAGGACCGTGAAAAGAATCCACGTGGTTTTTACACACGAATTTTCAGCCATTCAAATTTTATATTTTCTTTACGCCACCTTTCACCCTATTTTCGTTTCGTTTCTCCCCTTTACATCTGGCTACAGAACCTTGATCGATCGTGGAAGCAAAAATGAAAAAATAATGAAAATAACCAAAAAAAACGAAGATAAAGATAATGAAAAACAAAAAATGAGAACGTCAAACCACAATGTATCGTCTGAATAAAGCCCGTCTTCGTATAACGAGACGCTTTCTTACTGAAAATAACTCTGAAAAGAGGAGTCGGGTTCAACCAATCAAAACACGAGTTTCTAGCCCGTTGACACGAGCGAGAAACGACACAGGCTTGCAGAGTCGGCCCGGACAAGTGAAGAAAACCAGTAAACGTTCCGCGGGGTTCTACTTGGAGAGCGGCCAAAAATTCCCTTCACGATGCTTAATTGCCCAGAGGAATACCTCGCGAACCTCTAGATCTCTATCTCTTACGTAGGTATTACTTCTCAGAGAGATAGGTTACGGAAGTCGTTCCCCGTTCACAAATATTTATCAAAAACTTCTGGAAAGAATAATCAAACAAACGAGAAAGAAAAAAAATTGTAAGAAAAAAAAGGAAAGAGAAAAACTTGTCAAAGGTATTAACGATCGTTGCGATTCCCCCTACTCTTTTTCAATTAAAGTCGATTCTTTCAAAGCGTCTGATCACTTCCCCATCTTTTCCTTCAACTCACAGTAGAACAAAAGATTATCCACTCCCGGATCGTCGCATAAGTTTCTGTTCCACTTCCTCAACATTAAATCGCCAAACAATTATCTATACGAAAAGATTTATAGAACCATAACGTTAAGACACAATTTTCAAAGAGCGTATTGCTGATTGAGGCTAAGGTAAGGTAAGGTAAGATTGGATATAGGTACATATAAGTATACGCGAATTACATTTCCTCTGGGAGGCATGAAAAGAGTAATTTACCGCGGTAGCCACCTATACCTATATCGATAGGATATTACGGCTTATAGAAACTGAGTTTTTGTACAAGAAAAGCGTGTCCGTTGCTTGTTCAGGAGCCACGGATGGTCTATGGACTACGAAGCTGCACTGAAAATCATAAAACGAACTCTTTGAATGAACGAGATGAATCCCAAAGAGTTCGGCTGCAGTGTTCGATGATAGCAGGAGCAGGATGTCGTAGCTTGAGCCATTTTTCAATTGCGATATAAAAAAGCAGATATAATTGGATAAAAAAAAGGACTTTCTAAAGAACGGGATATTTCATTTACCGTAATCGTCATTGTACGAAATACCTAATCAAATAAAACATATTTCTCTGCTTTGTGAAAGATTGAAAATTGAATTTTGAAAAACGGTAAAACAAAAATAATTACATTCGTTCATCCGGGGCAAATGAAAAATTATCAAGGAAAAAAAAAAAACAAAAAAAAAAGAATGAAAACGAGAAAAATGAAAACAGTTTTTTCCCTCGGTTTAAGGCTTTGATAATAACCTTGGCGCTTCGTTTTGTCCTTTCGGGATTTTTTTTTTTTTTCGTTCTCTCTTTTTTCACATTTATTTCTTTTTTTTTTTTTTTTTTTCATTTTCGCGCAAAGGAAACCTGAAGGAGATTCGGGGACCACTCGGATGTCAAAGGGAGAGGTTGTCTTTGACCAAACCTGCGTCAACGAGGCGACTGCCATCGGGTTTATGCTACTACTGTCTTTGATGGGCCGTAACAACGAACGTGATAATTTGGTAAAAAGTTTGTATTCAATTTTCAGACTGCGGATAAAGGTGAAGAGCTTTACCGGTCGCCCTGCGCGAGCTTCACAAGAATATTTATTGAATGTTGTCCGAGAGAGAGAGAGAGCGAGAGAGAGAGAGAGCGAGAGAGAGAGAGAGGGGGGGGGAGGTCGGGAGAGAAAGAGAGAACGTTATGAGGTATCATTTACATTACGCTGATGGTCTGATCTCGACTAAAAATATCCCTGAATATTCAGAGACACGTAGTTGCTATTAAGCAAGATGGTCGGAACGATTGTAGACCGAGATACAGCAAAATTTAAGCCCTAGCTGAGTGGGCATGTTCCAATCTTCTAGGACATTACCAACTTAGCTGTTACCACCATCGTCCGTTTATTTATCCCCTTCGCCTCTAACCTTTTGCGTTTCCCATATCCCCACACATTCGGCGTCAGCATCTACTAAGAATCTGCAATTTGCATCCCATTAGCAACGGTCCTGTCCTGCACTCTTCGGTTCTCTATGCTGTGTCGGGTGCATTCATAGTTTCCGAAATTGAAAAAAAAAAAAAAAAATCTCCATTTGCCTATCATGCTTAAATTTTTATTTTTTATTTTTGGCAGCAACATACGAGCGGATCATCGTCGATATATCGGGTTAAGCCATGGAGCCAAGGGACTGAAAAAAGGACGAAGGAGCAGTAGAGAGCCGGAGATCAAAAGGGTAGCAATGAATTTCGATCCTGGTCAGGGTTGGGTAAGCCGTGTCCAGCCATCTGTGTTTTGCGGTATTTTATTAGAACGCGATTAGAACGCGACTGGTGGCATCAAAGAAAGATGAACAAAACAAAAAACACTTTCAGGAAGAACGAAACCATGGTAGGGCCATGGGCATGCAGGGTTTCGTTCGAAAGAAACAACGCGGTGTGGATAATGAAATGAAAAATGAAGAAGAACTCAAATCCGTCGAAAATAGAAAGATAAAACAATAAAAGGGAATACAAAAACGAACAAACGCTCTCAACCGTCTGCATTCGTATTGTAACAAACGTAACGAGAAAATTCCTTTTGGGAATGCAAGGCGCAAAACTATATTACGAAATGGGAAGCTGCAGAGGATGGCGAAACTATACATAGAAGAACGTATGTACCTGTGGAGTACGGAGAGATGAACTGACGTTATAAAAAGTAAATTTGAACGAGTAAAAGCAGAGTTTAGAAATTGCAAAATGAAGAGATCTGTTGGAGGATCTAGGAAATCAATATAAAGGATGTTCTTCGAGGGGGATATTTTCTGAGGCTCATATGAAAGAGCTTTCGTTAAGCATCGAATTTAACTTTTGAGAATATAATGACGGTATAAAATTGTAGAAATATATATTTTTTTTTAGAAAAGATAAAAATTTAATGAAGAAATGAAAATACTGCAGAGTAAATGAAAAAAAAAAAAAGAAACGAGAAGCTTATAAATATATCCAGAGCTTTGCGCGGGATTCAGGATACCGGGAATCCCCGCTTGCTCAAGAGTTTCTTAAACTCGAAGGAAATCATAAAAATATGGCCAGGAGGCTCAGCGCGTCCGCTTGATATCGCGATACGTACCTACCCTTTGATCTAGATCCTTTCAGGATATCGTGCAGCAACGTTACTGCCATCCTCATCCCTTAACTGTGGGCTTGGTGCTCATGACCGAACGTGAAACGTGTACCTACCTACCTACCTACCTACCCACCTACCTACGTGGGTCGATAACTAATTAACTTTTCCTTTAATTAGAGTATTTTTTTCATCAAACTCGAAGGAGCGGAGAATTTTCGGTGAGCGTAGCAAAGTGCGGTACGTCGGTTTCTCTTTTATAAATTTTAAAATCCTGCAGCGGGGATAAGAAGAGACTGAGAGAGCAAGAGAGAGAGAGAGAGAGAGAGAGAGAGAGAGAAAAAAAAAGAAATTGAAAATTAAAAAAATAATGGTTATTCTTTCTTTGGATTGAAGAAAAAAAAAGAGAGAAAAAAAAAACGCTAAGGAAGGACAAATATTTTTCCAATCAAAATTATCACTTCGTTGAATATAGCGAATTTGAAATGGGAACGGTTCAGTTAATTCACCTAATTCTTTTTTTTTATTGTTCTTCGTTCTTCCACTTTTTTCTTTTCGTCTCTTTTCACCCCTTTCACGCACAACTTTCGTGCATTACTCATAATCGAACTTTCGGTCGTTTGAAATTCCGCGACTAAACGTAGACGCGGAAGTATGGGTTACTTCGGTTCGCACAAACCGCGAGCAGTTACAAGGAGACCATACCGTGCCACGGAAGTAAACAATGAGTGAATGATTGTTGGAAGTGTGAGTTGTTTCGACTTAGGGTATTTGCAGCCATCGGCGCAAGACAAAAGCCGCATTTGATCTGTGAGCCGTTGGTGTTCACGGTTCAAGTCTTCGCACGTTTCTCGCGTCTCGCGGCTCCCGTCGTTCAACCAACCTTCGCATATCATATTTCCATATAATATGAAATACAACCATTTACAGCCGAAGGTGAAACCTCCACGTTCATTCCTCACTATACACGCTCCCTCTTCTATCCTCCTACACGTTATGGTCCACAACTTCGTCCGACAGAGCGATATATCCGATGGAACAGACGTCTGGAGATTAGACGAACAGAAACATTCAAACTGGCACAAACCGAGTACACAGACTGAGCATAAACTTTAAGGAATTTTCCCCTAAGGAAGTATCTACAATACAAATTAAATAGAGGTACTTTTGACGTACTGGCATATGTCCAAATTTTATTTCGAATAGTCAAGTTATTAAAAAAGTTTGCTAGTCTTTTCAAGCAAAATCAAGTTAAAGTTAGGATCTGTGAGTCGTCTTATCTCAGAGTTAGATCCAAAGTTTCTTTTGCAAAGACTTGGATCAACCGCTGGTTCGAATTAAGATATTCGGGTCTCTAATTGTTCAGAAATTAAACCTCCATCCGATGAACTATTTTTGTTCTAGAAAATTGAGAAACAGCAGAAAAAAAGGTTTGTAAACTCAAAAATTGTTAGTAATAAAATTTATTACTCAAGTGAACGTTTTACAGTATCTAAAAGTTCTCTTCATCGGACAGAGTTTCGGTTTTTGAACAATCAGAGACCCAGATATCTCAAATCGAAGCTGCGGTTGATCCAAATCTTTACATTGAGAGCTTCTACTTTGACTGCATCTAACTCCGAGACCCGATGACTCACGACTGATAACTTTTACTAGATTTTGGACCGAAAGATTGGGGAATTAACGTCATGAAATTGATTGATCAAAGAACAATTTGGAGACATGTCAATCCTCCAAGAAGTACCCCCGATTCAATATGTATAATGTAGGAATAAACTGGAGTTTCTAGTAACCCAAAAAGTCGTATATATGTACTATGACTCGATATTCTATTTATTAGTCGGAAATCGACCAGCGCGAGATAGAAATAGACTTCTATTGCTGTATTTACTCCCACATCGCGGTTATCGGTCTATATAACGAGACAACGTCAATAGAAATTTGAAATTCATAACCATAATCGATGTTCTGAGTTTTGAACAGGCATCTGATACACAGTTAGTATTATATATACCTATCCTGTAGAATCAGGTTGAATAGTAGGACTACGCGAGCCCGACGGGGGTACATCGTTATGTGCGCATGTAAAATAGGAGTTTAATTAAGCGCACGCTGGCCCCAGGCATCTTGTTCACTCGTAAATTAATTAGAAACGAACGGCTCTCGCAGCAGCAGGTAAAGGATTTTTTTTCGTCTGTTTTTTTTTTTTGTTTTGTAAATTTTGTTTTTCGTTTTTTTTTTAAATCGGACTTAACGCACACGTCAGGACTCACGAACATATTGAAAATTAAAAAACTGAATGAAAGAAAAAAATAAAATAAAATGATTAGCCAAGGTTTTGAAATTCAACGCTTTTCCCATACATACGATCATTTTAACAACCGCAATTTTCGTCAGTATTGTTACAGGTATAAATCATGCGGGTAGGGTATAATAAAACACGCGGGTGCTTTTGTAAAAAATCCCCCCCAAAAATATAGATATTCCTATTCGCGTCCCATGTTGGAAATGAGAATTAAGAGTATGCGGGGGTGAAAATCCGGTGTGATACGCGAGGCGGCGTAACCCTGTCACTTACTCATATTCTGACACTCTAAACACGTTATAACGATTTAATCGCGTTTATATAGAAATTTTATCCGCATTCTTTCTGTATCGAGAAAAATTCAGATACCTATGGAAGATTAACGATTACTATAATTTTTTAAAATTGTTGTGTGAATCGAGAGATCTGTCTAATGGCCATATGTGACTTTGACTGGCTTTGGCTATATGAGTAGAAAGAAGCTGTGCCGAGGGTTTTAGGTCTGTACCTACGGTGTAGAATTTCCTTTTCCATTTAAATTTCCATTTTCAATTTTGAACGAAAGATTTTTCCCAGACTTTTGAGAATTACCTTCCTTATTTTTTTTTTCATTTTCTTGTACTCTTGATATTGAATTTGAATGACGGGATAAGCAAAGACGGGATCAGGTGGATCCGGAACGAATGAAATGCGAAACGAATAGACGATAGTCTTCGTAGAACCGAGATCGGCCTACACCATCCGAGTCGTGACTTCATAAGATTGCCAACGTGCCTGAAGACGATTACCCGCATCATCTGATCACTACTCGAGACGGATATCAAGATAAGACCGCGACACATGGTCTTTCATACCTACTGCACTCACGCGGGTGGACTGCTTCTCTCACAGTTGAAATCCGATCTATCCACAATCTCGTAAATATTTTACAGCGATTTCTTGATCCTGGCAAAGAATTGTGTATCGAAATCTCAAAACATGAAAACAAAAAGTAAAAATTTAATTTTGAGGAAACGATGTGGGTCAAAGTCTGACGGAGATTCGAGAAAGATTATATTTTTGTTTCAATTCGGGTTGTATTCTGTTGAAATTTCTCTCATTTTATTTTTACTTCATTTTGTTCTGTTCTTTTCTATTCTGTTCTATTCTATTCCATTTTATTTCATTTCATCGGTAGGTTTACCGCGGCAAAGCCAAGTCCAATTACATCTATACGATATACGAAAGCCCTTGGTATATACGCTCGGTTGCCCAATTGAAAAATAATAGAAACCTCCCCCGAACGTTCGTCTCGCGGGGATATGTCTGCGTGATTTCTAGGGGATTCTTCAGGGAATTCTAGGAGATTCATGGGAAGCCAAAGAATATAAAGGGGTCGTATAGCAGCGACGGTCTAATCTTTGCTATAAATTAAGAAGAAAGAAAAAAATAAAAAGAAAGTAAAATTCGAGGAAGTAAACTGAAGCTAAACTAAAAATAAAAACGTCGAAAACTTCGCATACCCTTCGTTTCAACTGACGCTCATTCGTTTCAAATATATTTCAAATAAATAAGAATAAGACAAATATAGAAACGAGGGTAAACGTAAAAGGTAAAGGTAAAGGATAAGGCACGTAGAATCAGGATGAGACGTCCGATGAAGAATAACGCTACAGAAAGGAGACCAATAGCCAAAAGTAAACATCGGTCGAAGAAATTCTGGAGCACCAGCCGCGGCCGCAGCCGCGTGCGGGTGTACCGAGTGGCAGGATCCACGTAGCGTCATCCACACACGGATATATCCCGGCGAATCGGGGAGGATTTACGAAATCCCTCTGGGAAAGCAAAACCTACAGGAAACTAAGCAGGAGACGGACGCGAAATCTGGACGGTAGAGTAAACGAAGGGGAAACAAACAGCGCCTTGCTCTCATGCAGGAGCCGCTGGATGGAACCAGGAAGTAGTACGACGGATGAGAAGACGTCTCGTCCTTCCCAGCGCGATAGGGGATCCTTATTTATTTATTTATTCATTCATTTATTTATTTATTTATTTATTTATCGAAGGAAATTCCAGAACTCCCTACAGGATACTGCGGAAGATCTTTCTGGATAAGATTTTGGAAAACGTTTCGATATCGCATCAACGCGGTAATATACACGGGAACAGGACGATGTTAATAATGATAAGAAATGAAAGAAAAAATTAAAAAAAACGAGCTTCGAGTCGCAAGACCGCTCCGAAGTTCTTTTTTTTTTTTTTTGTTTCGAACAGTTTTTCTATGACGATAAAGCGTGTCCTGTGACTGAACCCTTTGAGCCAGCTTCCATCTCACTGCAGCATCCGTCCGGCCTTAAACTTTCAACTTTTAACTTCTCAGGTATTAACGAGGAGAGCCCGGGTTAACGAGAGGTTACGAGCGCGAAGTCTCGGAATTAAGCGTTTAATTTATTGTGTCAACGCCTCGTTAGTTTAGCATATTAAATGACCCGCTCTCTGTCTTCCCCGATAATTACTTTCCCTCAATCTAAACCCCTCACCAAAAATTTTCCACCACCGTTCCGCTCCCTCGTAATTGTTGTAGAAACAACCAGAATATAATATATTTTACAGAACTTTACCCCGCCATGACGTAAAGTGAATTTCGAAATCATTCAATTTGTAAATGAAAATTTTCAATTAGGTATATAATTTATCATGACAATTATCGAAGCGAATCTACAACCGCGGTGTATTTTAATCGTTTAAACGTTGAAAGGGATGGCAGACAGCTGAGCAACGAGAATTTTACAAAATGATTCAAAATGGTTAAATTTTACCCAGTTTGTTTACCGCGGCTGCCGAGTTACTCAATTACAGAACGGTTTACCTCTCGCGGTTCTCTCCGTCCCTACGCACGCCCGAAACGCGATGTTTCGCCGCACCATTTCCAGCACCTCGTTGTTCAGGCGCGACCACTTCTACCCCCGCGTACTATGGTCACGGCCGAGAACCCGAAGGGATGAGGAATTAGGGGTATGAGGGAAACGGGGGGGCGGGGGGAGGATGAGAAGAGCGGTTGGCTATTAAACATTAATTATACAACGAAATTTACTTAGAAATATGACAGTTCACCCTTCCTGCCAACAGAATTACAGGTAGAAATAGCAAAAACAACGAAAACGAGAGAGAGAGAGAAGAGATGAGAGAGGGAAGAGGGAATGCAGATAACTGGCTGGGAACTATTCCCTCCGCGTGGGGCGGAGTGAGAGTGGAGGAATTCAGCTGGCAGCCAAACTTCGGGCTTTGATTAGACATTTATGACTTGAATATCAAATCTGTATTATATTAACTAGAGGGTATGTATAATACAGAGGGAAGGGATGATAATAATTCCCAGCTCGCGATTCAAGACGAAAATCTTTATTTTATTCTTTCAGACGAAGGAGCTGTGAGAAAAGGTATCTAAAAAATCTCGCTTTCTCGGGACAAATTATTCCGATTTATATCTGCAGATAAATTATTGAAATCGATCCAGCCATCGAAAAGCTTGCGACTACTTCCGTAACTCGAGTCAAGCAGAGTACAATCTACTTTAAAAAAAAATTAATAAAATGATGAAAGACAAAAAGTCTCTCTATTTACCATAACGAGACTTTTTTCACTTGTTAAACGGTCCTAATATATCTGCAGAGAATCCGTGAAATTTTGTTTTTCAATTTTCTTCTTTCTTCTTTTTTTTTTTTTTTTTTGGAAAATGAAATGCGAAATATACTTCTGAATTGAAATTACTTATTCAAAGAATAAATCTGCGAGAGTTAAAAGAATGAAATAAAAAATTGAAATACACGAGGGATGAAAAACTGAGGCTCATCGATCGGGTCTGCTCATATTGCGCGGTGGTAGCTATATGTGGGTATCATAGTAGGTATAAATATAATACTTTCCCAGTATTCTTCATATTTCGAAGCATGAATATGTTTATTTGATCAATTTTGTGATTAATCTTCTTTTAGCAATGTTGATGTATAATATAGGTGGCTGAATACCTTTGAGTATATAGGTATATAGGTATATATATGTATATAACGGCTCTGTATATCCACGTGCTTTCGCTCGCTCGGTCAGACTTCAATTACCGAAAATCTATACTCGCCGTGCGGAAAAGGAAGGAAGGATCGCGTAATTGAATATACCGTCGGTTTAAACGACCCCTGAAGGATTATTGTTTGTGTGTATAAATTTGAGCAAAAAGTAAGCACCGAAGCGTTAATTAACTCGATACTGAATATGCAAAATACAAAGGAGCTTTGAAAATTAACCTGAACGTGGGATATACGTTCGCGGCCACGGAGCTGCTGTCGGATGCACCACATCTCGCGATTCGCCGCGTCTATCTGCAGATCCGCGTAAAGAGAAAAAAAAAAAAACAGGCAAAATTCTCTAAACTCTTTACCTCCGAGTCATATCCAACGATTATACCGAAAGTTCATTATGAAACAACAAAAACAGACCCCGCCGGCCCGTGAGCAATGAACCAAAATTTCAAACTCCTAAATTTTTTCGTCCTGTTAACTAAACTCCTCGTGCAAATTAATGACCTCAAATTTTTCATTCTTTTTGTTCTTATCGCATTGTGATTGGTTTAAGATCCGTCCTCTGTACTCTGATACGTAAAACCGTAACCTTTCAAGGCTTTCGAATTTCACTTTACTGAAAGACCTTACATAGAGGCAAAGGAAGGAGGTACCTACCTACCTACATGGTTAGTAAAATAATTCGATGAACGGTAGGAGGTAGTCGCATGGGAATACCATCAGCCCTGGGGCATCGTCCAACCAATTAAGGGGACCAGTACAGCTTGGTTTTGGAAATTCGGAGTACTCCAGAATGCATTTATTTCTCAGCCAAAGTTTATTTCACATCAAAAAAAAATTTTTCTTCGAAAACCTTTGTCGTAAGGTTTCAGGCACATCGTTATTCCGATCAAGGTCGTTAAGGGCTCATTTTGTTCAGGAAAGAAATCCTCATCGTGTGAACGAGGGAATTTTTTTACAATTTCGTTTTGGCCAAGTTATTTGCAAATTAGTAGCCTAAATATTGAAAATTTTTGATAATTGGCCGTAACTTTTCACATGAATTTTTTTTCACCAATCCCTACGTTCATACGATGTAGAATTGCTGTCTGAAGAAAGCAAGACCTTGAGAGGTTGAATCGGACCAACGATGTGCCTGAAACCTTACGACAAAGTTTTTCGAGGAAAATTTTTTTTCGATGTGAAATAAACTTTGGTTGACAAATAAATAAATTTTGGAGTACTCTAAATCTCCCAAACCAAGCTGTACTGGTCCCCTTAAGCTCTTTGGATTATAAAGGCTGGTTTGAGGGCTTTCCTCGCTATACGGAAACTATACGCTCGGAGCATTTCGTTACGGCAATAGTTTGGTTTCGTGTGTTAGCAGTATCATTGGTCGCTCTAAATCTAACAACATTTAGTTACTCGGTTTCGGGTACGGTAAATTAATACACCTACTATATATACACGCCGAAAATTTACCAGAGATTCTACTCCGCGGGGCACGTATGCGCGTCTGGAGATGACGTGGTCTAAACTAAGTACCTTTATGGAAGTAGTGTGTCTTGGCAAAGGGACTACCGTCGTGTGGGTTCGAAGTCGGTAAAGTCCTTTGAACCAAGTACCTACCTACGTAGATACGAGTAGAAAGATAGATAGATGGATAGATACGAGTTGGGAGAACTCCGAGAAGCGCGCTGCTGGTTTGATATGATTAAAAAACAATTTCTAAGGATAACAAACCCGCTTAAAACAAGTTCCATTATGATCAGCGAGCGAGTGGATGGAGGATTCCGTACAACATAACCCCCATGTTTCTCACTCCCTTAAGTTTAAAGGGTTAAATGAGGCTAACAAAAATTCATATAACGAGACCGACTTACCGCTGCGGGGGTTCTGCTCTGCTCCGCTCTGTTCTGTGGAGCAGATCTGCAGCCCGCAGCATCGCCACCGTGTTATCGGAGTTATATTTGAATAGAGGTGTTTGTTCGCCGTTATGTCTAAAAGATTTAACGACCAGCTCTCGAACCACCAACCCATCTCGTTCTCCACCTCTCCCTTATTCCTCTCCTCTCCTTTACTTTACTTTCCTTATTTCGCACGGATTTTAGGGTGGTTCGTGGCCAGTAAGTTGCCTCGTTAATATACCCTCCGCCAATCCGCATATAGCCTTTAAAGGTTTTTTTCACCGACCCTTGTGGACCATCCAGTCAGTCAATAAGGGCCCCACACTTGAGGGTAGGCGAGTTACCAGTCAACCTACGTACACTGTACCCCAATTTTTCAAAAGAACCACCCTCGGGTAGCTCGGGCCAATTTCGTCCCTTTACCGAGGAGCCTGCAGGAGATACATGTGCGGGGAAAGACTTCGTTAACATAAAATGACTTCTGTCGTTTGACTGTGGATGTTATACGGTGTAGGTACTACGTAGAGGCGAAATTAAAGAACAAAAAAAACCGAAAAAAATCACAAATACGATTTTTTTGTTATTGGTCGATAGTCCCGCATGATGATATACACCTACTTGCAGCTCGGTTTTCATCCCTCGAAACATGGATCACGGTTTTATAGGTATATGTATGTATTATATGTGCCTGTACCTGATCTGTACATACGTGGATATATTGTATGTACCGCGAGCTAGAGAGGCGGGCAGATTATGTACCACGACCCACGATACTTTACACACACAAGCCAAGAGGAGTGTGTAGAACGTTGTGTAGGTATATATCTATATATGTATATGTATATAGGGTATAATATAGCGGGGAGTTGGATACGGCCGCAGTGTGTGATGTGGTATTTTCAGGAGGACGTTAATTAATAATTTAATCGAAGGACCCTGCTGTGGGTTATATCCTGCTCTAATTAAATCCCCCGCTTTTACCGGGGTCCAATCGATTCAAGGAAGAATCAAGTGCGCCGGTATAAATTGCCTGGAAAATCGGCCGTTTGCCCTTTTCAAAAAGCGTCAATCGAACTGAAAATAAAATATATATATAGGTATGTATGTATGTACATACATACATACAATCTCTTCTATACCAATTTTCCAATAACCATACACGCGAAAGAAGAAAAAGAAAAACGAATGCCTTACACGCGAAACAAACGGAAAATTCTTAATATTAGAACAACAGGAATTGTGCGTTCATTTTTTTTTTTTTTTTGGTTTTTGTCCGGCAATATCGATTTGCTAAAATATATTAATACTTTTTTTTTCCTTTTATCGCCTAGTGATCGAGCAATTATTTTTCATCCGTGATAGGTAGGTATAGGTGGGGGATAGGTTATACCTTCGATCTGTAGGTAGTTATATTTAATTACTTCTTTAACCAACTTTGATTATTTTTAGATCAAGAGGAGAAAAAAAAATTAGTTCAAACAAGAGCTTGCTGAAGAATTAACTAGACCGTTAACAAAAAAAAAAGAAAAAAAAAGAGAGAGAGAGAAAAACGTCGGAAAAAAAATAAAGGATGATCAGGTAGGTATACGCGCGCGTGCGACGTTGAACCCTACGAGATTATCTTAAATAAATAATTATTCGGTACAAAAAACGCGGTCAAAAAAAAAGAGAAAAAATTGAAAAACAAAGAGAAACGTGGACCGAAAAACGTACAAAAAAAATAGAAGATTTAATCGAACGAAAAGGGAAAATGTCCGAGAGTATATTTTGCGAGACCTGAGTGTAATACGAGGTTCGGAAAATAACGCTCTTGAATACTTTATGACAAAAGTATAAGAATAAGGTCGAACAAGATAAGATGGAACTTAAGGTTAGAAACAAAAAACGAAGAAAAAAAAAAAAAAAAATGAAGGTAAAATAAAAGGTTAGAGCTCGTGTTCTAAGGTTCGGTTCATCCGTGCGTTATCTCGTCACAACGAACGTCACGGGCACTTTGCGTCGCGTGTTTCTCTCTTGTTTCCGGTTTATGCAAAAGCGTACACGTAGGTAGGTAGGTAGGTAGGTGGATAGATAGGTAGGTATATACATGTAGTAGAACGCTCGCGACTCCTCGCCGGCTAAGGGATAAAGGATCTACTTTTATCCCTAGGATTACGCGCGGAGCTTTGCGCTAGCTTCACTTTTAGATATAGTTTTTTCGGCCTCGTAGGTTTTTTTATTCTTTCATTTTTACGTTTTATTTTTGTTTCATTATTTTTACCCTCATTGCAAAATTACCCAACAATTTCTTGCACGAGATTATACGTCTTTCCAATCCTCACTGCAATAATCCCATTCAATTACGTATTCGAAATTGAAATCCGTGTGCACAATGCCCATTTATTTAAACGAAACAAAAAAATGATGTAAAAATGTTAATCGACCGTCAGAGTGACCTCCTTTTCGTACACGATGACCCTCACCTCGAGACAGAATGACCATGGTTACGATTATAAAATATCTTCTCTACTTTATGCGATGCATTACGTGTAAGTATATGTGTGATCATGAACATACATACGTGTAAAAGTTTTCTCGTGTAGCAAAAGTTGTGCAAAAATTAATCGCAAACAAATTCTCCTAGATATATATCTTTGTTATATTAAACAATAAGCAGGCAAGTTGTTGGCTGAACTTCGATGCCAGAACCAGTCCTGAAACTTCCCGCCTGAATTTTTAAACTCACAAGAAATAGGTGTTTTTTTTTTTTTTTTTTTTTTTAACACAAAACTACTGAATAGATTAATTTCGAAATTCAACTAGATTCGAGTCGGAACAAATGTTATCGATTGAGATTAAAATCGTCGAAATTCGATGATCAGTTCTCGAGATATCGTTAGTTTTCTTCAAAATTTCGTTTTATGAATAACTCGAAAACTACTGGACACATGAAATCCAAAATTTGATCAGATCTGAGTTAAGAAGAACCGCATAGACTGGTACGAGGAAAGACGACGTTTGTTCATTTGTTCTCAAGATATCTTCCGGGAAAAACTTGAATAGACACACGCAAAAACGTAGACGTCTATCTGGAAATGGTCGGAGGTGATTCGATGGATCTCAAAACGTGGAGATCTGGTAAAAACTTGAATTCTCATTCTCAGGGTGATTCTAATAAAGGCTAAAGTTGGGAGGGATGTTGAGCCTTCTTGTCAACCTGTAGATTCCACCTCATCCAAAAATCAAGTTAATTTAATATATAAAAAAACAGAGAGAAAGAAAAAAGAAGCAAAAGTTGGTTGTTGTTTCGATTTATTTATTATACCTACATATTATGTCCAATAGCGTATGACGTGTGTGAATATCGATGAATGAAACGATGCAGTTTACACAGAGAGAGAAAAAGAGAGAGAGAGAAAAAGAGAAATCGCGAGGAGGGTCATATACTACGTATAGTTATACAGCCGTTGAACAGACGCGCGTTCCAAAGGTAGGTACGCCAAGGTATTATGGGTACGCGAGTAGAATAGGCTGCAGACTGCAGTCTGCAGCCGAATACTCGGAGAGTTCTATAGACATTTCTACAGGGTGTTTAATTTCGATTTTTGAGGACAAGATTTCGACGGGCGAAAGAAAAGAAAAAGAATCTTGCCTATGCACTTGAACAAACATATAAAGTTAGAAATTTTGGAATTGAAATTTTATGTAAATTTACAAGAAAAATTGACTTTCTTTTTCTGTACTATAAGCAAGAATGAAAATGTATTGTAGAAAAGTGTATCAAACAACGATGTTAAAAAAAAAAAAAGAAAGAAAAACATTGTGATAAAACTTTAGCAATTTGTTGAAATTTCCTTGTCATTTTTTTTTTTTTCTTTTGTTTTTTTTGTACGCGAATCGTTGACGTCAATTAAAACGGGCCACCCTGTACTACTATATACCTATATAGATATATATACATACCTATATATACAAGCATATAATGGCAGACTTCGTTATTGCAGAGTGGTGGATGTGGGATACGGACGGCGAGGGTGAGGGTGAGGGTGACGCGGGGGCGGAGGTGGGGTTAACGACCAAGGCCACGAGATCGAAACAATACACCCTGGTTGCGTTGCTGCGGCAGCATCGCCGGCAGAATGCCTACATTCACGTATGTGCTGCGCTGTGCTGTGCTGTGCTGTACTTTACTGTACTGTACTGTACTGTACTGTACTGTACGTTGCAGCGCGATGCAACGCGGTGCAGCACGCGGTTCACAGACTGACAGACACACTGGCGTGCTCCTCCTCTCGAGGTACAGGCACGCTATTGCAAAGATTTTTAGTTATATGATAAGGGCTTGTTGAATGACGGGTTTCCGTTAACGGAGGCGTACATTTTAAACAACAAAAGGACACGTAGTTAGGTAGGTAGGTACGTACGTACGTTAACACCGCTTCAGGATACGGTTTATCAATTTTCAAACAAACTATCAACTACATTCATCCTCCATGTAGGGCATGTGACTAGACGCATTATTAAACGACTACTATAGTTTCAGGCATTCAAGTATGTCACGGAATGCTAAAAATGTGCAGAGATAAATTTGCAAGAAAAAAAAAAAAAAAAAAAAAACAGATTCATTATTTTCACATTCTCCAATCTTTTCGGAGTGAAAAAAGACACAAATTTGATTCGCTAAGTGAGAAGTTGGATGTTGGATGATCAACTTCCAAAATCTGGATCGTAAAATTCAGAAATGTGACAGCGTTCAGATTTTCGATCCAAGATTCTTCGTAGATAATACCAGTTGTATGATTCTCTGACTGTATCTTTTGTATTGGATGGCAAATGTTGTATTTCTGTGCAATTTTTTGCAATAAGGACATGTAGCTCATATTTAAAAAATTCGTCGTTTCACTCGATCAGTGATGTTTGCTGTAGCAGGGCAACGTAAGATCTACTTGAGATCGTAACGAATCACAGTTGAAAATTAAAACGCGTTGAAATGTCAAAATTACCGAATGAACGGTGGGGTTTTCTCAAATATCCCAAAATGTGATAATATAAATCATGCCCTGCATGCCCTTGTTGCATTGAACTCTATAATTGAAATCGCTCACCTTCGTTGGACTCGATGCTTTCAAGATTTGTTAAAGTACACAACCATTGCCGATTTAGGGATGAATTTTAACGAAAAATTGATTTTTGTTGACGATATAATTATATCGTTGTTTCGTATTGTATAAATTTCTTCTCGAGACTCGAGGTCCGTACGCGACTAAGCAATCCAAATGACTAACGTCGACACCCTACCTACCTCACTGTACGATTGAATCAAGGAAACTATACCTACTTTCGTTCTCAGTATACTAAAAACGAAAAGTGCATATGGTGCAGCGAATGCATGCAGGTACAGTGCAGTCGGAGTGTAAACAGGACAGTGGCGCGAGAACGTTTACATTTTTTTTGCAATTTTTTTGCAGCTTCGTTTTTTATCGTCCCACCATAACCACCCAAAAATTTATTCAGTTTTTATTAGGTTGAAGTTTTTGGATCTAAACAAGCCACCGAAATTATCCGAAAAACTTACAATTCGGAATCAAAGTTGGGAATCTTTCAGTTTCATGACGCAAACATTTTAGCATCTCGAAAAATATCGAATTCATTTGAGACGATCTCGAATTTCCAGAAACGTAAAGCTCAGAATATTGAAATTTGGAAGGATCGAAATGCAGACAGCTATGATCTCAATAAAGTCCAAAACTTCGAAAGTCCAAGAATCCGAAAATTTAATCGGAGGGCACGACGCTCCATGATACGTCAATTTAAAGTTTTCAAGTTTCAGTCTTTCGGATCTTCAGCTTCCGGAATTTTGAACCATATTTGTGCAATTTTTTAGCCTTTATAATCCCTAATACCCTTTCTAAAAACTGTAAGTCAGTCATATTACAAAATTTAGCTTTTTGACCGTCTAGATTTTTAAAAATTTGGAACTTCGACCCGGCCCCTCTCAAATCCCAGATTTTTCATCTATCTTCCATGAAGTTTTGATTCATTAGCAAGAAATTGGGAAAGGAACTTCAACCCTCGAGTCCCAAAAAAATGGAAATTTTTCACAAACTATTTGGCGTCAAAAAAGAAAAAAATCTTCGTACAGAATTCTTGCTCTCGGATAATGTAGCGCGATATATCATGCAAAGAATGATCGAACTGGTTTCGAATCGTGCTGAAACTCTTGCGGAGTTTTTGGAGCGCATGAAAAGTCATATCTTCGAATATCCAGTTCATGTTCGTGTATTTCCCAGATCGTTAGCCGGTGCAGGTTGTAAAGAAAAAAGTTGTGCAAGTTTCAGTATCTTACATTGGAAAAAAAAAATTGACAAAACAGAGAAAAAAAAATGAAATGAAATGAAATGGAATGAAATGGAATGAAATAGACTTGAGATATAAACTTTGTAGGATTTATAGGATCCCAGAGAGCATAAGGAGTTTTCGATCGTTAAAATTAATTGCGAACTTTCGGCATAAAAATGAGCAAAAATTTTTTCGAGTCAAATTAACGTTTCGGATATTTTTTAAATCTTATAAGACTCGACTCGACTCGCCCTCGTTTCGGTGTTAACGAGAGTTCGTTAATTGTAAAATCATAATCAACCGCGCCCGCGGATAGAAATTGACGCGACTCGTTCGCGAGAGAGTTGAAAAAGCTTTTTAAAAATAAGCAGATAATTCAGGAGAAAACAAAAAAAAAAACAAATGAAAAGTTAAAACATTCGCAAAACTTTTATATACGTCTCTTACACGTTTGTATACAAGTTCGACGAGAAGAGCTAAAGACATTCAATTAACATTCCAAGCCCCAATTGAAATTATGGTAAGATATGTAAATTCTATTAACGATTAATTTAGTTTAGAGAAAAACAGGAAAAACATTTAGCAAAGGTGTGAGTGAGGAGGATAGAGAGAGAGAGAGAGAGAGACGACGGGCGTCGTCACTAACGAAGATTTAACTCCGCGAAGCAAAGAGAATAAATGTCTGGTGGAGAGTAAGAGACGAAGAGAAAAAAGACCGCGGCAGCATCCCTCTTCGAGGTGGTCTGCCTTGGGCGCGGTCTTACCGCGAGCCCCCAAGACCATCCTTCACAAATATTAATTCCAGCTGTCGTCAAAAAACATGGACTAATTTTCTAAAAGTGCATTAGGCACTCGCAAAACTGTGAAAAGTATGAGATAAGAGAAGAAAAAAAACGAGAGAAAGAAAGAAAAAAAAAAAAAAAAAAGGAGAGTGACGATGAAGCGACGTGGCGTCGTCGTCGTCGGACAGCGTCGGTGGTCGCGAGCATTAACTTGTGGCAAAGCTGAAAGCACGTCTCTAACAAACGCGGAGTAGGTACGGGAATGAGGATTATTTCCCAGTGAATTAAAACGAACTTTTATATAATCAGACATGTTAAGCTCAGCTCTCGCTGCAAGCTCCAAAAAACGAAAGAAAAAAAACATTTTTTTTTTTTTTTTTCAAACAAAAAGAAACCCAGAAAAATAAAAATCATTTTAAAAATAATCCGCAAGCCGCGAATCCCGCGAGCTTCTATAAAAGCTCACCTATCGTATCTCAGCTATTAGATTCGCGTACAAAAACGTGAATGACCAAAAATTAACCCGGTAGAAAATTATTCCCGATATTTTTTTTCCCCGTTTGTCATGAACTGGAAGAAACAAATCAAAAAATCAAAATATCAAAAACTATCTGTTTCGATGTAACGAATTTTTGGAATTAGAGACTGAAAATCGTGCGGGTCGGTGTGGGGTAGCGGTGAAAATATCTGTGACGGTGAAATAAGGAGAAAAGACGATGGAGGGTATATACATTGTGTAGGCAACCATTTGGACAAAGAATTTGAATTATTAAGGACATGAAGCTTTTTATTTCTCTCTTTTCTCCCCTTTTCACAACCAGAAACAGCAGCAGCAGCAGCAGCAGCAGCAGTAGCAGTCGGTCACTCGGTATTCTCCCTCCTCTCTTCGCAATACTACGCATAAAAGCGCAGAAGAAATTAATTCTCACGCGCAAAAGAGCTTTTCTCCTCCTTCTTTTTCTTCTTCTTCGACTTCTTCGTCTTCTTTTTTTTCGAGGGACGAATTCAGGGGGGTGTGAGAATAAAATAAAAGTGGGATAGTGGGTATTAGCCTAAGAAAAAGAAGGGAGAGAGAGAGAGAAGAGAGTATGTACAGAAGTGGATCTTCTCGCGCAAGTAACGGTGTCATAATAAAAAAAAAAAAAAAGAAGACATTCTTAAAAAATTTTACATTTTTTTAATAACGCACCCTAAAAGAGACTCGGAAAAAGAAATATCCATCCCTACTTCCCGGATTTACATTTCGGACCGGAGATGGCAGGTATTAATTCGATTCAAAGCTATACGCGGGAATAAGAAGGAGCAGGAGAAGTCCGGAAATTTGTAAATCCAAATGCCACGATCACACTAATATATAACCCAGCTAATCGCCTGCAGTATTATACCCAGTTCATATAATCTTTATTTATTTCCCTCGTCAATCGAAACTGTACAAAAGTTAGACATGGCCATTCGGTTTGACGGTGGATGAAAAAAAGGGAAGAAATCAATGAATAAAATATAAATAACTAAAAAAGTAGAAAGACTATAGTGCTAGTATAATTTTCCCTTATAATTACGGACACGGCTTAATGGTGATGCGGATTATACACGAAATTAACTTCTCCCGAAGGGATATATGCAGTTAATTAAGAACCAAATGGCTAACCCACACGCTAAAATCGGTAATAAAAAAAAAAAAAAACGTAAGGTAAAAAAATCTTGCCCAAATTTTTGGCCGAATTTAAAAAGACGGTAGTTTATTTTTCGGTTACTAGTATATAAACTAGCTACCTAGTTTCGGAGTATTAGGTAGGTATATAACCGAGGGTAGTTTCGGAATGTAGTAGAGTGCGGAACTAGTGGAAGTAGGTAAGGAAGTTGTAAAAGAGGCGCGTTATTTGAGAGTAAGAATAAGAATAAGAAGAAGTAGGAGATGAAGTTGAAAATTGCACGGGTAAAACGAGCCCACCTATAGGTATAGGCGCTTGGTTTTGCGGCCGGTATGATTCCTGAAATCCTACATTTCCCGCGGGGTAGGCATATTGCCCTTGCCTCAACCCCTGCCTTCTGCCCCCTGCTCCCTGCTCCCTGCTCCCGTGGGAGGAACTCGGCGTCCCATTTATGCGAGCGACTTCTCCCCTGTCCCCCGCCTCTTTCTCGTCCTCCCGCCCGTTGCTGAAGAGAGGAAAAGTGCCTGTGGTAGAAGTGGAGGAAAAGAAAGGGCGAAAAGGAGCGAAGAAGGGTAGAAAAGGCAAGAATACTTATTCCCCGGGTATGAAAAAGAAGAATAAGTATTTTTGAGCCGCCGGGACGCCGGGACGCGCCTCGCACCCGCGCCCTCGTGTATAGGTTAACATTTCGCGCGAGCGTATCCCTCGACTTGCGGAGGAGATAATGCGGCACATGGTAGACTCCCCGTATATTTTCCGTACAACCCCTCCGCAAGCCGCGGCAATGGCCCCAATCCCATGCGAATTAATTTTTAAATCGCCTTATTCACGGTCGGCGCCCGGCCGCAGGCTCGCGGAAATTTATTTTCGAATTTATCTTTGCGTTAATGGCATTCAAAGGGATTTTCGCTCGACGAACCGCTCACCAGAAAAAGAAAAAAAAAAAAAAAACTTTTAGTATTAGCTCGACCGAATACGAAACCTCATAAAAGCGAGGAAAAAGAAACCGTTTTCTCTCTTTGTGCACCGTACCTTCCTCCGTCTTTGTGTCCGGCATTGCACCACTGGCCGTGGCAATGATAAAAAATAACAAACGATACGACAAAAATAATAAAAGAGGAAGAATACGTACCTAACAACAAAATGTTATAACAGAGGAAAATAAATACGAAAGAGGATGAAAATGGATTATAAAAAAAAAAAAAAATGAATTGCAGAATACGTCTCTCTCTCTCTCTCTCTCTCTCTCTTCACACCCATAGAATAGAGTCCGTCAGTTTAAGTTTGACCCGAGGGGGTTTAACCGAATGTAAAATATTTGTCTAAGCGTGAATTTGATGAAATCGAAACCGTTGAACCGGCTGCAGGTTGGCAGGCATCCAGGGTGGTCCCCACGTGCCGCATCTAGAGCGCGTCCAATTGCGTCGGGACGCGTCTGCCTGCCTGCCTGCCTGGCTCGAAAAGTTTTTCCACTCGAACGGGGCCAAAGGCTAGATATACATACAGAAAAAGATCTGAATCGGGTCTCTAGAGCGTTTGCGAACTCCAGTTTTGAGATGTTTCTCGCCTAAAGAAGAAACAGGCCGAGTAAGGGTAGCGAAAATTCCCGGAGACTTCTCTCCTTTTCTTTCCTTTTCTTTCCGTTCGGTTTCTACCCCCGGTTCTATAATACAAACGCTCTTAGTCAAAAGCGACGAAAGTACTAAAAGTACGGCCCTCTTTCTCTCGCCCTCTTTTACCTATATCCCCCTCCCCCGCACACATATGGTGGATTTGCCTAATGCATAGTCGATTCGTCGAGTTAATGTTACGGTGAATGGGAAAAGAAGGAAAGTCAAATTTGTTCATGATAATGGTTTGCGGTAAAGATCGAGGACCGGGGATTTTCCGTTCACTTGCTTTTGTGTACTCACCAAAGTGTCTGTGATTCGCGAATCGCGCAGTGAAAGTAGGGTGTTTAAAAACTATGACCAAGCCTTACCTGAAACAGAGCAAAAAAAGACAATATTAAGCATTTTTTTTTTACAACGGTAACCATGAATATACCGAGCAAAGACATTGAAACTTGAGTTTGTACTTGGAGCTTCTTTGCAAATTGTAAATTTGAAATTTGCAAAAAAAAAAAAAAAAAAAAGAGTCGTTGGATTTTCGTACAAGCTTATATATTATATCTCCTTCGGTAAAATGAGGATGACGGAACGCCGATACTTAACAGAAATAAAATAAGCAAATATTTGAGAGACTGTCTCTCGAAACGGTCCTCGAAACGGCAATAATAATTCTTTTATTAAAATTTTTTTTTAAAGGAAAAGATGGTATTCTACAGACGCGGTCGTAGTGACAGGCACGCAATTAGCTGCCTCGTTTAGCTCGAGTTCGAATCTACGTGCCAATTATCGTTTGGAAATTTCATCTACCCATTGTCCCTCTTCTCCTCCTTCTCTCGACCTGAACCACTCGCTTTTCCCTCTTCGCTCTTTGGCTCTTCTTCGCTCTTCACTCTTTCTCCCCAAGTTCTTTCTGAACGTTCAGTTGTACTGTTCCCTGGAAGCGAGTTAACCATGGCCAGGCACACGTAGGGAGACTCGGATAATAAATCCAGTTAAATTGCACCAACAACCTTCCTTCGCGGGTTCGATTCCGACTCGGCGATACCACGAGCGCGCAATTATCTCTCTCACAATCCCCCGAGCTCTTGTGTATCGCCTAGACTGACTATTCGCCAATTCTTTACCGCTTAAACTTACTACCTACCTTGTTTTCCCATACCCGTTTCGAGTCTCGACTCCATTATGACTTTAGTTAGTCTGAAAACGATACAACTATCAAATTCACGGAGGCGAAAACTTTGCTTAGCTTTGAACTAGCCTCGCGCGACGAAACTTTCAGGAATAGATAGGAAATGAATTTCTTTTCAAGTAAAGAAGAAGGATTGTTGTACGGTAAATCGCTAGCTGACTTCGAACGTGTGTTATTATACCTTCGGAGACACAATAGGGACGGATATTTGCCACGTTTAAAGCTGTACACCACACTGTGTACTTACAGCGTTCGTTGTGTCAAAGCTTGGTACAAAATGCAGGGTATAGTAGCCTTTGCCTTCACAAAGCACTGTGGCATTTTGTGTGATTGGGATCAGTGTCCGGAAGATTTAGAAAAGGAAGCGATCTATAGATCGGTGAATTTTTCTGCAAACAGATTTTCGAGTTGATTGCCAAACGATTGATTAAATTTCAAATTGGCAACTGGGATGGATCAAATGGGTAATAAATCCCACGATAACCGTTATCGTCCTTAATAATCAGAGCATAGAAAGGTTCTCCACATACATCATGCGTTCCATTGCCGTTAATTTTTGGGTGGATATATAACCTATACGCTCCTCTACAAACACATGAATTAGTCAAGAAGCTCTGGGGATTTGAGAGGGATAAAGGGTCAGAACGAGAGAACTGGGCTAATAACATTAAGGCAATCGACTGCAGGGAACGACTCGAGTGTGTGATATGGGTATTGAAAATTTAAATTTAGGTTCAAATTGTTGTCCTCGAGTGACGCGGAATTCCCATATATATGTCTTTACTCCATTAGGAACCACATACCGAAGGGATCGAAGAGCGCGAGACCACGGCGAGGGTCCTTCTCAAGCTTTTTACCATTTTTGCGGTGAAAGTCCACACTCGAAATTTCGGTTATGTTCCAGTCAACACAGGTTTAAAAATCGAAGGGATAAGTCAATGATTATTACAAATCAATAGTAGATAACGTAACTCCGAGCCGAAAGGTGAACATGTTTGAAAAAAAAAAAATGGAATAAAAAAGTTTTGGACCTGTGTTAAAATTTGACACTGCAGAAAGCATGAATTCGTGGCAGAGACTTGAATCGTCGTGGAATATTAGAAACGATTGACTCGAAGGCAAACCTAGAAGGTAAATAATTAGAAAAAAAAAAAAAAATGGTAGAATGAAGGGAATGAAAAAAAGGAGAAGAAAGATCGCGTATCGAAATATATTTGCAGCACCAGACAACGCGTTGCACGACTCTCACGGTCTGGTAGTCGGCCGTGTGCAACAGGAAAGGGAATATCCTATACCAACCTACAACATGAACGATCCTCTTCCTTCCCTCCCTGTTCCTTCTTCTCGGAGTTCTTTACCTCTTTTCACTCCTGAGGCCGCCGCCTGCTTTGAAATCCCCCGTTTAGCCGCAGACGCCATCGCAAGCAACGCGGTCTTCCCTGAGTCTTTGCCCTCTACACATTGCACTCGTGAGCTCTCCCTCTATCCTATATACCGCACAACGGACGTTCACGGAGCGTGGAATCTCGGGAGCGATTAATTAGCGCGCTTCACCGTTTCTTCGTTCCTTTGCGTGCGCTCGCGTTCCGCCACGTGAGAACTGACCGGACCGCGTCCGTCGAGGAAAAGTGTTACGCCACGCTGCTTCTTCTTCTTCTTCTTCTTCTTCTTCTTCTTCTTCTTATGCGCGCGAAATTTTGTTTCAATCTAATTTTTTTTTTTTTTTTTTTTAATATATATAATTACATAATATAGTTCCAGGCATTCACCGGTGTTACATAATTACCCTAATTATCCACCGAGGGTTATTACACTTTGTGAAAAATTAGGGCGAAAACTTTCTCAGCTAAAATGTCGAGGGTGAGTTAATTCCCAAATGGGAGCGGGGCGAAAATGACCAACTACAATTCTACGGCTGTAGCGGAGAATCGCTAAACCAACAGCCGCAGGACGCCATCGACAGTTGGCGCGTCCGTCACTTTATACTGTGCGAAATGATCCAATTGAATCTCATATGTCTTATTCGACAATTTGTTAATAAGACGTGAATTTTTATTTGGCAGAAATGGTAGAGTATTTAAAACAATAGAGACAATTACTCATCAAATTATTAAATACATCAGTGACTGAGTTCTAATACAAGAATTTGAACAAGTATGAGTAACTTTTTGAGTTTTTTTGTTCTTTTTTTTTTGCGATGTGAATAAATAACGAGCGTGCAAATGTGAAGAGTGGTTTGAAAATCGTAATCGCATTTTTCAAACTTGACTAACATCAATTCCGACCATATAAGATCTGAGATATGAATCGTGAAATCGACCCTCTGCAAATTGCAAAAAATATTTTTATCAACCTGTAAAGTCCGGTCGGATTGTTTTGAATAAAAGCAGCCGAGCCGAGGACGAGGACGAGGTCGAAGTGAGACGCGATGCAAGTTGGTCGTCGACGCAGCCGACGTGACGGAGTTACGGTGGGGTGAGCCCGACTAGCTGGTGCACATTCCTTAGCTTCAAGGTTGGGGTCAAGGTACACCTGAGTACTACCAACGACTTGGAGAGTGCTGCGGAGCGAAACGCAGCGAATGAGGCGAGGACAGACAGACGGACAGCAGCTGACGGCTACGGACCCGAGGAAATCCGTCAGTCAGGAGAGACGAAGGCTGCAGTTTCACTGCCCGTTAATTAGTCTCAAAAGTTGCGCAACGGTGCGGTACGCGGGGCTGAGGCGACGTCAAGTGGAGTAATAATACTTTTTACTTTTTAGCTCTTTAGCTTTTTACTTTTTACTTTATAAATCTCTCAATTTAGCGCCACGTTACGCGTGATGGTATAAAGGCGCGGGATCGGGACAGGGACAGGGTGACGTGCGAAAGCGCGGAATTAGTTGGCCGGGGCAAATATAATAAAGTCGACAAAGTCGATAATCCCTAATCGAGGAGGTACGGCTACGAGGATTTCGACCTCCATGATCTTTTATCAGCAACATCTCCTCCTTTATCCGCACCACAACGCCCCGCTCTCTTGGGCTGCTGCTGCCGGAGCCCGGGACCTGCACAGAGAACCGACAACCACCACCCGCACGATGAGAGTTACCGCAGAGTAAAAACCCCCGGCGAAAAGGCAAAAGGATATTCTATACCCCGGGACTCAATTTTATAACAAGAAATTTCCAATCACAGTAAGTCTATATGGCGCCCGGGCCGGCAGGACCTCATCCCTCATTTTCTGCCCTTCCTCTTCCTTTTTATCCTCTTTCACCATTCCAATGCCACTTCGCCTTTGCTGCTACAAACTTGACGACATATTTCCTATATTGGTACAGAAGACGTATGCTGATCGCACGGTGTGAAGGGTGCTAAAAGAAGATGTAAATCCTCTAACGTCAATCAACCCTGCGTATAGGTATTCAGTATACTTACACGTGAGTTATGGACAGATACGTCAGTCGGGTAAATTTTGACGTGGATATATTCGGAGGGCGACGATATTTTCCTATAAATAACGAAACAAAAATACGAAAAATGAAAAAACAAAAAGGGTCTTATCAAACCCGTTGTAGTTCTGGTCCACCGCGGATATTGACCAAATCCTACCCTTACGATGACGAAAACTGATCCAATCTCTCGAGGAAAGTGACAACCGTGAAGAGAGCAAAAAGAGAGAAAGAGAAGAATGTAATTTATAGATACCGTGTGAAATAGGTGGACAAAACTTGCCACGAATTGTGGAAGTGAGTCATGTCGGATAATTTTTGTGTAGTAATGTAATTCGGTGATGATGAAGCAGAGTTTGCCATGTGGTCGATGTGGTCTAGTTAGGAAATCCGATTGGGATATTGGAAAGTTGGAAATCGTGGCGTTAACTAGATAGTTATTGAAAAAAAAAAAAAAAAAAAAATGATATTCCAATATACCTGGAAGTTTGGTGGTATTGAAAAAAAAGGTTGAAGTTTATTCAGTACGGGATTAAAAAAAAATAAAAAAGAAGAGAAAAATGTATAAATGAACCCTCTTCTCTACCTCTGCAGCTTCACCTCAGTCGAGGAACTTTTCCGGGGAATTTATTTTCATATCGATCTGCACCCTTCACGAATAAATCCATATATACGGGTATAACCAGATACGTCATCCCTTAGAATGCGGCGTGGGTAGACCTAACCCGTTCGAAAGGAAATCTTCGTCACGTGATAAAGATTCCACTTTGTCGACAAATTGGAAGGCTGCTCGGCACGATCCAAGGACGTCGTTTTGGGGGTATGTAGGTGGGATTGCACGTTTACGAACGAAGAACGGTAAAGTCGAGGTTTGTCGTGTGAAACTGACGCGAAAGTGCGAGGGAGAGAGAAAAAGGAAGATTGGGAGGAGCGAGAAATGAGGAATGAGTGGAAGAAGGGATAAAATAAACCCGAGAAATTCCAGCGAGGATCGAAATAATTGAAATTGAAACGTGAAGAGCCACGAATATCAAAACGAAATCCAACCGTGGTGCGACCGCCGCCAAGGCGTGGTGCGGGCGTTCCGTGTACGACGGTAAAGCGTACTTTTATTACTTAAAAAAAAAAAGAAGAAGAAGACAAGAGGCACAGCCGTGACAGCGTCGGAAAGTGGAAAGTGAAGCGGAGTCTTGATCAACCTTGACGATTCTTGAAACTGAAAATGCAAGAAAGAGAGACTCCTCTACTTCCACCGAACGTTTTCTACCTTGGAGGATTTTGTTCCGTCTTGAAACAAAAAAAAAAACCTTCCTCTCTCTCAAAGACGAATGAAAAAAAAAACTTTCGGATGATAAGGAAAAACAAGAAAATAATTCGCACGGAAGGGAATGAAGCCGAAACGAGTAATGACGATATGTGCAACGAAAGTAATCGAAAAATGACTCGCCAACCAGATGAAAGTAGATAAATGCTTCAGTATATATACATATAATGTACCTTATATATACCAGAACCTCGACACATATTTATACTACACCATGGCGACGTACAAGCTCACCGGGAACCGCGAGCATGCTACCCCGACTCTGTAATCATCGTCGGCTGGCAACCAGGCGACCTTCTAAACGAGTTCCCGACACGCACACGATCCTCGTGAGTGTTCCAGCAAGGTATACGTATACCTACTACGTCGCTGACTGGTTGCACCACTGTAGTACAAATTCCCTTGTCCCTACTACCTTGGGTACTTGTATAATATTTATCAAGGGAATGTACATGCGCCGTTTTAAACCATCTAGATGCTGCTGCTGCTGCTGCTTCTCTAGCAGGCTGAGGCAGAGGAGAAGGCGAGAGATGAGAGGAGTGAAGAGAGGAGGAAAGGATGGAGATGGGAATGGGAATAGGTATGGGGTGGGTGTATCTCGGTATGAAATTGCTGTTTCTTCGTCGTTTTCATTTAGGGGTGGCCTGAGAGTTCATTTACCGAGTGGAAAACGTTGAAAATGTCTTGAGAAACGCGCCAGTAGTTACATACGAGCCTCTCTCATGCCTGGTTGGTTGCCTGCTTGCTTCCCAGTCCGTCTGTCTATCCGTCTGTCTGTCTGTCTTTATACCTGAGCCGCCGTGATGCTCGACTCCTTCCACCATCGCGAGGAGTGGAGGAATCTCTCAAACCACGGAACTCAAATCTCGCTCACCCTCAGTCAGCGGGCTCGGAGATAGCCTCTGGCAAACAAGATTTACTTACGCAAATGGAGTTGCAGCTTCGCAGATTAAAGGGATCCTTACTTCTCCTGGATTATGGCCTATAGCTACCAGCACAGCACAGCACAGCTCCTTTGCTTTGCCTACCACGTAACGTATACCTTAATATCAATGTACCTGGATTAAAACTAGAGAGACACACGCATGCATGTAAACCTTCTGAAGACTATCAGAAGAAAGAGAACCAGAACTAGAACCAAAACCAGAACCTGAAGAAAGGAACGAAAAAGAAATACGAAGGAATACCACGAAGATGAAGAAAAAGGAGGAAGAACCGCGTCTGAGAGTCACGAAGAGGAGAAGAGAGACCCGTGGCTGCAGTCGGAGCACGATATCTCATCCCGAATATCCACAATACTAACCCAAAGACGTTTGGACACAGACCTCTAAATGTTCCCTACGAAGAATCCCCCTCATTCTTATTGCAGGTAGGTTGGATGGAGGCAGAGGGAGATCCGATGCACCTACTACGAACGTTTATATCCTTGGATATCTTCAGAAGGAATATGTAAATGAAACCGGCTGATATATTCATGCAGGAGGAGAAGAAGATCGGCTCGGTTCTCCCTCTTCTATTTCTACGCGGCTGTAAACCAGAGGATTCAAGATCCGCTCTAAATCTCGAGGTTCTCTTCGTATATAGATAAATATGTTTATGCTAGCCGTCTAAAGAGGGAAAGGGGGGAAACACCCTCGGGGAAACGAAGGAAGGGCTCAAACTCGCTTGCATCGACGAGCCCTGCACCGAAGAGCTAGTCGAGGTCGAGTGTGCCGGTGCTACACTGCTGCGTTCTCTACCTGCAACTGGATTTACGCCGTGTGCATATATAAATCGGGCACGGGTTTCTCAGAGGAAAATGATAAAACGAATATATGTATGTATATACGGTAAACTCACCATGCGAAATCTTTCAGTTCCTTGTACATACAGTAGTCTCCTCTATCCGTAAGGTTTCTTGGAATACGTCTATCCGGTTATCGATATGAAAAATTTTCGTCACATTTAACGATATTTTACTGCAAACAATATCCGCTTTGGAGAGACTCCGATACGTTAACAAGGGAATTTCTTAACTTGATTCCAGAAAAATTTGGTAACAGACAGGAGAACAAGAACCTGCAGTTTTGGGCTGATGATATACGTCATTGAAAGTTTTTCAGAGCGAAAACCGGGCCTTTTCTCCCACCGGGGGGTGCGATTTTGTGTCAAAGTCGTCGAGGGTCGAGGATCCAAGGCGAGGCAAAGCGAGGCAGCAACAGCAGCACCCTCATCGTCGCCGGCATGGAACGGGCGTCTGGTTCGTCGTCGAGGTTGGAAATTGGAGCCGGATTTTTGCGAGCTTTTGCCTGTTTTCTGGCTGTTCTTTGGCTGTCACATTACGACGACAGCCGACAGCACCGGCAGCACTGCGAGCACCCACCCAGGCGACATCCCAACCGACCATTTTCTATTTCTCTTTCATTTGCGAAATGGCTAGGTGACAATTTATTCCACCTGTCAACGCGCCAATGGGATTAGATGCCGTGCGATAACACGACTCCCCCGGGGGTATCCCCTGCGGTACCATCAACTTTTAGCGAGTATATAAACCGCGCTAAGGCACGTGGCAAACGCCATGCCATCACCACCGGGTGGAAAACCAACCAAACGTCACACTCCGCGTGCGTTTCTCAACACTCACGATCGTCGTCGTATAACCCACGGGAATACCAGAGACAAGTTGACGGGAATCGACAATTTATTCCCCCCGTTCAAGGAACTCACTCACAGCCGGTTCAAACATACGGGAAGTTAGAAAAAAATTTATCAAATAACCGCGATAGAAGATCACCGATCCACCCCTAATTCATTTCCTTTCTTAAACGTACCGTGACTTCTTCATCCATCCGATATTACGATTTTAATTCCACGTCTTGCTTCCTCAGAGAGACAGACCAGTAGTGGCTTGTTAATCCCCAAAAAAAAAGACTCTTTGTTTCCTAATCCGGGATTAATTGTTTGTAAAATAATACCGATCGGTAAAACAATGCTCTCTAACTTGTTGCTCTACTGAAACAGTTGCTTGGTTTCTTCGTTTGTGACGGCAGCTAGCTAGCCAGCCAAGCTAAGCTGTATCGAGGATACTATACGGTAGTCCGGTTGCCCAGACCACAGCAAAAACCGAGCGAAGGCGAAGGCCGACACTTTAGACTGAGTGAGTGAGTGAGTTAGCGGAAAAGCTCTCAGTCTTTTCATCTGTTGCACGAGGTAGAGGTCAAAATCGAAATCCTCCTCCACTAATCGAAACTTTAAATTAATAAGTTAGTTAACTATGAATGACTCGATAATTGATTTTGAATCCCTCGGATATTTAGCGACAGAGAAATAAGCATGTAGTTTCATGTGCAAAGTGGACAGTAGATGTGTGCTACGTGTTCCGAGGTTTCGACGGCCCCTAGAGCCCGAGTTGTAATAGTGGACACGTAGAGAAGGTCATATCGAAGTTAGAGAGGACGAAGACTAAACAGTTTGCGGATTATGACATAATCGATTCTCGGAACATGTGGCGCGGGAGGTGAAATTCAAGGAGCCTTATTATCGCGGAGGTAGGTGGTTAGATTATTGCCACGAACGGGTATCAACTCGGAATATTGATAAGACCGTTCTGGAAGGCTGGTAAGAAGAGAATATAAAGCGCAGTTTCCGACCTACCCTCAAATTTCTACCCCTCAGATACACCTACACTAAAAAAATAAAAAGAAAAAGAATGATTTCGGTTATCTTTTAGCGCTTTTTCACGTCGCAAAAAGTCATTGCTTATCGCACTTTGCCAGCCTTGCCTCGTGATCTCCGCGGTCTCTGGTTCCGATAACTCGACTGCAAGTAGCGAGACGTCGAGAAATTCGATCGTTTTCGAGGAAATATCAACTCCTCAATGTGCTGATGAGAAAGATGAAGAGAGATTGAGAAATTGGGATTATGATGATTCGATAGGCGATAAGCGGAAGTGAGTCACTTGCACCGTAGGGTTAAACCAACTTGCCGTCAGTTCTCATTAGCAGCATCTGCACAGGTAAAGCGAGCATTATAGCTACGACTACGACTACAAGAGTGTTCAAAGGCAAATCTCGGCGTCGCCTCGCGTAGCATAGCGTCGAGTTCCGTGGCTTCGCCCGGATGGGAGGCGATTAGCGACGAGCCCCGATTACAAATTCAGAAAGCGTCAGCGTGTGCTGACAGTGATGTCACCCGCGGTATATCGTGGAGTTTATCCTACACCTGCAACGTATGTGTATACGTATGCATGTATGTACGTGCCTAGTACATACATACTTACGTGACTTCAGTTTTGGCGACTAAAATGAACGATTTAAAGATTCGCGCGCGATCCAATTCAATTCACTTTCTCTCTTTGTTTTTGACGCGACTATATTTGATCGCAATTATATATCTCTCTCTCGCAACTCGACTTGTACCTATGTATGACTACTATTCTTCCCTCTCTTTTTCGTTCGAAGTGCGGCTGGTGCTGAGGCTCACGCGTCCTTCCCGGCCTCGGAATATAATGACAGGAAACTGGCAATATGAAGTTGACGGGGCTTGCTTGCTTGCGTTCGCACACCCAAAGAGCCCCTACTCACACGCACGACAATACTCTTCCTCGTGGGTCTGATACGCTGCAATTCGCTACTTCCGCGTGGGCGATAAGCCTCGGCTCGGCTATTGTACCACTCGATATTATTATACGAATGCCCGTATAACATTGTAAAATATATATTCATTTTTTCTTTGTCTTTACGTCCATCGCCAATTTAATTCACAAATTTCAGAACAGCTCGAACTCTTATCCGAAGAGCAAATGTGAAAGGCGTTTGGAAACCCGAAATATCGTTGAAATTTCAGAATTTCGTCCATCTCTCTTCTTCTTTACGTTAGTATTCCCCAATTTTTTTTTTTTCAAGTTCGTTAATTTTTTGCCGCGAGCACGCTAATTCCGATCCCATTTGCGTAATAGAATTTTTCTTTCCTAATTTATTCTCTGCCTCCGCGATTATTAATCTTTCATAGAAGCTAATCCGGTACTCTATCTTTTTCGCGATTATGTTGTCCAGTAGAAAAAAAAAAAAAATTTTGCGTGTTACCTGTTTTAAAAATTTATTCTTACCCTCAAAAGTTTTTTTTTTTTTGGTTCATATAAAGTGAAAGATTTTTCTTCGCTGAGTTTGTACAAGACTTCACTTTTACATTCTACAGACAGACGTGAACTTTTTTTTTCTTTATTACGAAAGTGAAAAGTTTTCAGATCAAGAATCGGGAAATATTGTTTCATTGTTAGGTGATGGGACGACGCGTCGCGTCGTCGGGCACATTGGGTTCGATATGCGGCCGTCCGAAAACAGGGGAATCCCAAATGTTAATTTGCGAATGTCAACCGCAACACGTTTGCTGTAAATTTCGACGCTAACGTCACCGCGAACTCGAAACGGCCACCAGAGCGATATACCACGACCAAATTGTGCGAAAGCGTCGGTAAGCCGGACGCGGTTTAACGCGTCGCGTTGTTCGTTGCGGACGAAAAACGGAAAATAAGGAATTTTATGGTATAACATTAAAAATGAATAAAGCTCCGAAATATAGCGAAACTTTAATAGCAAAAATGGAGCGCGATTCGACGGTAAAAAAAAATTTGCAAAAATTCGCAAAAATTCACTTCAATCTGCGTTTGTGTATTCCGAATGTAAATTAGCAATAGAAGCTGTTAAGTTTTCGATGATTTGAGATTAAGTTCCTTTCTATTTCTATAAGAATAAAGGCGAACTGCAACGACAAATGAAAACCAAAAAATCTCGATCAATTTTGGTTTGAAAATTTTTGAAAAAAAGAATTAAAATTAATCAGGAAGTAATTGGTCAGGTACAGAACACGGGGTTTGCAAAGTCGCGCTCGCGAGATATCAACGGTTAAAAAATATCGCTTTGCGCCCGCGGGCGCGGCGCGGGCGCAAAGCGATATTTTTTAACCGTTGATATCTCGCGAGCGCGACTTTGCAAACCCCGTGTTCTGTACCTGACCAATTACTTCCTGATTAATTTTAATTCTTTTTTTCAAAAATTTTCAAACCAAAATTGATCGAGATTTTTTGGTTTTCATTTGTCGTTGCAGTTCGCCTTTATTCTTACAGAAATAGAAAGGAAACATTTGGGGGTATATTCGATGAATGAGTCAACCTATACACGTTTGTTACATAGGGTACAACCATATATATCGCGTACGTGATTCTACTACGTGAAAAAGACCGGCAGGAAAAATGTACGGAGAAGGAAGATCAGTTTTGTAGCAGTTGGACGAGCTTCGGGAACGAATACGGACCGATGTTTTCCGACTGTTTTCTCACCGCTTCAAGATTGGTTTTCTTCAGGAAATCTTATTGGCGTCTCACCTTATCGCCCCCCTTCTCCTTCTCGTCCTCATCCTTCTTTTTCTATTCCTCTTTTTCCCTATTTTCTCTCTTTCCTCGCCTTCACCTTTGCCGCCAGCAGCACCGCTCTCACATCTTTCTTTTCCTTCCTGCCACGGCTTCTAAGTGGCGGGTCACCCCCCCGGTTTTCGCAGAGAATCGGGAAAGTGATTTCTTGACAACGGTTCGGTGCACTTACCCGACTGGTTTGTAGTCTGAACCACGAACCAGGGCTTCCTTTTATAGATACATACACACAGTCGGGTATTTGTACAGGGAATTTCACGTCAACTTAGTCATTATTCACTACTCGACCCTTTAGATTTGTTCGACAAAATTTTTCACGCGATATTACCGCCGAAATGAGCGAACATGTATTTCAGGATTTATCATTTTCACTTCGCGATGGCAAACGATACGAATTTTTCTATTCTTGAAGAAAGATAACGCCTCTTCAAGCAATCATCTCACAATTTCAGAGTACTCAAATTAACGAGCACCATTAACTTTTCTAGAAACAGAAAAGCGGCGAAAAAAAAATCGAAAACTGGAGCACCTTGTATTCCCACGTCCGTGTCCTACGAAGTGAGTTCGTTATTATTTAAGTGCGAACGTTTCTGCCTGGAAATGTTCGGTCGAGACTATTTTCTCTCACACGAGAGGTTTACCGCTGTAGTAAAAGTTGACTTATATATTGTTGGCTCGAGTGCAGTGCGAATATCGTCAAATGCGATGTAATTTATCATCAAAGATCAAACATGGACTAGATATCACGGAACGTTGACTACACATCACCGAATATTTAGTCCTAATCTCATTCGACGAGCTAGGGTTGTTGATTGCGAAATAGAATCGGCATGTGCTTATGCGATGTAACCCTATAACACAATATTCGTGAGTGGAATTAAATTCCCTGACCAACCGACGATATACGACTCTCTCTCTCTCTCTCCTGTTATCACTTACCACGTTGATAACCCGTGGCGAAACTTGTGGCTGACTAATTCACGCTTTGAAACTCACCTGAAACAATAGAGAAAAAAAAATATCGTTAGATGATGTGTTAATTTCAAAATACTGTTTCGTATCCTCAGAAAATTATCATGGTGTTCAATATGGTTGAGGATTTATATACAGCTGTGTAAAAATGATCCGGTATGATAGACGATCATGTATTTATTGATTTACTTTTGATCACAACTTGAAAGAATATTTTCATTGTCATTTATTACTGCACACAGCCGAACTGTGACGATACACCTGTGTAGGTAATAACGGTGAGAGTTGAGCGTCACAGTTTGTACTTTGCCCTAGTTTTCATATAATCGATCGAATTCTGGAACGGAAGTGTAAATTTCTGTCGTATTACCGGTGTACCTAGGTGTCGCATTGTGGTATAATAAATAACGAAACCGTTCTATATATACAAAAAACATAATTTCTGTAAGAAATTGAACTAGATTATAAAACTTCGTAGTGTAGCTACTTGTAGGGTATGGCAATGTACGAGGACGATTTCCGTAAATCGATGATGCAGCAATTCAAGAGGGAATAGAATCCAATTCAGTGAAGAGGAACGCGAAGATCACATTGCTCGTCCAATTGGCAGAGTTACGGCGAATTTGAACGTAGCTCGTATCTATACCTACTGCCTACCTACCTACCTACCGTTCGCCGTTCGCCGTCCCATGGCTGAATGCCACGCTGCCATGATGGGGCGAATCCTTGGCTATCCGAGTCTAACTAACGTCATTAGGTAATTAGATACGTGCCGCGTGCTCGGAGGCGAGAGCCGGCCAAGTGGGAGCGAGGTGAAAACGGTCCGGAAAGAAAAGAAAAGAAAAGCAAAGCAAAGAAAAGGAAAGGCGAGAAAGATAGCTGAGGGAAGAAAAGCAGAGTAAAGGAGAGGAGATATCAGGTGGAGGAGAGACCGTCGACGTTCCGCGCCGGGACGGTCTACCCGCACGGATTGCGTCGTAGAGCAATTTGCATCCAATAAACGAGATTGTGAGGGCGAGGCGTGAAGGTTTTCTATACAAGAGGTAAAGGCAAAACGAAAGAAAAAAAAAAAAAAAAACGGAAAATGGGAAGAATGAAGAAAAAAAAGAAGAACAAGAACAAGAAGAAGAAGAAAAGAGACGAGAAGACAAAAAGATAGAATCGCGGAGATCTACAACTCCGTAGTAGCTTTTAAAAACACGACCAAGTAGTCGAAGAATAAGATGAAGTACTCTGGCGATGCGGTACGGTACGGAGTACGGAAAATAAAAGTAAATCAGTAACAACTGAAGAGACGAGTTCGTCGTCTACTGTGTCCAAACAATCGGTGAAAACGATGTAACCGAGGTGAATGCAACGAGGGAATAAAAAGAGAAACCTTGCGGTCAATGGTGGTTGAAGCGGAGTTCGGATTAGCGGTTTGTCCGCCCTGCGTGTACGATTGGAATTGGTTTTAAGTTGAAAGACCAATGAATTAGAGAAGAAGAAGAAGAAGAAGAAGAAGGAAAAAATAAAAAGAAGGAAGAGAAACGGAAAAGCAAGGAACCAAATGGCAGAGAGAACTGGTCGAAGCCCGCGGTTCCATTGTACCGTAAGACGTAAACTCCAGCCGAATGTGAACGGAGGCCTTGCTACTATTCTGTGAAGATGTCGAAGTATCGACTCGCCGTAGCAATCCGACTCTAACGCGAAGAGCCAGAGTCAGTTGGAGGATGGCGAAAGAGACCTCGGGCTGGTTTGGTTGGACGAGTTTGGTTGGTTGCCTGGTTGCCTGCCTGCCTGCCTGCTTGCCTGGCTCCTTGGCTGGCTGGAGGCTCAGAATTCCATAAGCCACTTCTACAAATCTGAAACCTTTCCCCGCGTCCCTTGCCACCCTAAAGTCTTCTCTCCACCTCATCCCCCTCATCCTGAACGTAGAAAGAGGGAATTTCTGGCTCTTTCCGTGCGCCAGCGCGCTTAACTGAAATCGGAACGGTTTGGCATCATTTCCGGGCGTAAAGGAGAAACCGGGAGCTTCATTCTGGGAGAAAACCATAACAGCGTGAACTGAACAAGAGGCTGATATATAAAGTTTGAACGAAGAGGGAGTCGGAGAGTCGGGGTTAGCGCGGAGCGAGTGACGAGTGTGAGGAGAGGCGAGAAAATTATTGAGGAACGAGGGACGGAGGAGGGTGGAAGGACACGGAAAGTTCGAGTCGAAGAAATTAGATTTTTACGCTCCGTAATGATCGCGGCAACGGCAACGGCAACGGCAGCTACGGCCAGGCACAGGACGGCTAAAGCCAGGAAAAAGCAAACCATTAAAAAGTCAAATTGGTACTTTGTTACTTCTAGCACGGTAACACGCTTCCTGAAAAACTCTCAGAGGATGATGATCACCGATACTCACTTCCACGCTACCATACATGTATTCAGCTGAGCTGCTGATACGTTCTATGTTTGACTCGCTCGGACTTAATTGACCCGTTGTAAATGAACTTTTTCACGCGCCCCTGCAGAGCCGGATCGAACTGAACAGAGCCAAAGCTTTGCCCGGTGTGTTAAGAGAATAATTATTCAGGATGACGGAAATCGGGGGTTTGAAATCGATATTCACTTTGATTTTTATCCTAATGGAGGAAAAACGAAAACCGAATGAATAAATGCTGTTAATAAAATTTATATTAAAATGATTTTCCACAGTTTCACGTTGAAATTTTTCTTTTTTCCTTTTGTCATATACCCCCTGTGATTCTGTTTGATGTTAAAATAAAAAAAAAACGTTTTTAATAACCAATTCAAGAATGGGTTTCGTTTTTTCGTTCCTTTTTTTGTTTGCGTTTTCTTTTTCTTTTTTTTTTCCACCCCATTATTACAGATGAACAGAGATATAGAGCGAATATGGACAAAAACGAGAGAAAAATTTTTCAAGGTTTTTCTATATATCGAGTGAAGTGAAATTTCGATGTACAATATTCATTTACTTTTGTTTTTTCCTCCATAATATTTCGAAATTTTAAAACTCGTTTGAAAATTACTCTCACCAAAGAATATTTCGGTGTGTATATAACCGACGAGCATGAAGAGGTACACATTCGGATTCGGTAAGGGGAGTTTCGAAATTTTCACAGAACATTTCAACGGCTTCAATGAACAAATTTATTTATAGAAATGGAGGAAGCTACCCGTATGATATACTCTAAAGGGAAATATATATACCTACTAAGAAAATTCGTCGAAGTAAACTTTCAAAGTAATTACATACCCCGAATTAAACGGGGAGGTAGAGGTACCAGATGATGAAACTCGTTGGTATCGTGCGAAGGTATAGATACCCCCACACCTAATTCGGTAATTGATTGGTAAGAAATTTAATACAACTCTCGGAAAATGGATACATATGATTTTTACTCTCCTTTTTATTTTTCAATCAAACTAACTAATCAAATCGAAGAAGGTGATTCAACGTTTCGAATTCAGATTTTATACTAAAATTGGAATGAAGGATGAATGCTTCGAACACTAAAAATCCTTTGAAATACCAATCTGCATTACACCAGACTATTATCAAGGAAAAAGATTACCTCTTTTTACGTTTTTCTTACGCTAAATCCCGAATCTTTTTTCGCTGTCATTATTCCCCTGGCTTTTCTTACGATCAAGGACGACTGACCACGAGACCCTAACCATCAGTCATCCACCGTCGTCAAGACTTCGTGTACTAAATATTTTGAAGGAACCCTTGTTTCTGGATTTGAAGAAAAACATTTTTAGCTAGATAGCAAAAAATGAGGAATATTAAATGAGAGAACAGAAATGACACTTCGCGTGTTCTTAGCAACTAATTCGAATATGTCTTTGGCTGATGTGTAGGTATGTGTATATGTAACTTTACGTGTATAATTTATGAAGCGATCGAACGCTCTTAATGACCGCGTCATTGAGTTAATAATACCGGGTGATTAGTAGCGGAATATATCTATGTATATACGTAGATATACATAGGGTGGAGGTACATATCATCCGTTGGCTAAATGGGTACGACGGTAGTGTCATTGATTCGATGTAAAAGTACTAATCGATATAAAGCTAATTTGTAGCTTTTCACGAGGGATACAATAACGCGAAATCGATATATACGACGCCGTCGCTTTATCCACCCAATTGTCATTCGTTCGTTCCACCGTATTGATATCACGTAATCGGAAAAACGATACTACCCTACCGCCCCCAACCCCTACTGCCACGGTTTTGTTTGGACATAAATTAATGAATATCGTTAAACCAAGATTCTTCACGCCACCGTAAATCATTTCGATATTTACCTTTACACATTCATACTATACACGCGCTCGTGTGTTTCGACTGTATATAGATATACAGATAGATAACCAAAATCCGTGTCTGTCTACCTTCGTCGATTAATCTGAGGAAGAAAAATATCAAATATGTATCAGGAAAATTTACGAAAAAAGATTTTCGTATTTTGTTACTGAATATTTTTTAATTATGATCATGGAGCAATGTCGTTTCGAGTACGTAGATACGGATGTATGTACGGATATATATGTATATTGTATATATTCGGCACATCTTTTTTCTACGTTACAGATATTATTTTGAAAGGATCATAAACATCGCGAAAACGTTTTGAAAAGATATGTTTCACAAAAAATATTACTACCCGCCCGATCCCCCGGTGGATACTATTTCTACTACTCTCTCCGCGATATATATCTATTCTAGGAGTGCATACGTCGACAGCGATCCCTAGAAATCCGATAAGAAAGGTATCGCATAATGCGTATTGTGACACGGAGACGCGCCTTGGGGCCATGCAGAGCAAAGCAGAGGCGGATGGTTTTGCCAAGAGCGAGGAGTCGTCGCACTGGAAACTCGAGGGAATGCAAAAAAACAAAAAAAAAAAAAAAAAAAAGGAACATGGTAACTAGCGACAGGGACAAACGAACGGAATGTTCAATACGTCTCAAACAACTCTTTTCTTTTTTTTTTCTTCTTTTATTTTCTTTCATTTTGCACAAAATTAAAAACGAGAATAATGATTGAAATAAAAAGAAACAAAAAAAAAATGAAAAATGGACAAAAAAAAAGGAAAATAAAAATGTTTCTTCAATTTTCCTCCATTCTAGCGAGTATACCTTTATATACATACACACCCGCGGGAATGGATGGTAACGTTGAAATAAAAAACCGTCAAATCCCTCAAAATGGCACTATAAGATAGGTTATCAACTTTCCTGAGCTAGAATCACTCCCCGCGCCCCTAGGCAGGGTTTTTATGGAGGCAAAAGGGTCGGTTGGCGTGGGTAAAAACAAGGGTAAAACAATCGAGTAGGTGGAAGGGACAGAGAAGGAAGAAAAAAGATAAAACAAAACGAAAAAAAAAAAAAAAAAAAATACGACGTCGACGACATACACGTAGAAATATACTTGGCGGCATTTCAGTCCGTCAATCGATCGTATGTTCGAATATATACATATATAGCCATATATATATGCATATACACGTATATAGAGTCAAGTAGCGCGGCAGGTAAGCACTCACTCAATTCCCCTATCCTCTCTTCTCCACCCCTAACGACACCTTTGCCACGCATGGCACCCGAAGTATCGGGTATCTAATTTGCACGCCACGGATATACTCGTGTCCTCGACGACGGCAGAGCCCGGTGTCGTTACGTTGACACGCATCCAAGCTTCTGTGAATCGATATACCGACACATTCGCATGAAAATTCCTGTTACGAAATGACCAATCCATTAATCGTAAAGAAAAAAAAAAAAAAATAAAGTAAAAAACGGTTATGACGATAAGCCAAAATATATAAAAGATTTTTCAAATAGATTTTGCACGATACGTCGTTTAAGCGCGATTCGATCTTCCCTCTCTTTCTCTGAAAATATTTTAGCAACGGTACATAGTAAACGTCATTTCATAAATTATTCCTCATATTTAAGCTATATAAGGGATGAAAATCAAACCCTGGATAACAGTTGAGGTACTAGGAGTATAATTTATTGTCCGACAATCTCTCGGTCAAGCACCGTACCCGACACCCCCCCTCCCATAACCCCTCCTCGTCTACCAATATCCACTAAACTGCGAAGCATTACGGCGACAAATAGCCGAAAACGGGACCATGTTGGGCTTGCCAAAACCCCTTCGAAACTCTACACCCGCCGCACGTAAATATACATACGTTTAACAGCTCTACGGTTAAAGGCCCGACTATTCCGAGCCAGATGTAGGGTAGGTATCAATGTATGGGCGACTCGGTGTTGGGATCAGACAATACCAGTAGGTTTACTTATACTTTGACGATATAGTAGCTAGTTCACGCTCTCACGTGCGATAGTAGCGGACGATGGTTAGTTCGTTCGTTCGTTCGTAGGTTTCGTTCGTTTGTTGGAAAGGGGTAGGTAGCTAGGTAGGTAGGTAGGTAGGTTTTCGAGGGAGAAGTAAGGCTTGAGGTAACCGGCTAACGATAATTTCTCCCTGGCGTCACGTGCCCGTAATATAAATCACCCCGTTCCAACCTTCGCAGCCCCCACAATTACCTAATACGCTCGGTCGGGGTCGAGGCCGGAGAGCTGAACCAGTAGCGCTAGTGCGGAGTCCTCGCCCTCACCCTCATCTTCATCCTCATCCTCATCCTTATCCTCATCCTGTTCCTCTTCGTCGTATACCCATAGCGAACGATCTGCCTCCTCCTCCTCCTCCTCTTCCCCATATCCAGAACCGCCGGTAACTTACGTCGGCGATCCAATAGTAATAATAGATGTAGAGAAACGGAGAGGGTTCACGGGGGACAGAGAACTAAGGTTATCCTATATCACGGGTCGGGGAGGGGAGGGGGATGGAAATGGAAAGTGGAGCGTTGATGATAACAACGACATCGTTTCAGCGACGTTTGCCCTTGATACTGGTGAACGGAATACGAGGACGAGAATTGAAGGGATGAGGAAATCGCACGTCTGAAGGTACGGGGCGAAACTAGGAGAGACACAACCGCGTAAGCGCTCAACTATTTGCGGATTAATTAAGCAAGATCCACGTCGTCGTCGTCGTCGTCGTCGTCACTACGGCGGTTGCGGCCGGGCTTCGTCCTCTGGCATTCGAGCAGTCAAAGGGTGCTTCGTAGGCGCCGGATATATACCTACGTTGGTACCGAGTTTGTGTACCTAGATATATCTAGCACACTACCCCCAAGGAGCACTATAGGAGAGAAGAGAGGGGAAAGGGGAGAGGGGATAGAGGCGAGAGGAGAGATCCGTGTACGCGTCACGGCCAAACTAGGTGGTCGCAAGACAAACAGAGACATACGGTTACGGCGTAATTCAAACCGCCGCAACGCTTTACACCTTACAACTTTCCATCGAGGCGTGATGTATGTGGTCGGGAATACACCCGCCCTCGATGTCAGAGTACGCAGAGCTACGAGTCCAACGATTTTTTAACAAAGACGCGAAAGAGGTCCCTGATTTCCTGATTTCCTGAATACTGCAAACATTTATGCTAAATAGTTCTACCCTAAATGATGTTGAACAATACCTCATAGAATTCCATGCTAAAGATTTTAGCACATTTTAACGGGATGATCTTGACCCATTGAAAAATCAAATGGAAGGTTGAGAATTGTTATCATTGATGTAACTGGTGATAAATTTTGATGAAGATCGCAGACACGGATATACGGGTCGGTGGAGATGGTGGTCGAAACGTCAATTCAACTTTTCTGAACTCTCCGCGAAACTCCCTCGGTGAAGAAAAACATTCCACATATAATCTATACGGAGATAGAAGGGAAAGGAAAGGAAAGGAATGGAAAGTAAAGGAGAGGAAAGGAAAGGAAAGGGAAAGAAGGAACTCGCATTTCAGAATATTCCTCCTCATCGTTTGAAAGGGGAGATGTTGGAGAAGAAAAAAATTTCGAACAATTTCTGATTGTGAGAAATCTTTGATCTCCTCTCTAAGGACTCTTGAAAGCAAAAGTTTGCGGAGGGCAATTACAGTTGAAAATACAATCAAAATCTACACATACCTACATGCAGGTATGTACATCAGATACGTATACATATTATACACGCTTGCAGGCTCTTTTTTAACGGTAATCATAATTTATTCAGAAGAAGAAGAAGAAGAAGAAGAAGAAGAAGACGCGTCCTTGAACCGACGTCACGAGATACGAGGGGGAGGCGGGCGTTTAAATATGGCAAAAAATTGTCTATGAAATAAAGTTTATCCATTCATTTCTAGAGAATTTGATAAGTTTTTTTTTTTTTTTTCCCCTAAATTTTGAGGAAAATTATTTCACCTTGTCGCGTTTTTCCTTGGTCCGAATTCAATGTTTACCGCCAACGTTGAGGTAGCGAAAAAATACCCTTAGGTACCTTCCGGCTCGAGGTACTTCGCGACGAACAACCTCTCCGCAATTCTCTGGCAAACAGGTGACCCGTGTTATCGAGAGTGTAAACAAGGGATGGGATCGGGCTGTCTACCTGTGCCCAAAGTCTCAGTTCTTTCTCACGCTGTCCGGAAATTTTGGTGGAGTCGCGTGTCAACAGGAGTATTTCAGATTGATTGCACCTCACCGAACACACCGCCTCGAACGAACAAAACGGAACGGAACGAAAATTACCCTCTTTACACCCTGCCGCGATAAGAAGACTCTCGCTCGTAGCCATAAACGGTTTTTCGTCAATCTCACGGTAGATGATTCAGAATTAGATGTCCTTCTGCAGCAGTCGGTTTAACGAAGCATTCAACTTAATTTGCAAAACAGCAAGAGGCGAGGAAGAAAAAAAGAGAGCAAAAATCAACTCGCAGCTTCGTCTTCCTCTTCCTCCATCAGAAAAGTGAATTTAAAACCAAAAAGAAATGAGTACAAAAATTTAGAACTGGCGTAAACTCACTCCGTATAAGAGTAAATATTTCGCGTGGAAAAGTTTTGTTTTATCAATTCTTTGCCACGGACTATGCGAATGCAGGGGGGACGTGGTGTGGTATGCAAGCGGAGAGAGATGCTAGAAAGTGGTTGTGACCGAGACAACAGGAATGGAAAGAGGAATGTCCCTTTCCCTCCTCTGGGCCCCCAAGGGTCGCCGAAGACGATCCCTGGAGAAAGACGGTCCAACCAGGTCCTAAACTTGGCCCAGGAGTCTCGGGAATGAATCTTGGCGGGAAATCCACGGGAATGTGAGGATCGTTGGTAACAAGCGTAACCGCTGCAAATCCGCTTGTAAATCCACTCGCGAATTCCAAAGTCGCGAGTCGTGGTAGACGCGCGTTAAAGCTATTCCTCCTCCTCCTCCTCTCTTCCTTCCCGTTTCTTCCCTTCTCCCCCTCTTCCTTTATTTCTTTCGTCGATAAATCTAGACTGGTTACGACCACCTAACAGTATCACGGTATAGTTTTACAGAAATAGCAAAGATTTAGCCAACAATTTAGGCAGACAGTTGTCCTTTTCATCTCGGTCTTACCACTATTTCCCCAATTTCGCTCTCTCCACTCGTAATCTCAACTCTCGCGTCAAACTTTCTCCGCAGAAACTTTGGGCAAAGTAAATTGATGCGATAAAGATCTCTCTCTTTTTCTCTTTCCCTTTATCCTAATCTTGATCTCTATTTCTATCTCTCTGTCTGAGAACAACATCAATGCAAATCTCGGACGTAATTATAGTCTGCAAAATTCCGTGCGAGGAGGCTTTTCACTTTCAGACTGATCATTATGTAGAGAGCTCTATCGTAAACAGAACTTCTAACAGTATTTGGAAATTATCGAATCGGAATTCAATTTAGTGAATAAATAATCGAAAGGAGAGAATCAGACGGGAAAAGAGGATTTAAAAATTGTTAAATAATTGTGAAAATAGTGGAAAAGAAGTTCTTTTACATAGAAATGTATTTGGGAAACGATCGTCCTTTGATTTCGACTTTTTCAAATCGTTCACTGAATATTGTAGTTTTCTAGCTGATGAAATAATTTCGAAATGTTAAATCGGTGTTTTTTTTTTTTTACGAGTTTTGTTCGCTTCGTTTGTCGGACCGCAATTGGCCACTGGTATACCGGTAAAACAACCGAATATATCATACACTTTCGAAAAATACCGTAACTAACAGGAATGATGGGTATTCCCTGTTTTCCTGTACCTATCAATTCCCTTTTTCGAACGGAATTTTAGCCAACGTTATTGGTTCTCTATTCAGTTACCACGAAATGTTTAAAAAGCGATCAACATTCGGTGCTTTGAAATTCGATATATTGAGAAATTGAGTTTTTCGAACGCCATGACGATGCCGTGCATGATAATTCCCACGTAAATGAGGTAAAAAAAAAATCAGGAAACCGGTTGACCCGAGGGCCAACCCTAAAATTTCCCGCTATGTGTTAAATACGTCACAATAAATTGATACTATTGTGTTTATAATACATTGAGAAACGTTATAAGTAGGTATAGTTAGTTTTCCTTATAAAAATTTTTTTCCGTATGATTTTTAATCAAAAATCGAGTTTTTTCGAATGTCAACATTTCCAGGTTTTAGGGAGTTATATTTAATGTCAGAAGATATCGTTCAGTCTCAATTAGATTTGAGTCCTGGTATACCTTTTCGATCGCCGCAAGAATCATTCAAACCGGTTAATTCGTTCCAAAGGTATCGTACGACAGAAAAAGAAATTTTTGTCGTGCAATATCTTTTAAACTAATCGTTCGATTTTGATGAATCTTGCAGCAATCGAAAGGGCTATCCAAGACTTAAATCTGATTAAGTTTTGAGACTCATCGCACGAACAGTTTAGGAGATATGCGCTAAAAACATAAAAAAAAATTATTTTTTAATTTTTATTTTTCGAATAACTTTGGAACTACTCAGCCGATCGACTCCAAAATCTATTCAGATCTAAGTCTTGATAAACCCTTTCGATCGCCACAGGAACCATTCCAATCGGTTGATTTGTTCTAAAGATATCGTACGACAAAAAATTTGTTTACACATACACACACACATATACGGACGTCCATCCAAAAATAGTCAGAATAGGTTCCTAGGACCTCAAAACGTCGAGATCTGATGAAAGCTCGGTTTTCGAAAATCGGACCGAAACCAATACCTTCCCTTTTTTTTTTTGAAATTTGTAATTCTCGAAGCTGGAAGTTAAAAAATAGATCTTTTCGCGAATCGCGAAGATTATATCCTCAAAATATCTGCACTGCAAAGTTGATAATTCGTTCGACTCTAAAACCGGGTCGAGGATATACCATCCGTTGAATTTCTATCTCGCAACCCTAACAGAATTATTTCAGGAGTTAAATCACCCTGAAGATTCAATTCGGGACAACCCTGACACGGCACACACGAGGTGGGGGGCCCGTTTACGAGAACTCCATCCCCTTTAAGGAGCCCGGCGTAAACTCGGGGCGTCGTTTACACCTCGTGTTTTCTTGTCACGTGAACGAGCCAAGTGAATGAAATGAATGAAATTAATGAATAAATGAGTATAAATCTCTGAACTCACCATTGCGTCCTTGAGGTGGTCAACCGGCTGAAGAAGTACCGTTGCCGTAGCTGAATTAATACCCCTAATATGCGGTACGGTTACGGCAGCAGTCGCGGCCGAAAGAACGCTCGCCGTACAGGTACAGGTGCAAGTGCAGGCAAGATTGCAACCCTGCTGACCGAGGAGATGGCTCGCAACCCCTGGTGGTGGCAGGGGCACCGCACCTCCCGGCACGAACGAATACGAATGAAAATACGTGGTGAATCGGGTCTGACGAGCACCGCGCTGAATCTTAGCGTTTTCCGCGACCCCTTCGCGGGATAACGACTTTCCCAGGTTATAATAGGCCTGGATTTCGTAACGGGTACGGGGCACTAGATAAAGTGATTCCGGAACCGGATGACCGGGCCCGGGCCGGCTAAGCCTGCGAGTCGACGAACACCACAGCAGTTTGCACTCGATTCTGATCACCACGCGCCACTTACTCGCTTCACTTTCGTTCTAACTCTTGTTTTTTGGTTTTTCTGTTTAGTTTCTTTTCCCGGTGTGAATTATTCCTTAATTTTTTATCCTCTCTCGCTCGCTCTCTCTCTCTGCTTAATTCTCGATATATTTTTACTTCACTTTTTTTTTTGGTTTTGGTTATTTTTTTTTTTTTTTCTCTCAACACTTATAGACACAGACAAGAGAATATCGAGTCTGGTGTGAATATATGATATGTGTAAAGCCTTGATATTATTATGATTATTAATTTTTTTATAATGAGTATATTTTTTCTACTTGTTGCTTTTCGCTTCTCGCATCCGATTTTTGATAAGGGGTTCTTTATTTTATATATAGATATATTATATGTATATATATATATTTACTTCAACTTTACTTTACTTTACGTCGATATGTATATTTTTAGGTTTAATCGGAACTTCGATATTAATTCCCCTAACTAATTTTTAAACTTTTCACTAACATTTATCTAACGTCTAATAAATACAATAATATATAATACCTATATAGAAATATAATCGCTAATAAACTATCCTGTATTGCTAGAATTTAATTTAGTTTATATGATTTTTTTTTTTTTTTTGTTCTTCAATATTACAGCATAAGGTGCAGTCAACGATTTTAGCGTGAGCCTTTTATCAGGTTCAAAGCCATCCGGCTTTGGAAGAATACAAGATATGATTGTCCACGTGGGGGTTAATGACAACGGACAGCTAAAAGGGGACAACGATTTATGGCGATATATATAATATATATCCCGCAGAGACACATATATGAATATATAGATCCGTTTTATCGTTTAGACAAATTTTATTCAATTTTTTATTTATTTTTTTCACAAAATTTCTCTACCTTTCTTTTCTCTCACTCGATATACACATATATATACGTATATATATTTTCTTTTTCGTGTATTTCAATCTGACTTTTATCTATCTATATACAGTATTATACTCGTACACGCATGAAGTCGTGAGTGATTGATTATGGGTACGTGTGAATATTTGTCTGTTTTAAAGTTAATTTTCTTCTTTTTTTCTTATTTATTTCTTTAATCGTATATAATTGAAACGACGTAGGTATATGTATATATTTATAGAGAGAGTATACAGCGAGAGTTACGCGATTTAACGATAATGATAATGATGATAATAATATATGTATAATTTATTATCCTTGTTAGATATTTCTTTTTACGAGAGTAAACTATGAAAGATTCTTTTAGAGATAACCAGGTATTTGATGAGATATACTCCGGATAAGATGTTGTGCACTTTTAGCCAATTTTATACGCTGGTTTAGTCAATGTTTAGATTATGATACGAGACTTTTGGTGATATGGATTTTACCATGCGATAATTACAACAGTAGAGTGTTGTAGAAATATGATTAGTTAACTCTTCTTTCTGTCTTTAATTTCTTTCTTTCTCTCGCTTTCTTTTTTTTTTTTTTTCTTCGTATTAAAAAGTACAAAGTACTAATATATATATATTTGTGTATAATATAGAACTAGGTGAAAATGATTGTCAAAAGTCAAAAACCTTAGGCGCCTTGAAAGGTGCGGAAGCTACAGTTTTGTAGATATGACGACGAAGTTGAAGTGATTGAGAATTATTTAGTGATAAAACGTGGTTAATATTATAGTGGTATATTGTAGAATTTTTTTTGTAGAGGCTAGAGATCACATGCGTAGGTAGAGTTTCTTTTTTTTTTATGTTATAAATTTTTTGCTTCAATTTTACTTTGATATATAATTTAATTTAATTTAAATTTTATCTTTAATCACTACTTTTCTTGATTGTCTTAACGCGATTCTTTTATTTAACCTAAAAATTACAACCTACTTATTTAAGTTAATCCATATACGTATATATGTATATGTATTCATTTATATATTGATTCTCGTATACATATATACACATATATATAATTTGAAATTTTTTTTTTTCCTTTCCAATAAACTACTTATATTCCTAATAATACTTTAACGGTGTCGTGTACTTTTCTGTGCGGTGTTTGATGCCTCGTGTTCTATATCTATTTATTTATTTATTTTATTATATTATTGATTTATTTTCAAATGAAAATCGTGTATTTTTGGAATTGTTAAGATCGACTATTCCGCACAACAATTTCCAATTACTTCCGTATTATTTATTTATTCTTTCTTTTTCTTTATATTCAAACCAAATCTATACACGTATAAAATAAACTCTCTTAGCTATTATCAATCTATATCGCCAAAAAAACTACTCCGATATGTCTTTTCCTTTTTTTTATTTATTTATTTCTTTTTATTATAGGAAGCTGCTTACGTCTGATTTACGTCTTTTGCTATTTTTTTTTTTCTCGTTAATATTTGTGAATGTGCTTCGCTTCAATAGTTACGTTGCTGTTGGTCTTGATCAGCTGGTCTTTGCCACACCGAAAAATGAAGTTGACTTTATCGGTAGTGCAGGTAACAAACGCACGCGGTTCCAAGGTATAACTTTAAACTTACTTTAAACTCTTTTTTTTTTTCTTCTTCTCTCTCGTTTTAAAAAATCGTTTTAAACTTATCGTTAGAGTTAGTAACAATTTTTCTGTCTCATTTGCTTTTTCTTTCTTTTATCTTTTCTTTTTTTTTTTTTTTAATATTTTCTTTCTTCGTTTTCAAGTTTTACACTATTTATACGAGTAGGCGATAATATCCCCGGTTCGATGTTCCTCGTTCGGATTATCGTTGCCGATATATATTTTCAAAGACTCGCGGGTAATTCTGCGACGACGATGAACGACGACCACGAAGAAGATGATGACGATTTGTTGATAGTGAGGGACGTGGCGATAGGTTTTTTTTTTTTTTTTTTGGTTGACAGAGAAATTGATAGTGAATATTAAAGTTGCGGCAACGATATCGGTGATTGGAAGCAAACAAGTGTATACGTATGTATAATCAGTTCTTTTCAATTGTTTTAAGATATACTAAAGCGAAGCGAAACGACGATTAAATTTTTTCTTCGGCTTGCAGCAAAGTGAATCGACGTTAACAGTTTTTCTTTTTTTTCTTTCAGTTTCTTTGTTTTTGGATTTATTATGATTATTCAATTATTATACTAATACTTCTTATTTATAATATTAATTGATATATCTTTTTCTTCTCTTGTTTTAACTCTCTGAATAGAACAAAATTCTCAACTTTTTTGCAGGGATTGATTTTTTTTTTTGTTTTTTTTTATTACGATTATAATTATATATCTTGTATATTCTTGGTTATTAGGTATATTGAGTTGTACAGCTGTTTTTTTTTTTTTTTTTAATATATTTTAAACTTTTTCTTATTCTTTTGTTTTTTGGTTCTGCATATACATGTATATGTATATATATACAACGTGTGTATATATATATATATATATCTTCGATTGAATTTTTTGTTGTTGTTAATTTTTTTGTTAATTTTTTTTTGTTTTTTTCCCTCAAATACTTTCGTTATACCGTGAAAATTTGTGGGCGCGTGGCGAAAGAATATATATGTATGTGTATATACTTTTTTTTTCTCTCCTTTTCTTTAATATATAAGAATTATGTGATTGTAATAATGGTGGTGGTGGTGGTGGTGGTGGTGATAATTGTTGTTGTTTCGGTGGTGTTAGTTAGCGAACAGGCAGGCGTTGGGAAAGATTTGAAAATGGAACGATTAAGGAGCGTCCTACTCGATCGCCTAGCTTGACACAACTGGCATACGCGAACCCACGGGCTGTCGAGTCGCAAGCGTCGTTTGAACCGCGGCCTCCCACCGCGCGCTCTCAACCAACCTTCAGCCAATCCTCGGCAACCTATACCCGAGAATATACGGAATCTACCGACTTTCCCCTTCCCGACAACGTCACCCCGTACTACCCCACTACCGCCCCCCCAACGCCATCACCCCACCCCGAATAACCCCTGCGAAAGCTTTACCGCGGGGTGAGCTTGCGAATTGCGAATCCCCCCCCCCCCCCCCCCCCCCCGCCACCCCACGATTCCCCCATCCCCGCGCTGATCCCCCTTCCGCGCGGCACACTCGCCGGCCAGGTCACTGGTTCGCTCCCTGCGTCAGAAAATTAATAATTGATTCCTACGGCAGTTCTTACGCATTTTTATTTCTCTTTTATTTTCATTTCATTTTGGTTTGTTTGGTTCTGTTTTTTTTTTTTCGTGTTCATTTTTGGTCTAATTTCTTTCATTTTATTCTATACTTGGTGGTTTTTTGTTCTTTTTATTGTAAATTCGTTTCTGTTTTTTGATGAATTTATTATGCTTTGTGAAAAAGCACGAAGTGTCGAATATTTTTTCAAAAATTATGGAAGAGGTATAGTGTGGGGTATTAGATTCAAGATTCAATTTCGAAGGATATATGTAAGCCCGTTCCCTTTTCTTATATATATATATTTTTTTTTTTTTTTTGCGAGGTAAACTTGTACGAAATTCATTAGGTATGTACGTACTACATACCTACAGACGGCGATATTATATGTAACTCCGCATTGCATTGAGCCAACGAAAGCGCAGTGCTAGTTTATCATGCAGCTAGGATCTTCTCGGAGCTTATTATATGTACCTGCATACATATGCATAAGTCTAAGAGCAATATGCGGTGGGGTAATATTGGATGATCCTCATCTCGGGAGATTTTTTCTATCCCTCCTTAACTGTTTGATATCTGAGAGATACGAGAGCGGGAGAGAAAGAGAAAGAGAAATGGGTAAATAGTGAATACCAACTGACATGACGCCCCCGCGTAAAAAGTCTGTCTAGTTTATAGGAACGAGACGTTTTCCGATTAAGCGATAACTCTTTCACCCTGCCCCCCGCGCATGGAGGAGGGGGTGGTATAGGTATAAGGGTGCGTATATGCGAAGTAAAGGCGACATTAGCAAATGTACATTCATATATATAAATATCCATCAAAAGAGGCAAAACTCACGGAGCGAAACGCGCTTCATTTGTCTCCCGAAACTCCCTTGTGACCGTCTTCAGACTCTTGCTGCTGCTACTGCTGCTGCTGCTGCTGCTGCCGACGACGACGACGACGACCCTCTAGTATACGACAAGGCACCAACGTGCGACGAAATTAAAATTTAATTTTAAATTAATTGAAATCCCCGAAGGCGCTTGCGCTCAGACGAAACCATGCGAATCAGATATTTAAAAGTCTGTAGCTACCCCGGGCCCGTTTATATACCTATATACTAAGTAGTCGCAAGCTCCGAAATAAAACGCGAATTAGGTACGTATTTTCTCGCTAATCTGAGCCTCTTTTATATACCTACATATTTCAGAAAAAAAAAAAAAAAAATTTTTAAAGAAATATTCTTTCTAATTTATTTTTCACCGATGAACAGCACACCGCACCCGACTTCTTCTTCATCTTATTTTAAAAATTTTTTCTTCTCATTCTTCGCGCTCCATGTCATAATAAGCTCGGTTCGATCACCGTTCTCATTAATTTTAGTCTCTCGAAAATCGAACGAATCTGACAAAGTGCCTACGGCGGTCGGTCTGACAACGAGGGAAGTAAATCTCGGCTGAGATTTGCGAAGGGCAACAGGAGGGGGGGGGCCCACGGGATACCACGTACCACTCGCCAGAATTTTATCCATCCAATTAGTTTTTTTTTTTTTTCTTATTACATTTTTTTTATTTTTCCTTACATCAAAAATAGCTTCGCAGCCCTTAAAAGTGCGAAGAAAGTTTGCCTCTCCGCGATGTACGACATTCGTCTCCATCGAGACTGAATGACAGGAATTGCGCTTTGCTACAGAAAAAAAAATATATTTCTGCGTTTAAAAAAAAAAAAAATAAAAAAAATTGTACGCGTATGGGGTAAATTTTCTGAACAAGACATTTTATACACGTACATATGTATACTGTACTGTAATAATGCCTGTATGACATAAGTATACTTGTCGTATAACAGAAGGCTCAACGTTATATTCAAAACGTCCCTAAATATGTTTTATAGAGTCTTTATTCTAAGCGACGAAAATTTCATAACTAAATTCACGGTAAATTAATCACTCGTCTGTGATTAATCGCAAGGCTTGATCCGATAAACAGCAAAATGCTAATTCAATTCCTCCGCCTTTATTGCCGCCTCTATCAACTCAACGCAAACCACCTCTGGCGGTGGAGGAGGAAGTTAGTCAGGTGAGGTGAGGTGAGGTGAGGTGAGGCGTTGTTTAAAATCCGAATCAATATAATAAACAGACAAAATAAATTCAAACAATAATAATAATGATCATGATTACGATGATAATGTGATAACAGAGTTTTCTCAAGCAACAACGCGAACAGATTACGAGCACTGGTTATTTGTGTAAGGCTTTTCGTAACTTCCTAGGATTGTTATATGTACATATATATATATATGTATATATACGCTGTTAGACTATTATATATACGGGATTTATCGTATACGCACGCGTTTGAAAACAGTTGCTCTTGTAGGGTCTGCGGGGTGGTAATGTTACGCATAAATGTAAAGTAATCTACGGGCATGAGTTAATCCGTTAAAACTACCATTCCGGTTGTCGAAATCCGCCCCAATTACATATACCAGCATATAAGCCTAAGCATGGTTGATTCAAGTATTATATGTACGAACAGTACCTATACGAAAACAATTGTTGAAAAATGTGTTATCACTTACGTAGATTTTTCAATACAGAATATATCATCCTCGATATATTCGTAATATCGATAATTAATATACTGTAATCTTAAAACCAGATGATTTGCAACGAAATACTATTCACGTATCTGTAAAGTACCATCGACGTGCATGAAAACATCCGAAGATTGGACCACTGATTAGAAACTTTGCAATTGCACCGACGGGATCTGATATTTATAAAAAGGACACTAGTGCAGCGCATTCATAAAATTCTCATAATTAAGGGACTTCAAAGGTTACAGACCGTTACAGGAGCAGGTACGTACGTTCGTACTTGTAATTCAATAGATTTAAAATAAAATTTCAATCCGATGGCGAAAGAAAAAAACAAGAAAAAAACATCCTCTGTAATAGTTCAAACATTTCTCAGTGAGCAACCTCAATTTAGTTCATTTACTTCCGAACGAAATATACGTTTTTTTTTTTGTTTTCAAATCAGTGATACGCTTTGAAGAAATATTCCAGTGACCAGTGATTTTGAAAAGAATATATTTCCACGATGTACTACATATCCTCTTAATTAAATATAATATACATACATGCCATTGAACAAATGGATTAAATTTTGATAAAAGTACCTAATAAGTTTCCATACCAACTGGCCAAGTTTACTACTTCTTGGAGTTCGTAAGTTCTTGTGCATGCCAATTAGAGCCTCCTTGAAGACGTTGGGAAACTAGCAGGTGCTCGGAGAAAGAAGATGATCTTAACTTCAAAGGGTTTGAAACCGTGGTCGACCGCTTACCCCACCCCTAATTTCGTTATCTGACCACGACAACTCTGGCATACGTAATGGTGCTAAAATGCGACACTAATCTTACACGCATACACCTAATATGTGAGCTTATTCAAGGCGCGGGGGTGAAAGCAGAGCGCGAGATAAGTAGGTAGGTAGGTAGGTAGGTAAGATATTAGTTCAGTAAAACGGATGTAATATCTTGGGCAAACTGTTTTATACGCTCAGTATCAACCAGCCAAGGTAAATAGCCTTGCGAGGCACTATGCAGATTAGAAAATCGCATCTTACGGAAGATTAACTCAACCTAATCTAGCTCAAACTAACCTTACCCTCACCTCACCTCATCTCATCCCTGTATCACTTCTCAATTTACATGTTTAACGGACTCAGTTTTTCCTTCTGTAAACGCGAAAAATAAGGCGAGAAAACAGCGATCACATCCCTTGGAGTGGAACGTGTTGTTGGACGGTGAATGTGAACGCTTTGTGCAAGGAATGAGAATACCCGTTCGCAAATCGATGCAGATTCTTTCCTATAACAACATAAAAGGTATGTTTTGATGTCCCATTGCGGTTTCTAGGGCATAAACCTATAGTTCCGCAGGGGACGTGGACGGACGAAGAAAAAGGCGCGGGGGGGGGGGTTAAATTTTACGGAGAATTTACCCTTGTTCACCAGCAGGCGTGTAGTCGTAGTCGTCGTCCTAGTTGTGCACCTCGTAAATGGATTTGTAAAGGGTATGAGAAGCGAGAAGAAGAAGGAAGGGAAATCATGCGCAGTACATTTGTGGGTTTCTTGGAACGAGACGAATCATTCGACGATGCGAAGGCATCGGAAACGGCGAGTCGCGGGCTGCTTTTCATTCCCGTTTTTTTATTTTTTTTTAGATTTTTTTAAATTTTTTATCTTTTTGTTACGGGGGGACAATCCTAACGGGCGATAACACGGACCATTCAGAATTCGGAACGAGATTGAATAGATTTTGAAACGGGATCAGCATCTGCTTCACGACCTGCCCGATTTCAGGGATGCGTAACGATAATCGAATCACCGTTACGATACTTTCGGAAATTCGAATTATTACTGTAACTGCAACGACGGACTATATAGCCAACGATTTCATGTACAAAACTGTTAAAAATTCAATGGGTATGACACGTTTCTCGAAAATGCAAATCCGATGTATACCTAAAACATCAATTTTTAACGACATCGGACTACCATCAATATTCCCAAGCCATAAATGGCCGAATTTTTTGTGGAAATAAATTTTCACTGGTCTATGCGTTGTGTTTCAAACGTAACAGAACAGCAAAATGTTAAACTTGGAACACCTTAACCTCAGATTTCGAATTTAAACCAGTTGACAGGGAAATGAACACGTAAAAATCTCCGCTGTATCCCTTTTTTTTAGCCATGTTCAAGAATTCGTGGATATGGAATGAAGAAGAAATGAAGAATGAATTAGGACCACCCACGATGGAAATAAAACACAATTGAAATCACCCAACTCTCCACTTCTTGAACCGTGCGTGTAACAAACTCATTATTAACCTGCCCGACCACAAACGTCTCCATCCACCGCCGAGGACTCTCTTCCCTCTATAAACGACGCGCTTCGGTGTTGAACAGGAAGTTTGATCACAGTCACGTGAAAACAGAATTCTGATTAAACGTCGAGAAACTTTGTTGGAAGCTCCGGTTTTGACGTCGTTTTCAAAACTATCGATAAAAACCATAACTTTTCGCGAAATGAACTTAACTCCCGCGCGCATGCATACATATAGGTGCCTACTACTAGTATATGGGGTACAAAGTTGTTCGAGAGTAGATCGGTTTCTATAACTCTTTCGCACGGGTCACACATCTTCTCTGGCCGGCATTGGAATCGTGATGTTGGTAGTGGTAGAAGGGGGTAATCGGCCTGCTGGGAGTCGGGGATCGGCGGACCAGTCGAGGAATGGAATTCCGACGAACGAACGAACGAACGAACGAACGAATGGAAAACAGCAGTAACTCAAGGAACTGGAGAAGGTGGAAGGTAGAAGGTGGATGGTAGCGGTTCGTGTGAATGGTATAGATAGGTTGAATCAGGTTGTGCGAGAGAGAGTCCGAAGGGGGATTGTTACCGGACCTGGCCAATCACCTTCCTTCGAAATTCGGAAACCACCAGCGGAAATATCCCCCTCTCCTTGATCGCCACTTCTTCTCTACATCCCGCCCCGTTCTACCCCGAAGCCTTGGTCACTTGGGGTTTAAATAAATAAAGAGAACCGTGGAGAGAAGCTGGTACGCGTGGGAGCCATGCATCAACCCCTATTACCTTGGTCGGCCTAACTATTCGCTCGGCGTCCAACTAAAATCTGCATAATATCGAGGCGCAGGATCCGCAAGCGCACAGTCTTTCCGGCTTCAGCCTCTCGGCTCAGTCATTTTGGAAACAAGGGAACAGGTCGGTTCAGAGAAAGCCCCCGTATAATCCAGTGCGAATCACCGCGTTGGGATTCCGTAAATATGAACATAACACAACGAAAAGAGCGACTAGAGGTACTAGTTTTAAGACGCCTCGGAAATTTAACGAATTCTGTATATATAGGTGTATATTATGAAGTTGTGTGTAGAAGGGTTGTTATCCAACGGTACTGCAAATCGCTTAGCTAGATAATCAACTCCATCAACGTTTACTTAATTTACGAACGCGAACCCACCGACCTACCTACTCTACTCTACTTTACCTAGTTGGATAGTAGTAAATTCCAAGAAGCAAATTAAAAATTCAATCTTACCGCGGGGTTAGAGGCGAATAAGAAAAAGAAGAGGAAGAAGAAGGCGACTGACTACCCCGGACGGTACACTCCGGCTTGACAAATCAATTAAGTGACACGTAATTTGAGAACTTAATTTCCATCTGTAATTTATCGAGTCGCTTTCCCAGAATCGATACTTGCGAGATAAATTCTGATAGCAAAAATAAAAGATAAGAAATAAGAAGAAGGAAGGAAGAAGAAAAAAAAAACAAAGTATCTGATCGGTTCCGACTGTTATTCAAGAAAATAAACAACCCACCGCGGAAATCCTCTCCGTGGATTTAATTTGCATTGGAAATTAGCTGTGACGACGATCACAAGATCGAAATTCTTGAATTCTTACAAGCGAAATGATTTAATCTCGATTCGTTTCTTTTTTTTTTCATTTTTTTTTTTTTTTCTCATTTCGTACTAGTTTTGCCAGGAATTTCTCCTATAAAATCCAGTAAAACCCTCAATTACATGGATGAGGGTGTATTCATCAGATACTTGGCACGAGGGTCGACCCTGGTCTAGAATCAATAGCTATTGATACTCCCTGCAGCTTTGGATCAAGTGAGAACAAAGATGGGGGATGGCTAAAAAAGATGATGATTTTTCTTTTTTTCTTTTTTTTTTCTTTTTTCTTTCTGACCAACGGACTACGCAGCAGCAGCAACAGCAACAGCAGCAGAAGGTTTTCCCGTGTCAAAATAGTGATTTACCGTTGGGCACAAGAAGATATTTTTATTACTCTATAAAAATTCTTCGTCTAATAGCTTGGCGGGGAAGTGCCCTGCATTTATCGCGGAGGATGAGAAACGAAAAACACGATAGAAAAATATCGGGCAGAAGTGCTAGAGAGCCGGGTTGGGATGTATACCGAAGATGGTGTGGTATGATATGGCGGGGGTACAACCTCATCCCCAAAACTCATTCTCTCCCTGGACTTCCGACCGTCGGAGGTGGGTGTCGGCTAGAAAGGCGATCGGGGAAATCCCCGTAAATCCAATAAACTCAAAAGCCGATTGAATTTATGAAGTGAGAAACACAAAAAAAAAATATAGTAGTATCGAAATAATAAAAAGAAAAAGGAGAAAAAAACCCTCTTCTAGATTAAAAATACTTAAGTCAAACCTGCAGCAACGCGGAAAATCGAAGGTAAATATATATAGGAACTAAGCTGAATCGTAGCTGCAGCAGGTACGGATAGATTGAATTAAAAATCGAAGACATTGCGAAAGCGATGATAAGTAATTTTGAAAAATTTATAATTGTAGGAGCTAGTCGATGAATAAATGAGTGTCTTCACTGCAGGTGGGATAAACGTTGTTTTATATTCGAAAAATGACCTCATATCCAGCGTGGTAAACGCAAGTATCGGATTTTTCAAAAAAAAAAAAAAAAAAAAAAAAAACGATGTAAGGAGATGGCGTCCGTACGTGAAGAACAAGTGCATGAAGTTTAGTACCTATATCTGAACAGGGTCGTACAATCAGCAATATAAGCCACCTTTCTGAGAACTGAGACGGTGAGGGGGGTTGCAGGTTGGTTCTTTTTGCCGTATCGAATTGAGGATATGAGAAAAGTAGAGAGGAAACGATAGGGAAACAAAAGGTGAGATGGATAAAAAAAAATAAAGAATAGAAAAGGAAGAAGATGAAAGAAACGAACGAAAAAAAAAAAAAACAGAAACAAAACAATGAAAAATTCGATAGGGAATCGTATATGATTTTCGAAAGAGAAGCACGTGCCCGTATCATACGGACGAAACGCATTGTTTAGGACACCGTCTTAAGAATCCCTAGCAGAATAACCACCAAGGAATAAGGAGAGAACCTCTCAGGCTCACATTACGGGAAATGGAAAACTTCTGCGACATTGAAACTCGTGTTTCGTCTCTTTCTTTTTTTTTTTATTTATTTTTCTTTTCCGTTTTATTTTTTTCACGTACCTCTTTATGGCTAAGGATCTGCGAAAGACAGATGACCGTCGACGAGCTGACTAGAGTTTAGTTAAGGGTTTGTCGCACTAGATTTTTACCTTTTTAGTTTCTAGTTTTCAGTTTTCAAATTTTTATTTTTTTTTCTTCTTTCTTTTTTTCTTCTATTCTAGGAAAGAATAGCCCGACTAAGAGGCATAAGGGTGTGGCGGCGGGAAAGGCGAACGTTTCCATGAGCGTGTGCCAGTGTATTTCGAGTTCAATCGCACCCTTAATTAGCGCACTCAATTAACCACCCTGGCAAAGGCAAACCCGACGGCCTCGCCTGCTAGCCTGGCGGAGTTTTTGCGTTTAATTGCGTTAGAGGATTGAATTACAAACAATTATACGCCTGTAACTGAATTGGCCGTTTCGCGCACCGAACACGGAGATAGAGACCTACAAGCGTTCCGCTTGCCCCCTGTCTCTCTCTCTCTCTCTCTATTTCTCTCTCTATCTCCCCCGCTCTCGTTCTGACCTTTATTTCTTCATTTTTATATATATTTTTATAAATATTTTTGTTCATTCCTTTTCCTTTTTATTTATCATACATCCACTTCAACCCCTGAGGCCTCAGATATTCCATTAATTTTTCAGATTCAGTCCGATGAAATATTGACAAAATTTTGCTAGCAGCGTTGTTATGATGCTTGTTGCTGCAAAAAACAGAAAAGGAAAGAAGGGAGGGAGGGGAAAAATAAAAAGAAACGAAAAAGTCATACAAAAGAGCTTCGAAAGGCTGACGTGTGACGTCATCTCGTCACAAAGCCAAATGGCAAAACTTGCGGAACAAAATTTTCCTCATTTCAGGACAAGGCATACCTACGCCAGCTGCACCTTCGAATTCGTATCAGTTGTTCGGTATCAGGTAATGGGCGCTATCAGCGAGACCCAGAGTAGGGTATACGAGTGATAGAAATATGGAATGGGGGATTGCGGGCTGGAGTATTGTGTTGCATCGTATCGGGAATATTCTCTCCGCTTTGCCGCTTTGGACTACGTGGTGACAACTCCATTGTCTGTACCGACACCCCGGTCGTCTTCCACTTGCCGAGAGTGTGACAGAGACAATGGACGGATAAAAGAGTCCAATACCATCTCGAAAACGAGCCGACCGACCCGCGACAACGTGCAACGCCACGTCGTGAAAAGAGAAGAGAAGAGACGACGAGACGTTCCCTCGGCGTCCCGACGCGACGCGACGCTTCGACTCAGTCTCCCGCTCTGTGTCTGCCTTCTACCTTCAATTTCAAATATCGCTTCGTGTGAAATCTGCCAATTTACTCTGCTAAGTCAACTCCCGGAAAGTGACGTATCTTTATCGAGTAACTCGATGCTCAGGAGTTTATCTAGACGTTCAGAGGTTATAAGTTCTGGTCAATTTTTGTCACACCAATTGAAATTATGTACAATGTATACAGAGTTAACGATGCGAATTGAAAATTTGGTTGTCAAACATGAAGAAAAGTAGAAAACGGAGGAGTGCAGCAGGAGCGTGCAGATGCAGATAAAATGATAGTTCGTTTCGTCAGGGATGCATTCAATTTTAGTGAATATCTATTAGGAAAATTGGCCACGTTTGTTTCAACGAGGGTAAAAATAGAAAACTGTTAGATCCTGATTTGGTCGCAATCAGAGACGACGCGAAGTCGCGAGCAATCTTATACCACAAGCCTCTTGACATCCTTGCTGATCGAGACTAGCCACTTGGGAAGGTTGCTGATCGTTGTCTAGCCCCTTGACAGTTTTGCCCATAGTCGAGTTGTAAAAATTGACGAAAACAAAGAGAAGAAAAAAAAACCTGTTAAAATGATGGAAATGAATATAAGGGAAACGGCTGATTTCGAAAACGCTATCATATACGAATCATGAACTCTGCTTGTTGAGAAAAGTTCAGTTTTCGTTAGGCTTCTGCGCTGCTTGAAGAGGGAACAGTTTCACACTCTGTGGCACTCGACAGTTTGGAATCTGGCATTTGGTAGGTATGGGGTAAAAGTTTCTCCCGGGACTTGGCCAACTTTCATCATTGTCACCGGAAGCGAGAACGAACGAATAGTTTTGAAAGAGTATAACATAGGTGAGTAGTAGTAGCTGAAGTAGGAGTAGTAGAGAGACAAACTGAGAAGAGAGAAAGACACGAGAGCCCGCGGACTTCTTTCAAAGACGTGGAAGAATGTAAAAAGACTTGTGATAAAAGAGAACGAAAAAAAAAAAAAAAAAAAAAAAAAGTAGGATGAAAGTCTGCACACGCGTCTTGTGAACGAATCGTCGTCTTACTCCTCTTATGAATTTTCGTTCGACTAGCTCGAACCCAGAATTGAAGAAAACCGCAGCACCCCCTCAAGAGCTTCTGACTCTTTCTTCCTTTCCTCTTTTCGGCGGAAGAGATCGCGGAAAGTTACACAACTCGGTCTCGGTCGAAGGAAAGGTGGAAGGCGCTTGCTTCTCGGCGACCATCGACCTCCTCCTCCCATTAGATTTACGGTAACGGCAGCACAGATTTACAATCATCCCTACTGGCTGGTTGGTTTGGTCTTACAGGTTTTCGCGGTCCAGCCTCTCCAGAACCTAATAATTCGGCCGAGAATTTAAGACCCACATAAACAATCCGGTTATAACTAGGCTGCAGGGGTTATCGCATAAGGGGGTTATCGGTCCCGAATTTTTTTTTTTTTCAGCTAGTCAGAGTCTCGAATTTCCGTTTCCGATTTGTCGGAAAAAGATTTGGGAAATCCGGTGGTCTCGAATGTGTCGAATATGTCGAAAGAACGCGCGTCGTTGATGCGGTGTAAGGGAAATCTTTCAGATCCTCCGGGAGGTTATCTGCAAAGAATCTTTTCACGTGTGTACACGTATGTGTGACCATATAAAGTCGAGTGGATGGTCTCAATTCAAGGAGCTGGGTGTCGGAGAAAACGATTCGTTATTCTCGTCTAAATTCTACTAGCGAGATGAGGAGGAGACGCGAATAGAATGTAGGAAGCAACGAAGGAGGGAAGGCTGAAGAAGAAGAAGAGGAGGAAGATGGAGAAGGGATGGATGGCATGACGGTGGAGTCGGAGATATCATTAGGACGACGCAACGGGGCATCTCATCAGACGCGAGAACTGAGTCCCTCTTTTCCCTTCCTCTGGTCTTGGGATCCTCTGCACAGAGTATTCCTTCTCAAAGCCTGCCTGGACCCCCATCCTTGAGATTTGTACAAAAGGTGAGAAAGAGAGAAGAAAAAAAAAAAAAAAAAAAAACTGGGCGTATTCTGTATATACCGGCACTCCTGCTTTTCTAATATTTTAATATATATCGATCACACTCTATCATGTTTTGTCGTTCGTCGATCGTCCGCCAAGGATTATGGGATGGGAAAAGATGAGCGAAGCGGGAGGCTGCTGTACACAGCCGGCAGCCCGTTGACGGTTAACGTTCCTTTCCTCGGGCACAATGCGGCCTCGAGATTCGCGAATTTTCTATTCAAGATGAACGAGAACGATGGCGGGGACGGGGAGGCAATGTAAGGAGGGCAAGAGGTGGAGGACTACGGTTCGCCACTCCGGCCCATCGTTCTCTACGGCGCGGCGTTCCCAGTAGAGGGAATTAATTTTTCTCCCAGCAGGGAGCGTCGCTTTTTCAACTCCTCCGTGTACGTTTCGGAGCAAACTCCTCAGCGAACAAGGCCAGATGCCGGATTATTGATAACGGTGCTCCTCTTATTCGGATTAAGCGAGAGTTTAAGACGCTGGTTACCCTTAATTATACTGAGAAAATCAACCGCCCTAATATTCACTCCCCCCGACCTTCAGGCGTACATAAACGTAAACGTCTGAACACGCAAATACGATGTCGAACCGTGGCTCATGATTCCACGATGAGGCGGAGCAGCCCTGGAATACGGGTATATCTCGATGGAACGAAAATATATAAGAAGAGAAAAGTGACGAGGGGAGTTCGAGCATAAATTATTTCGACTTTTCGAACTAACCTAAATGTCATGTCGTCTTCGTAAATCAATTACTGTACGATATATATTCCGCACAATGCAGTCGCTGTCACGTAAGCGCATTGTTACTACAGAATGTTGAGTATAACGTGTAACTTTTCCCGTTCGTAAGCCGATTCTCGATTCCCGATTTCCGATACCCTATACCTATACCTACTTGAAAATTCCAATTGATCGCGTTACGTTAGGTTCTTACGGGGGTTCAGGGGAGCGGGAGGGGGAGGGGTAGCCCGATGTATTACCTGTGCGCTCTCAATCCCGAATAAAAGCACTCGCAACTCGGCGTATACCCTCGTTAATCGAGTCAGACCTGAAAAGGATTCTCAATAATAGGGACTACTTCGAAAATTAATGACGTTTGAATTTCTCTCTCCTCCCTCTCTCTATCCACCTCAACGTCTGCCTCTACCTTTACCTCGCCCTTTCCATCTCGGTGAGGAAAATTCACCGCGTGACATTGTGCCCGCAGTAATTGATCACGCGCGAAACATTTCGAACGAGACGATTCAAACTTTTATTGATAATACTGCGGTGCCAGGCATCAATACCGCAAAAAAATCTGAATGTCAAATCAAAATTAAAACACTGATCCGGGCCACCGGTTACAGGTGTAGTTAAATGTATAATTTATCAATGCCACGACTCGATAATGTCACTAACCGGTCCCGGTGACTGGTAAAAACTGTGTCGCACTCTGTGCTGATTGAAAAATCATCAATATCAACGTATCGAACCACACATGGATGAACGTCAACCGATACCATGTACAGAGCAGAGTACAGTTTGCAGTTTGAAATGATCGTTATGATAGTAGAGGTAAAGGTGAATTAATTATTGTTGAATAGGTAATTTCGTATTTAGCAGTAAGGCGATCAGGCGCCAGGCTGTTCAGAGGGTGAAATTTGAAAGTCGAGCGTTCGGACAATACGGTAAGTGCCGAGGAAGTTGTAACATTAAAAAAAATGCACCCTCGTAACCATAACTGTACGTAACCGTGGCTATAGGTTACCCTGGTTTGTGTAAACTGCAGTAAGCCATGGGAAGAGAACGAGAACGAACTTTGTACATACCCTAGCTACGTCGAAATAGGCCGATTCAAAGTTGTTCTTATCGCGGGGATTTTTTGTTTTTTACTTTTTTCTCGCTAGAGAAGAAGAGGAATTTTATTGGACTAGTTAACCGAGACTCGAGTGAAAACAATAACCATTGTTAGGCTACGCTGCAACGCAGAGACTAACACCGACGCCGACGTCGTTTTACCTACGGACAGACAGCTGGAACGGTTTCAACTGTTGAGCTTTGTTTCGCTACGGTGTGTTTACAATACCCGACGCTTTAAATGCATGCAGCTTTTTAATTACATTCCGAATGGGAGTGCGATTTACGATTTCCATGGAAATGTGATCGCCGGCGATTCAATTTAAGCTGCGTGCGCACAGAATTTAGATGAAAATTATAACGGATCCGTCCACATGTTCATTTTCATTTTACTCTCCTCTTCTCTACTGTTTATTTATTCCTTTTTCGTCGAGCTTTTAATCACACTAGATACCTAGACACAGCGGCTAACCAGTCCGAGTCACGTTTCCACCTAGGCTTCGGACTCCGGCAGGATCCATGACCAGTAGTTCGTGCAGTAAAATGTCAAGTTTACGACCGAAAATGTCGAAGCTTATCGTCCCTGCAGGTATGGTTTCAAGCTTCGTTCTATCTCCCTGACTCTAGCCCGACAGTGAGCGATGAGCCTTTTCATTTATGTATTAAATGCTGCATTTATTTATGGAATATTTAACCCGGCTATTGAGAGCGCTGCATAAAATACCTAATCAACGAATAATCGATAACCCTTCAAGCGCAACGGGATAATAATCCCCGAATACCTGAACTGCGTATAACAGAAAAACAAAACGCCGGTTGAACGAGTAAGAATGAAAAGAACGTTTGAATTGGTTGGTCAATTGCCGAGACTCGAAATGGAAAGTGTATTTTCGAAGACCCATCACTGCGCGCTATTGACAGAGGAAGGGAATTTTCTGCCTGCGATTATGGAACGCTAATCGTCGACGACCTTTCGCCTCTGTGATCCCTGGCCACTGTTTGGCAAGGTTTTGAGAGTTAAATTTTCAGTGTGGCACAGTTCGTCCGAGCGATAAAATTAAGTCTGTCCAAACGATCGACGACCCGAAAAAAGGTCGGTAAGAGGAGGGCGACGGTCATCCATGTGACTAACCACACGGACCGTGCGATAATCCTTACGTTTACGTATGCATATGAGCTGGGACACATTTCAGTCAGCTCACGACGATTGAGACAGACCTGCGGACATACGGAGACCGGAGGGTGAACCCAGGACTGATGACTTTGATGCTGTACGGTCCGACCGTCCAACATTCAAATTCAAAGAAAATACCATTTGAACTGTTGCAGTAAAGGTACGATACCTATACTGTTCGCAAATTGTATTCCGTGGTAGGTTACTGGCATATTTGGTCAAGCAGGTCAAACCGAAGATTCCGAAGGTGATATACTTCGATTTTTATGGATCCGTTCTTCGAACTTTACTGCCTACTTTAACCGGGGTTAAAAACTTTCGATTTACAAGTGAAAAAAAAGAAGAGAACGGATCGGAAACCCAACGCGAATAAGTGATTAGGAAAAGGTCGATCGAGGGGCCTGAAGTAAGAAAGAAAAACTGTTAGCTAAGTTTTTCTGGTAGAGCTTTTTAGGTTTTCAATTAAGGGTGATCGTGGCTGGTTTAGGTGGCATCAGAATGCCACCGCCACCGCCACCGCCACAGCCGCCAGCCCCGGAAACCTTGGATATAAACTTTCAAGCAATTTAACCCAATCACCTTTACCGGGAGTAATAATTAAAAGATCCTTGGAAGGTCTCCTCCAGCCTACTCTTCCTTCCACAAAATGAGGAGGAAGCACCCTCTCATTGTATCTATAAGGTTTTGTCCCAGCCTCGGCGCGAGCTTCTGCGCTTATTATATAACGTTTAAAAGCAAAATGCAAAGGAGCCCGAGACCAACCGACAGTTACTACAAGGATGGGTCGAGGCGAGACACGAGAGATACGAAGAGGAAAGCGAAAGCGTTTCGCTATACAATATAAACGAAGAGAAGGAGAGAAGGAGAGAGAAGGAGAGAGAAGGAGAGAGGGTGGAGGTAAAAAGCGAGCAGATCCTTTATAAAAGTGCCGTGAACAAAAACCTGAATAACATTAAGTTAGTTAATATATTGCCTTAATTTTAATATACAATGCCCGACCGACGCTGGCTATGTGCCGGTCGGTGTACCCCGTATAACGGACTGCTTCTTGGGGATGGATTTTCATCAACGCTTCTCTATTTTGTTACGGGACGGGTTGACTGATGCGTTATTCGCCGCGTCCCACGGGGGCTACCGAAATTCCATCGTTAAGGAAAGAAAGAAAGTGAGAAAAGAAAGAGATAATTAAATAGTAACCTCCATTCCCTCGTACGAGATAACCCAATTACAATATCGTTTTCAAGATGAATGACGCAAAGTGAGGAAACTACGTGTCAAAACCACTGATTCCTGGTAATGCCGTATTGTCAAATCTTATAGGGGAAGATCATCGCCAATGCAAAGGCAAAAGGAAGACCACCACCGAGGCACGGGCGGCCCGGCGACCCAGCTCAAACCCAAACTCCACATCCCACGGTAGCTATCCCTAAATTGATTAGAGAACCACCCTGTGTGTCCCTCTGTGCCATATTAACCCTTTCTCCACCTCTCTGCACCATTACACCAGCAACCTACCTCTGATAATCAATACAATAGCGTAAATAACTTGGCAGACCGTCTCACTCGGTAGATACCTATAACGTAAGCTGCAGGAACAGTGTACTGTGTTCAATCGTCTGTACCATAGGGATTGTACCTACTCTGAGGGTTTTGGTTAAAAGTGTTCTATCTATTCGTTTTTTTTCCTGTTTAGTTATTTTTTTCAAATTTTATAGACTGTATTCTTATACACGGTGACCATCCCATGGATATTTATTTATTTATACGCAGATTTGTGTGGCCGAGGCACGTCGGGAGTCGGGTAGCTAGCTAGGTTCTGAAGAGGGGCATCAATCTTCTACGAGACCGTTGAAAAATTCGGTGTGTTTTCAATGTGTTTGTTCGGCTGGCCGAATGCCAATGGGCTTGTGAAATGCGATTGAACGAAGCCGGTCGGTCGGTCGGTCGGTCGGTCGGCCCCGGCATCGGAGGATTGATAAAAATACCAATACATTCCGAACCCGCCTTCAACCCCTTCACCGTAATCCTATATCTACCCTATATACGCGAACCCCGTGAGATATTAATTAAAATTCCGTAACGTAAATATTCTACGCGGATTACGACGATCCGTTGTTAGCTAATTAACCTGTTTATACCTACAGCATCCCGTCCTACATTGATAACCCTTTTGCGGGACATGGCAAGGTATGGGTATAATATGTATTCCCATGTATACCTTGTACGGACCGAGAGAGACGGATCATCGATAGATCGATAGAAATATCAATTCGTGTTATAGGTGGTAGGTAAAGGCGCACGGGGTAGAATTGAGATACGGTGGATAATAACCAAAACAAACAAACCTGCGGCATTGGCTGGCTGCCGTTGCAGCATGGGATTTGGTAACGAAGATGTGTGCGTATGGGCCGCAGAGACGATAAATTCAATTCAATACAAAAATTCAATACAAAAAGAAGATGAAAAACAATGAAAAAGAAAGAAAAAAAAAAAAAATGAAGGAAACAAAAAAAAAACGAACCGCTGGAAAGGTTGAGCCGCATGCGAATCTATGTATGTACTTTTCAGATATACTATAAAATAGGAGAAAAAGATGAATGGAAAACCGGCCTCGCGAAAGGGATCAATAAATTTTTATCACAAACTGTCTGGCGAGGATTAGACGGAAACAGAGAGCGTGTGACCAAAAGCGAAGATATAGATTCCCGAAATGGAAAGCCTCGCATCGAGGTCGGAGATAAACTATCTCTTTTTGAGAATTGAGTGAGTAACGGTCAGTATTTTTTGTTCAAAATGAAATATAATAAGAATTAGTTAGGGAGGTTGCTAGCGCGCTGCCTTTCTCCCATTACTTTTCGGGTACCTTGACTTTATAAATTATCATGTCGGATATTCGTGACACACAGAGCTCTGGGAGAGGAAGTACCTTCGCCGGCGGAGTCCATTGAATAAATAAACTCGGGAGATTTTAATTATTTATCTTTGGCTGGTCCAGAATAAATATCATAAACATCTCGAGGAAACGTAAATACAAGACTGTCGAGATATAGATATACATATATACATACCTACATATATATACCTATATACACTCAAGGCTGTGAAAGAAGTAACTAGCACCGTATCTCCTCCCCCGAGTACTTTAATCATTCAAATGAATGAAAATACTTTTCGTCGAAATTTATAATTCCATCGAACGGCGAGCGCGCGTCCGATCGTTAAGTATAGGTATAAAAATTACGTTTTTTTTTTTTTTTTTTTTATATACCCATTCTTGAATAAGAGAGAATTTTTTACACGAAGACTGTAATTCTGCAACGTTTGCGAAAAAAAAAACGAAAAAAAAAAAAATTACCGTATAAATCTTTGCCTAAAATATTGGCGAAAAATTGTTTTTGCATCGCGGTAAGTCTGTAGGAGCGTGCGAGAATATATTTTTATTCGACGTCGTTGTTACTTTCTCCCCATTTATATTATTCTACACAGCATCATCATTCCCACTCAGCACTTACCAGCACTTATTGGTTATTCAATACCCAATCCACGCAACAGAAGTAGACACATAATTCCTTCGGACTTTAAGACCCTCGAGGGCTACTGTGTCTGTACCTTTTTTGTTCTCTCAACCATTTCGCTCGTAACACTTGAAGGAGATAATCGGGAGAACAATAATAACGATGATAATAATAATGATGATGATGAGAATTAGAGATGTGAAATTACGAGAATGAGTGTAACTACTGACGACGCTTCATGTTTTAAGTACATTTCTTACTGTTTTTTCTTTCTTCTTTATTTCATCGGGCAAAATGTCAAAAACGTGCGCCATGACCGTGAGCAAGAAGCGGAAAAAAATTTTCCGCAATTCTTAGCTAGACAATTTCGTGAAAAAAACAACTGACCTTTATCCCCAACGTTGGCGCCAGTATCCCGTAGTCGTGGAGAGCGGGCAGCATCACGGGGGGAAGATTGGTCATCATCATCCTGTCCTTCAGTTTAGGCGCACGCCGTAACGAACTATACACAACTATTGGTATCCTAGAACCTGTGTCTGACCTACCTGAAAAAAGATAAACGAAAAGAAATGATTAATTAAATGATTTTGAAGTTTCGGTTCAGGAGGTTTCGGATCAATGTATGAAATGCAATATTCTACGGTAAATTTCGCTGATATCAATCCAACCCTGGTCCGAGTATATGTCTTCATGAAATTTCAAAGTGGGAACTCTATTTCACTTTTATTCCAATTTTTACGATATTCAGATGGAAGGGTTGGTGCCTCATGAAATACCAACCGAATCTCGTGAGAACGCAGTTTCTACCATTCAGATCTCGTTAAAATCGTTCGAATCGGTATAAAGACCACGAAGTACTTATAAGTGTCCAAATTTCTTGGCATATAGACTAAAAATGTTGGACTAGTATAAAGATTACTGTACCATACGTATGGATACGTCGACTCGAACATATATATGTGTGTTAAGTTAACACGTGTGCTACGTCGCGAAGTTTACTTGGGGATCTCGCATCGCCACCCCCCAACGAGCGTACAGAGAGAGAGAGGGTAATGTTTGCGCAACTCCTACAAGGTTCAAAGTCTATTTGCCGTCTACGTCCGTTAACAAGACTCGGAGAAGAGGAAGAGTAAGAGGATGAGGATGAGGTGGAGGTAAAGGGTGAGATGGTCCGGTGAGGCCGAGGAAATTCCGTGGTAGGTACCTTATACTCTGGAGTGAAAGGGAACCGGGCCCGTGAGGCGAAGCGCGAGGACAGGACCTTCATTCAATTACAGAGCAGCCAATTATAAAATTAATCCTTTAAGATTTACATGGGATCCCGGATTAACCATCTGACGGTGTGGGTGGTGTCGGGGCTGTCGTTCTCCGGGTGATTTGGGTGCAAGATTTCAACGGCCTTAGAACAGGATTTGATTTCTCTTACTACTACACCCCCGCGAAATCTCACCGCGTTTAAACCAATCTAAGTTACAAACTATATCTACATACCCATACCTACACTTACTTGATGATCGAAGGGTAACAGGCATCTTTACCTATATAACCTGACCTTCAGTCAACAACTTCGGAACGACGGGCACGAGCAAATACTCACTGACTGGTCAATAAGACGATTGACGGTTGGAAATTTGATTCAGATCTGTCGATGCCACGTTTTGGTTTCAATTCGATGAAGAAGAAATATTCTGTTGGTCCAGTTTTTTCAACATTTTTAGTATTACTGGATCCGTGCGATTTGAGTCTTGAAAATCTGCGTTGAGTTTCTATCGCGGGGGGAGGGGGGTTAGGGACTTCGATATACATATAATATGCAAGACCTGAATACACGTAGTAGGAGAGCAGGTAGACTCTGTATGTATAGATATACGCCTAGGCTGCAGGATATGTATATTATTATATGCTCCACCGAATATACTATCAAAGCCCTTGGAAAAGCGAGAGCGTGGTGTACGTCTGAATAATATATCGGGTACGTATAGAAGGCGCGCGAAATTGCTCTTCGGCACATATCGCGATCCCATTCTCCGAGGCCCACGATCCATACGACAAATCTGTTTATGAAAGCGTTACTCCGCACGGCAAAGGATAACATCTCGTTCGAGAGCCAAGAGCTAGAGATGTATACGAGCAATAGGGCCTCTAAAAATATTTCTTCGCACACTCGAACACAGATTATACTGTAAATCCTATGTTCTCTATACTCGGAAACTCGGAATTTGATTTGTACAAAAACACACAAGAAAATGAAAAAATACATAGCATACAAAATGATTTGCGATATTAGGGCAGAAATATTCATAGAAAAAACTCGCCGAAACTCGCTGACACGAATTTTAGAAAAGTTTTTCAGATTCGAGACAGGATATTCGATCATGATTTGATTTTGCACAAATCCAAAATTTTTCACTAATCTTTGCTACGTTTCGAGGCTTAAAAACACAATTTTTTGAAGTTTTCGAACTGAAACTTGATGGTGGATAGAAATTGCGAAGATCGTTTGAACTGGACCGATTTTTGGAGGATGTAAAAAATGTTCGACTCCTTTATTCGGTCAATGAAATCGCCGTTGAGATCGTGAAATTTTTTCCCTGTCAAAAAAGTTGAATTTTTGCGAGTCAAAGACAGTGTTAATTTAGTGAACACTGGTAAGACTTCATTGAGAACAAAACGAGCCACGGAATGTGAGTAATTGTCCCATTTTTGGCTTACGAATTAGTATTACAACGTACAGCCTACCTCGATCCTTGTTAAATCCTTCTGGAAGCCTCGAAGCGATAATTGCGCGCGTTATTTAAACTTAATGCGGGGATAAAGCTCCCGCAATGTGTCCAGCTACGGGAACAATGAGAACCGAAGCACTGTTCCCACTCTACGCCGACCCACCCAACATCTAAACCGGCAGAGTATGCGTTTAATTAATTCTACATCCTGGAGCTAATTTGTTAACTACCTGCGGGAATCCCGGAACAGAAGGAAGTCGTCCTAGAAAAACTTGTGTAAAAATCTAATCAAAGGTCCGTATCGATCAGCTGTTTTTCTGTATTACCTAGTTACCGTAACGTTGTTAGTTTAATAATTAACTAGCTATAGGTACGAATGTTGGAATAACGTTCTTCTATCAAAAGGACAGAAGTCGTTCGCAAATAACGAGCTGCCTGAAGCAAGGAAATAATTCCCTATTGACTAGCCATTATTCGACGCTCGTTGTTCGGCAGGATAACGATGCAATTGCCTGTCCCTCGTCCCCTGCTGACCGTCCACCGTTCACCGTTCACCGTTCACCGTCGACCGTGCCCCGTACGTACGTGCGAACAGTTCGGGTCTGGGAGGCAGCGCTGCAGACACCGGAGATGACGCGTGTTTTCAATTACTTCACAGCCGTTGGTCCGGCACACAGAATAGTTCGGGGAAAGGGCAATTTACATTTTTAGCCAATATTCAACCCGTTACCTACCCCTACCAACGGTCGCGTGGCTGCGGGGACTTTCAATTTACCCCGTAGTACGCGGATGTCGGGGTGGACGATCCTGCCGTCAAAGAGTGCCTGGACAGTTTTTATTTATTTTTGTCATCCTGTTTTTTTTTTTCTTTTTTTCTGTTTTAGATAACGTCGTTATCACCGCGTCGGAGACAAACGTCGCCAACGAAAAATCTCCTCATTCAATCAACGCCGTTTTTTTTTCTTATCTACGTTTAATAAATGAGTACTGATATAAGAATTGAAGAGTCTGTTTCGTTTCTCAGAGTCCGAGAAATCGAGAAAAGACAGAAAGAAAAAAGAAAGAGCAAAATTTTGTCTGGAAAAGACGTTTTAGTTTCCCGCCAAAGACGGTTACACAAAATTTTCGCTATATCTACTCTTTGCCCGTTCATTCTCGGAGGTACTTCTCAAAGTTCAGTTCATATTTATGGTCTCGTATAATTCCTTGACTAGGTATACGTATACGTAGGTACCCCGCGCGATCCGCTCCGTTGGTGCTAAATACGTGAATTTGAGAATACGCGGCATAAACGAAACAGTAAACCGTCGGGGAACAAGTATCGACGGTTTTAACAAACTCCTATAAACCGGTGTGAGGGACCGGAATTTTCACGGTCTGACGAGATACAGACCCATGAATGTCACCGATCATAACGCAACTGCCAAACCGTAGTAAAACTTTTTACCCTCCTCCGGAGGTCCTTCATCCACAAAGAGTCGAACCGACTCGACGGTTTCTCTACCGACGATTAATTTTTTCGAATTTTGGTATTAGGAATCAGGAACGGTGTCAGAAAACACACGTTGGTGCTCCGCGTGGGCATCCTTAATTTATGGAAGGTTAAAGCCCTCGAACCCTCAATCTACGCCGCTCTCTCTCTCTCTCTCTCTCTGTCTCTGTGTCTCTCTTTCTTTCGGGACCCTGCAGCACGGAGGGCAGAGTTTATAATATAATAAATTGAGGTTCGTTAAACGCTTAATCACTTGAGAAAGTTTGTTTATAGACCAGCACCTGTGCTGTGAATGAAATTACACGGTGTCGTTAGAAGGCAATCACGTTCATTTATCACATGATCGATCAATCGACAATTATCTATCGAATCGCGGACAGCTTGCTAAAGAAAATACACTTGAAATTTGAAAAGACAAGAAAAATTTGAATGATTTTTGTGAACACTGTCCGAAGAATAAATCTAACCAGTGATCACTGTACCTCGGAGTGGTCCTTAATTTGGTCTTATTCAAATTTTGATCCTCCAAAATGTCTCCAAATACATACGAAAAAATGTGGCCCAACCCCCACGTTCGTATCTCAATTCTAAGTACTGACCCAAAGGCTTAGAATTTTCCCAATCCAAAAACACACGATTTGTGGCACCTCGTGGTTAACTTTTTATTCAACCGCAAACTTGACAAGTTCGACAAACAAATTGTATTTGTGATCTGTAGTTTCGAAAATTATATCGTTGTTATTCAAATAAAAAAATTCTAAAGCTTTGAGCCAGTAATTAGAATTGAAGTCAGAACCTGGCACTTTGGCTAAATTTTTTTGTATGTATTTCGAGTTATTTTGGCGCATAGGAGCTTTAAAATTCGAATATGACGATATTACGGACCACCCCACTGTACTTTCCAAAAAAAGAATCGTTTTTAGAAGATCTATATACTGACAAAACGCGATGACTCGATTTATCGGCTAAATAACGCCCGTTAATTTCTTCGGGGTTGAGTAAAACAAGGTCTTTGTAGTGAAGTTGCTTATCGAAATTCTTAATTAGAAAATCTTAATTATGTTCCCCGACTACACTAGGTACATCGCTATACCAACTTAGATACATAAGCAGCGCGAGGGCTGTTTCTGCACTCAAGAGATAGTGAATTTCAACGAAGCATCGTCAGTCGAGGCCAGAGTCTACTGTGTCAGACGTTGGATAGGCAACCAGCCAGCTAGCAGTCAGAAGTAAAGGGGGATCATGAGGTTAAGGTAATTAAGCTTGCGCCTCTCGTAAAGATGGTTGAACGATGGAATCTCTAGCATCCCAGTCTCTCGCCTCGAACACTGCAGCAGAAGCAGCAGCAGCAGCAGCCAAAGATTCTGACATCGAATATACAATAGATTGATATTAACTCGAAAATAAGCTCGCCTCAATGAGCAATGAGCATGGAGGAGAAAATCGATAAGTTCATATCTTAAGTCCAGAAATAAATCCCTTCAGACAAGCACCGGTGCGTGATACCTGCTCGGTGGCCAAAGTCCTTCAGAACCTTCAGGTGAGAGCAGAAAATTGAGCTCTCTCGCTGTTATACGCACGCGTGACAAAGTTTATCGGGCAAGGATTAATTGGGCACTTAAACCATCTTTACGGGGGCAAACGTTCCGGCTAATGACTTTTGACTATCCCTCCCTCCCTCCCTCCCTCCCGAGCTTCGATCGTATACTTCTCCAGGTTTCTGCCCCTGTTTTCTCTCCCACTTTTCCCTTTTCCCTGTTTCCCTGTTTCCCTTTACCCTTCTCCCTGTATCCCCACCTCGTCGCCATTACATTCGGTAACCCTTCGAGAAATTAGGGTGTCAGTTTAATCAGAATAATTGAGATTCCTGTTTCTAAATCTTCGGGTTACCTAACCCTAGGCATCGTATATCTTGAAAACTGTGGTGGGTTACCCAACCCCTAGAAACTAGGAGTTGGGAACCAGAGAACCGTGCTGCATTCTGGGGCTAATTGTGCCCCTCTTCAGTCCAAGAGCTTGATCTGGAGCATTTGCTCCTTAACCTCGTATACGCCGACCTTTGTGAAATTTTACGCTTACACAGTTCGGTTAGACTTTGGTTATTATATTTTCATTATTTTCTCCTCTCTTTTATAGATTATCTCCTTTGATGAAATTTTCGCCAATTTTAACCCCTTACCAAGTTTGCTTGCAGTATATAACGTCGCGCGTGACAGGTACAGAGAAATTGCACTTAAATCCTCAGCTGTCAGCCTTCAGACGTCACAGACGAGCAGATCCTACCTCAACATTATTATTTATTCAATATCGATGTCAGATTCGGTTTGTGTCACGATATCAAATCCCGCGTGTTAAACCGAGGCCTAGACGATCACGGAAACCGAACTCGCGTTAGAGTATGAAGTTCAGAGAGGGAAAAATGAAGAAAAAAAATAGAGAGAAAGGGAGAGAGATGTTACAGACCTGTCAATTTTATTTGGCTCCAATTAATTTCTCCTAATTACGTAAATTTAGCAAACTCTCGGCGAGTTCTGCCGTTTCAGGAGAATTTAAGCCCTTTCCCTGACGGGGTGTGGAGAGCGGTGGCCATATCTTGCGTTTGTTTACACGTCAACATCCCGTTATTTAACTAAGTTATTAATAATTGGTTATGTGTGCCTGTAGGTAGGTACTCGTTATTGCAAAGCTCAGAGGTGAAGTTCGCCGTTAATTATTACAAACGAAAGCGTAATTATGAATGTGGTTTGAATTCAGGGGAATAAAACGCGTTACGTCAAAAAATAAAAACCACTCGGTTTTTTTCTTTTTTTTTTTATCAGTTTATCTCACTTCATGTCAAATAGATAGGAATCTCCAATTCCTTGAAGGTTTTGGTTATTTTTCCTCATTCTGGCTTTCTCAAAAAATTTACGAAAACGATGTAGAAAAAAAAAACCGCGGATGCAAACTTTTGATGTCAAAATGCAGCGCGGGCAGCAAGGAGAACAAAAAAAAATGAAAAATTTGGAACAAATTCAAGGGGTGTAGAGTTGAGATAATAAAAATCTGCAAGAATCAATCGACCGAATCTGGTGGTCAAGCATTTTGATATTTTTAGATAATATGGATATGCTGAGAGGCCAGGTAGTGATTAACCATAAAAACGAAGCTTTTTTAGCGAACGATATCATAAACGAGGTTCAATTCGTTATCTACTATTTTTCCGCCTCGTGGTGTCCACCTTGTCAGACATTTTTACCTCTGATGAGGGAGCTGAACGAAGAGATTTCCAATCGAGAATTATTGATGCAAATTTTTTACGTTCCATCGGATCACGATCAGACTGAGATGTTTGAATTCTTCTCGAAGAATCACGGTCGATGGTGAGTTTTGATTCCAGAAATATTATCTGTTAGATTTTCAATCCACGAGCAGCATAGAAAAAAAAATTAATGAATAAAATTTGCTACTAAATTTCTAAAATTATTATCATTTTTCGCTTTATTTGTGTCTCTTTCTCTCTCTCTTTTTTTCAAGGTTCGCAGTTCCGGTCGGGCCCGTTACAGAAAAAATAAGAAACAAGTATCACATTTTTTCGATTCCGTCTCTCGTCGTGGTGGCTAAAGACGGTCGCGTGGTTACGAGAACTGGACGAAAGGAACTCGAGGATCAAGGTGCAGTCGGCGTTCTTTTACTGTGGTTCCCAGATCTCGAGGAAAAATCTTGCGCCACAGGAGTCCCTTAATAACTTATGACAGAAGTTTTTTTATTTACTTATTTATTTATTCATTTTTGTTAAATCTGTACGAGTGTAACCCTTCGAAGTTGTAAATATGACGGAAATTGAAAACGAATGGAGAAAATGATAAACGTGTCAGATAGGTTGACTTGGAGACACAATTTCTTATTGAGAAAATTTTGTTCAAGTTATGGAATTTCTCTCCCTTTATCCCTCTCTCTCCTTCTCTCTCATTTTATAATCCTGACAGCTAATTGGGTATAAACTGATGTCAGGTATAAAATCATGTTGAATTTTCGAGCTTGTTAATTCGTTTTGTTCCTCTTGTTAACAATTAGAGAGCTTAACGTAACGATCTCGGGACTCGGGACTCGGGACTCTGGGGCAAGAAGACGTGACTCATGAATATGGTCTTTATCGATCAGGTAGAAATATCGATTGAAGAATATTAAATTAGAAATTGAATTTTGGCTTGACTCGTGCAGAGGAGTTTCGTTAGAGGCTAAAATATGCATCGGAGATTGAATGAAATGAATGATGAAACAGGGAGGGGGCGCCGGTAGCCGAATCTCGGATGGCAACGAATTCAGAATTACACGTTTCTCTATCGTGTAAAAAAAAAAGAAAAAAAATCTACAATAGTAATAATAAACGTACGGTTTCAGTTGAATTCTGATACCTGCCGCCACGGACAGAATTAAAATGTTCCATGCTAATTATTCGAGATCATTACCACGGCTTGTTAATACGATGAATAATATTCTATAGAGCAGATATTGTAAGCTGGTATAAGTTTGTCGATTTTCCCTCCCCTCAACTCCAGTTCGGTCGGTCTACGATGGGTAATTAGTTATTACTAATTGCCCCGAGTAGTTTAGTAGTTTCAATTTGCCAAGCAGCAATAGATATATAGACAGACGCTGTGGTGGCAACGTTTGCCCCGTATTTAGAAGCAAAGTCTCGCCTTTACCCTCGATTCCAGAGTTGCTGAACGCGACCAGCCCCGTTCTAAGCAAGTCGAGTAAACTCGATGGCAGTCCAATATCCTGCAGGATTGTCACAAGTCCAACTCACTTTGACTGTTATCTTGACGTCGTTATTTATTATTACGGAACAAAATTCTGAATTTAAAGAAATTCACGAGGAATTATATTTTTGTGTTTTGTTTTCTTCTAATTTTTGAGTTAACCTAGCGGAGACTAGAGTTGAATCAGAAAATAAAGAACTTGCATCTGTTTTGCCCTGAAAAAAAAAAATTACAATTTTTGATGCTGTGTTGAATCTGGGGCGGATTTGAGCACCCCTTCGCGCTACCCGAGATAGTAGGAGGTTTTTCATATAACAAAACGAAATAATACCAAGAAACCAACCAACCAGCCCGTCAGATTCTATTCCGAAGACCGACAGGAAGCCCGTTTACTTACTTCGGACAAAAGATATCGGAGACGATTATTTCATTTCTATACCTATGCGCTAATGACAATAAGCATAATAACAATAATGAGAATAACGATAATAATAATGACAATAATAATAATGAAAATAAAAATAATAATAATAATAATAATCGTAATAACAAGTCTCTCTTTGCTCTCCCGCTCATTATCTTACTTCTTTTGAATCGGTCTCGGCACCATCGTCGTCGTCGTCGTCGTCGTCTCGACGTCAACTCGATGGTATCGTTACCAACAACGCTCTGTCCTCGACAGGAGATGTTTTAGACCCTAGAGAACGGAACCCCACCAGGGTCGTCGTGTTCACGTCAGTGAATATAAATTTAGCACGCGAAAAAACATTCGATATACCTATATACCTATAGTATATGCACATACGTCATACGAGCAGACGTGTATATATATAAATATAAATGTAAGTGAAAATCCGAACCGTTGCCGTCGAAGCTGTGCAGAGACCAAAAATTAGATAAATCCAAATTTTGTTCAAAAATAGCAACAAAATTTATATATACAATTAATTTAAAATTGAGATCGTGTCCGCGGTGTGGATAATTGATACGTATTATTTTTTTATCTCGATAATTTCAACACCTGTTATATAGAATTTAAATTAATTTAATTACTTCAAAGTATCCTCTCGATTTAGAAACACAGCGGGATACTTATTATATAGTACTTCTAATTTTATAACGATATAAAAGAATAAATTTTTTGGCAAAAAATGTATAGGTAGGTGGGGTACTTTACTTATTTTTTCTTCTTATTCTTCTTCTTCGTATTCTTGGAACCGATCGACGAGTGATTATGAGGCAGAGGTTAAACATAATTGGAAAATGAATCGCGGTAATGAGATTCATTAGCGAAAACCGCGGCACGGGTGGGTACGTGTCAACCCAAGTCAGTTTCAAGTGTAAGGAATTATTTTAACAACGCTCTACTACTCACAGAGACCCCGGGTTCAGGCATATTATAAACATAAATTCTCTAAATTTCGGGGTTCTTTAGTATAATGTAAGTGTAATGGCGAAACGGTTCATACAATATCCCTTCCCAAATTGATATTTATAACACACGTTGCCTCGGAATATTACCTCCGAGATATTAACCCTAACTTGCAACAGAAAAAAAGGACGCGTTTTTCGAATTTACAAAAATTTTAACCGCAGTCAAATTTTGACAATTGTTATCTGTTATCTTTTTACTGCAAGTCGTATTGCAGTTCAGCCGGTTCAGATGCGGAATGAATAAATACATAAGCAAATAAATAAATAAGTAAATAAGTTAAAACCCGGACGGGTTCGACGTTTGTCGTCAATGCATGTGAAGTCGGGGATCAACGTGCGACGAGTCGATGACGTGAGTCGGTTTGACGTTGCTGATAATCGTTCGATTAACACCGAGCAGGCCAGGTAATTATTTCACAAGCCTCCTGTGGCGGATTTCGTGCCCAGTATTTTCAGAGGGGAATTATAGGTAATGCTGACCGAGTGACGGATCCTCGTCGATGGACGAAATCCTGTAACGTGTACGAAGGGGAGTGGGGGGATTTTGAAAAACGGTGAAGGGAAGCGAAGGGAAATGAAAAAAAGGAGAGATTTTCCGATTGTAGAGAAGTTTTCGACGGTCCTGTTCGTCCTCCGGTAATCCTTGTCGTTGGCGATTAGGGCCTATCAACGCCATTCAGCCCTTCGTCCCCTTTTCTCATAGCTATACCTATCCCCTCGGTCGGTGATCCCGCGTATCTGCAACTTGTCGACAGTTCGAAAACAATCGTTCCCGAATTTTGGGGAATCTCGCGACGACGGGTAGATAAATGAGCGAAATGAGTCAGTGCGGAGGCCTTCGATGTTTTGGGAGTTTGAAACTGATCGTGAAACCGAAAGTGAAACTGAAACTGAAACTGAAACCGAAAGTGGTATAGCGAAAGTTAGAGCGAAAGCAGAGCTTCGGCGAAGCTTCTGGATTTTGATCGCACGATGTATAACGAATCAAGTTTAATAATCATCGTTCGTTTCCTGGAACGAATATAATTCTTTCTCAATAATTCCTCGGGCTCTTAATTAGGGGGTGGCTCGTTGGGTATTGAGAGCCATTACTTGGATTACTTCCCAGCACTGTTCTCCTCTACGCCGACGTTCCTCCTCACCTCCGATACCAAACCCCAACCCCAAAACTCCAACCCCCAACCCCCACCCATACCCAAACCCGACGACCAAGTCGCTATCGAAGGCACTTTAGTCCGCGCTGAAGCAAAGCAGCACTTCATTATCAGTACTTCGTCTATATTCCCCGAGGATTTCGATTCCATACGAAAGTCCTACTCTACTTATATATGGAGCCCGCTGCCGTTTCTCCCCAGGGAATATTTGCACGACAAGCTGTGGCGAAACTCCTACCGGAAGGTCAAATAATTTTGAAACGATTCGATGGAGTTGAAAATGTGTGTATAATGTACCCGAAGTAGGTAAATAAGGCCAAAAAGTGTATATCATGAGTTAGTTCTACATTCAATAAAGGGTCTACGTACACCTTGAATTGATTTTTTTTTTTTACAGCTGATTACTCGGACGTCGGGACATAACTCAGAATTATTTTAGATACTACGGATTCGCCTTGGCATAGATTGTTCGCGCCGAACAAAAAGTGATCCTCGTGAAGGATATACAAATATACAGATACAGGTCGCATCGTTCATTAGAACTTACTGAAATTTTGGGTGAATCATTTCCCGAGGCTCCATAACTTCTGAAATAATTTTGAATTACGTCTCAAAGCTTGGTAATCGGCTGTAAAAAGACTGAGTCATAAATCATCATACTTACTTAGCTACCTCAGATATTATGCCCTAATAATGAACAGTTTTTTTTTTTTTTGGACATCTGTAATAACAGGTTTTTTTTTTTCAAAGCCATATTCGTATAGGAATTCGATAATTTGGCCTGCGGGTCGTCGGCCGTAGTGGATGGAGCCGAAATAAAATTTGTCGTTTATTTCTCACGGATGATTTGAGAAGGCTCTGGGTCGTGTGTCGAAACGGACGGGGTAGGTAGGTACACATACGTACAAACCGTACAAAAATCTTGCTCTTGTCAGAATGGGTATTCTGGGATAGGTACAGAAAAACCAGCTCACGGTTCTGTAGCTTTCGAAGCTTAGAGTTGTTAAATTTACGAGCGCTTAAAAACGCGGAGAGGGTGTCGCCTCAGACGGGGAGTGCGAACGTACAACCGCGAAGTACAGAAGCTGTCGCAATTCAATAAGAGAAAAAGAAAAAAAAATTACAAAAAGGGGGAAACAAATATAACGACAAAATAAATAAAATAAAAATCGTTTATACGCCCAGTTTTAACGACTCTAGCGACAAATTGATCGCAATATTTTAACGCTACTATACCATCCATAGCGCAGAGAAAAGTTACCGGATTTACAGCAGCTCTGTTTCTCGATGAGCGATAGGGCGATAGACAAAAAATAAATAAATAAATGAATGAATTGTCATTTGTACGCGATTCGTGATTTCAGGTACTTCGCGCAAGACGGAATCTCATTTGTGACATACACGAGTTTCGGCGAATCGGAAAGGAAGATAATAACGATCTACTTAAGGAGAAATTTTATTTCCGCGATAATCGAATACAGAGAAGATTGATTGAAACGTTTCGTTTTTTTTTTTTCGCTAAACGAACGTGAATGGCTCTTGGTCACTTTTCTACAATCTTTACGATTTTTACGATTTTACGATTCACGATTTTCGATGAATGCAAATAATTGATTGACTTGAAATGCGGGGTTATTTAAAAACGACGAAATGATGATTTTTATTATCGAAACGTAGGGGGTTTGATTTTTTGAAACAGACAAATATACGAGTTTACAGTGTTCTAATTTACCCAACAATAATTGGCTCATAATTTGAGTGTATCGAGTAATAAAGCCCCCGGGGCATTTTTCTGTCAGAGAAATTCTATCGAATATCAGATATTTTCCGTTTGTTAACATCGAGCTGATCAAACGCGGAATTGAAATAATAAACAGGACGAGGTAGGGATGGATGCAAACGGATTCGACAGAATCTTTGTGCAATTCGCCGTATTGTATAATAGAATAGCTGTCGAAAAGACTAAAATGTACTTCTCTCTGTCGTATTGTATATGTACGCATACCCACTGTTCGATCCAAGACTCGATTGCGTAGAATTCTATTCTAATTTAGTTCCCTCTGCAGCAAACGCACGATCACTCCATTGCTTACGGAGTTCCGGTTTACAGAATATTTCAATCACACAAAACCCGATGCGATGCTGCGTGTCGAAAATGGGGTCGGATTGAAATTCCAAATTTTCTAAAATTTCGAACGGTTTGAATTTACAATTTTATTATCATACGGATTTTTCTTCTGCTTACAGGAAAACTTTGAAAAACCGAAAAAAAAAAAAAAATGAAGGATTTCGAGTTTACGCTGCAAGTATGTAGTAGATGCATGTTATGTGGTTTGTTTTTTTTTTACCACGACAACGGCATAGCTTGGAAACGCACGTGACCATGACGCGTCTCTGCGCCTTTAATGTCCGGTATACGACGCTAGCGGTGCGTCGTAAAACTGGAACAATTTCGTTAGAGTTGGTGCTGCACGGAAACCCATAGGTTGGGTAGGTGGGATAGGTATAGGTACGTACCTACGTATGTACCTATGTATGTACCTTCCAGGCTTTTTCTTTCTAGCTCGTAAAAAGTCTCACGTGCGATTGGAACTGCGAACGAATAGCACCGTGTTGGTCGCCTATCCAACGGAAATAGAAAAACCGAAGAAATCGTAAGGATTTCAAGAAATGAAACAAAAATTATAAAAAAATATTCAGTTGAAAAATTGGGACAAAAAAAATTGCTGATTTCTGTCTCCTTCGCTATAATTAGTTGTAGTGTTCAAATTCAAATTCTAAAAAAAACAATTGTTGTAAATCAAGTTAACAGCAATTTCAATTTTTCTACAAATTGCATAAGAAACGAAAGTCGTCATTTCGTACCAGCCCATGGCGAAAATGAAATATAGTGATATTCAAATTTTATAAAAACGATCATTTGATGGAAGAACGAGTATGGCGAATACTTCCAAGCCCACATCACGCATTAGCCATTTTTCTGCAGAATTTCAAACCGAACCGAAAGAAACATGGGTAAAAAATTTTAGGTGGAAGGGACGGAACTATACACGCTGTGTAGATTATGTTTATATGTACATTAGAAAAAGATTTGTCCGAGACAGAAGGGGAGTTCACCACCGAGTCCGTTACCTGACTTAGTTACAACCGCACTGTGCCGCGTGTTCGGAATGGTTTGTTTTACGTAATGTAGACGTTTCAATTTCGCGATATCACAAATACGTTTTCTCGGAGATTTGAAGTCGATTTTTTTTCCTCCGTCCCTTCTTGTCGGTCGAGAAAAAAATTAGGGATCAAAAAGCGTTCAGGGTGTTGTCAGACAACCCCGGAAATGTCGAAATATCGATTTCTTTTCAAATTTCAAAAAAATGGAAACATTTTGAGCAAAAATTGTGCCAAAGATCAAATCGATAAGCGTGTTAAGAGAAAAACTATTCAATTTCGGCCCCTATTTTCAGCGCCCAGGTTCTGGCCTAACCCGTTGAAGCTACTTACTGAAGAAAAGTTACGAGTTAGATAGCGGCTCAAATTGCTCTATTAAACTCTCTTGAAAAGGGGCATCAAGTAAAGGAACATCGAACACCGTATACTTAGAGTTTAACGTATTTTGTACGGAGGTTTTCCGTTAAAAAGGTGCTATCCCATAATCCCCTAAGAAAGAAAAAAAAGGAAACTTTTATTTCGACTTAATATTCGCGCGTAGAAATTCAGAAAGTATTCTGCCTTGTGGATAATGCGAATGATGAGTTTGCGGTTATAATGTTCAAAAACGTCTCGTAATATATTTTCAAAAATTTACCACTATCAATGAACACCAGCTGCTACAGTTCTACGAATTTATTTTTATCGACTTCGTCAGTATGAATTACACGAATGAATTACGACCGCGAATTGGCACGAGACACCTTATTCTCTGTCTTACGCGTCCGTACGGAAAATCCCCTTTACACGAAGGCGTAAAACGACGCCGGGGGCCGGCTAGGATCCCAGTCGATTCGACTCGGCTCTAGAACGACTCTCGAAATGCAATTGCGTTCCTAATGCCGTCTAATGCCGGCCTCTAACCAAGACATCTATATTTCTCGTCTGTACATGTATGTAGGTACTAGACCATGCAGCAGCCTCTCTGGCGCCAGAGGCGAACCGTGTCTAACTCAACTATAAAGCACATTCAACACTTAGAGGAGGTCTAGATTGAAAGATCTGGAAGGAATTTTCTAATTTTTCGGAAGATTTAATTGAGAGACGAAAAAGAAAAAAGAGAGTTAACCGAAGAAGAATTTCAACGATGCTGATATAGAGACATCTTGCGGATTTGGAGATGGGAGGAAATTCCCGGCAGGATCTGGTACCCGAAATACGTGGATTACCCCGCTTTTGAGAACTAATTGACACTCGCCCTGCAGCCGCACGGATATAGAAAGGATTTTCACACCCTCAAGAATTCGGGTCCCATTGAATTTTAGGGGTTTCTCTAGCGGATCGGTCCTTCCTTCAATATCTGCGACGATTTTATGCCATTCAGAAAAATCGAGCCAATTTTGACTTTCCGCGGATCAAAAATCGGAGATTATTGAACAAAGGACAATTAGAAAAGTCGATGATTAGATCAATAAATCAATAAATATAAAGACAACCCTCGCGGACAGACGTCGTTTTTTCTTTTCGGCAGTTCGAAAAGTCCCTGACCTGGGTTACGAGACCTTCGAGCCATCAAGACGATCTTCGGCCAGACATTCTGTTCAGGTGCTTACTAATGCGTAACTTTCAAGGTGAACCCCAATCGGGTTCCCATTTATCAAGCGTGAGAAAGGCGAGTGGAGTCCGCGAAATTAGTACAAAAAAAATATTTCGGGGATTCTACTTGCCCCGAGTTTTTTCGTTCATTGGAAGAATAGAAAAAGTTCGATCTTTTATAGAGGACAGAAATTTGTTCAAGGACTTCATTTATCTCTGCCATTTTTTTTTTACTATGTTTTTACGGCTAAACTATCGCAAAAATCACAAATGGCGGAGTAGCAGTAAACACGCGAAAAAGACGGGCCCTCGCACGCATTTGTATACCTAATTCTTTTTAGTTTCATTTTATAACTATTTTATTGCCAATTGCCAACTGTCTCGTGTTTTTGCGATAAAAAAAATGGGATTTGCAGATCCAGATATATGCAGTATGAGAAAAACCATCCACCTTCGTTCGCACAAAAAAAAAGAAGGGAAAAAAGAGACATCAAAAATAATAAATTCCTTACCGGAGACCAAAATTCCTTAAAATTTCACCAACTTTTCAGACTTTACTAAAATTCTCAGATGTTTTCGTGTTCCAAGGCCTAAACCTGCGCGCCCGTCTTACATTATATAAAAAAAATCGGCAATCTGCGTACATCGTAACGTACGTAATGCGATGATCGACGTCGCGAACGTGGATAGAAAACAAAAGAAAAAAACAAAAAAAAAATTGAAATAAATAGATGGGATCTGTTCTGCAAAGTACAGTACGGTACAATGAAGTACAGTACATTGAAGTAAAGTTATAGGTACAGTAAGTTTCACTCGCGTAGGAGCAGCCGGTCTGCTGGCGACATCTCGTGGCAAATAGTTGGACCAAAAAAATGAGTCGACATAGCAAATGACTTTACCCAGTCAACCAACGTCTCTGCAAGATCCATAGATCAAATGAGAAATGACGAAAGAGTCGAGTCGAGACGAGACAATGACAACGTCGACGAAAGACACACGTATCACACTTCTCTGGCGCAGCTGCAACGAAAATGTCATCGCCACTTAGCTCTGACAGTGCGGAGTAAAACTTTGTATAGAAATGGGTATAGGGGAACGAACACGCGATCACGATGTTCGTAGTTTCTTCGTTTAGTTCATTCGTTCGCCTCTCGTTCTTTCCTTATTTCCTTATTTCCTTCTTCTTTCGATCGTTGTCGTTAACGACGACTGAAAGTGAGAGACGGGGAGACGCGGCTTCATCCTTCCCGTGTCAAAGAGCCAATTATCGCCAACGGCTGCTGCACGCCACGCGAGAATAAAGACTCAGTTTTTCTCTTTTCCCTTTCGATCTCGGTCACTCCTTCATTCGCTCTTCATCGTTGGGCACAGGATTCCTTTTCAATGATCGATAAGACCGGCGTCGATCTCCAACGTACATCTCGTACAGATCTATCAGAGACACCTCAGCCGGTGCTTATATATACCAATATTATACTTGGAAAGGGTCACGACCCGGTTCGATATTGGACACCGATAACGAGGCGAAGAGATCGGAGGGAAGGAGGGAAGAGCCGAGGACGCGTTTCGTTTCGCGGGAGTTCAATTAATATTACGAATGTACAACAAAGAAATGGATTGGTTTTTCTCCTTCTTTTACTTTTACTTTTTCTCTCTCAATTTTTCTTAGAAGTAATCCATTGTCCGCGCAATTATACCAAAGCTGCGCATTTTTCGTTTGTGCGATCGTATAATGAGAGTTCCTTCTTTGCGATTTATAGGGGATAAAAAAAAAAAAAGGGATGAGAGGTAAGAGATGCCACTCGATGAGGAGGGACGAAGGCCGCACACTTAGGGAAGAAATGGTAATCGTTTTTCAATCGTGCGAATTAAACGAGAAACTCATTGGAACGGAGTTCGGTAACGGAAGCGGCAGGTATAGCATGACCTAACCCAACCTGATGGGGTCAGACAAAATGAAACTTAACTGTAGCTATACAAACCCTTTCAAACACGCCTTTATTACTTTCAACCCAAAGAACCGTCCGGAAGTTCTTTAATTGGTCTGCCTTACCTATACCAACTGTCACGGCGGAAAATTGGGGCTAAAAATAACCGAGGATTTTACATTTCCAATTCGGTTCAACCTGGTCTTCTTCTTCTCTTCACGGGTTAACGTCGGAACGAGTACGAAAATATCTACCCCTTCGTTGATGCTGCAGCGGAAACTAGGAACTTAGAATGGCGAATTTGATCGAGTTAGGTTTATCCCATTCGATGAAATAAGAGCTTTTATTCAAAGTATCGAAGCGAAGTAGAGACCATCCATTTCACTTAATTTTGCAAATAAATTGTGTGTTACTTTTCAACTGAATGTTCGATGCACTGGGAGATAAAAGCGTCTGAAATGCACGAAGCGATGCTCCAAGAGAATTAGGTGACACGATATAAAAAGAAAGGTGGAAAATTGACAAATTATGGTGATTGTGTGCTTATTTATGAAATTTTTGTTTTCGATGGTGCGAAAGTATCTATCGAGGGAATAAATCAGGCCATGAAAGACATGCTTCATCACCCTCTAAGTATTTTTAATAGCAACTGTCCGAAACGTCGAACCGAAAATACCGAGAATCCTGCAGAGGCTATCCCCTACCTTCGAGGCGAAAAGAATCGACTGTCAGAATGTTTGATATTGAAGTTGGGACGACCGTTGGACAACTACGGCTGTTAGGAATAAATGTTGGAATCCACCGTGTGCACATAAATCAAAGTACGCGAATCGACATTAGTCACGAGGAAAAATCCCTTGAGCCAAAATGAACGAGAAACTAAAACGAAACGAAACGAGGTAAAACGAATAAACGTGTAGCTATATTCGCCGTTCAACAAACAACACCGATTTATTATTTCATTATCAGTTATAGTCCGCGATAGCCTCGGCAGAGAACGAAATAGCCTCGGATCACAAATGAAAATTTATTATTTTTTTGGCTTTTTACATTTTTTGAGGGATTACGTATGTACACCTTTAACTAGGATTTCAAGACCCTTTTTTATGAAGGGTGTTCTATGCAAGGTTTTATCTGTAAAACCATGTGTTCAAAATTTAACAAATCAGCTCATCTTTCAGCCAGATTTTAAATATCTTTGTATTTTTTCTCTGTGCAGGAAGACGCGAAAACGGTTTCGATTAAAAATTGGGAGCAGGGTCGGAGTTCGGAATTTTAAGAGTCTGGAACGAGTAAGATCCCCTTGAAATGAATTTATATTTAATTAGATGTCTCCTATATATCTGAGAAAATATCTTGTCCAATTTTACCCACATTTCTTGACAAGTTAGAAACAAAAACTTCCTTAATCTAACTAATCCATGTATCGTTCTTGAGATGTTAATGCATACCGTAATGGAGCTTTGTAGTAGTTATCTAGTGCAGAATAGAGACAACGAGAATGTCTTCGAGCTGCTTGAGAGGATCTCCTTGTCGCCAAGATAGTCGAGGCAACCTATTGCATTTGTGCGATTGGAATGTTTTGTTAAATTGATTCATTACGAAGCCGTAATTAAGTTCGAGTAACGTAGATACGCGTGTACAAATCTGAAATACTGATTTATCCACGGGTTAACCAATTTCAAGAGATCAATCTACCCGAACAAACATTCGAACGATTTACACACTCGTTTGACAGTTCGATGTAAAAAGACTCTCCCATTTGTCCCAACGACAGTTACTCGATAAAAAATCGATGTATTACGTATTGATGATGATAAAGGACGGGAGGAATCGATATTTGCTAAAATAAATGGATGTGGAATAGCAAAGCGAATCGAATTAGATAAGGCGAATATAATCAGACGGAAAATTCGGTGTAAATCGAAGATAAATATCGAACTTCGAACTTTTGTACAGTATGATTTTAAATTTTGAACTAAAATCGATTTATTTCTGTGCAAAAATTTTGGACTCGAGTAGTAAGCTTTCAGAATTTTTAACCTGAGGTGTTTTTTGATTTGAAGTTTTTCAAAGAGAAGATGAAAGAGAAAATAAAAAGTAGTAGTATAGTAGAAAAAGGAGAAAAAGAAGGAGAAAAATAAGAGAAAGAAGAAAAAGAAAAGGAAGAAATCGTGGAATTGATAGAAAAGAAAAAAGTAAGCAAAGTTGTAGAAAAGTAAGAGGCAATCATCATTACTTAGCGCAGTTTCGCTCGTCTTTTGTTTCTTACTTGTACGCTTATAGCAGTTTGGTCATTTTTTTTTTCTTCTTCTTCTTCTTCTTCTTCTTTTTTTATTTTGTATTTTTTGTTTTTTCTCCTGTCGCTTTTCTCCGCATGCGTTTTATCCACGTTATTTTGTTGTCGCTAAACATCCAACTTCCGTAGCTATTCTATTCACCTCAAGTTCTTTTATTTTTCTTTACTATCTTTATCATCAATCTTCTAGTTTTTTTTTTTTTTTCTCTTTCTTGTTTTTTTCCCCCTAATCCCATGTACCCGCATCCGATTGTGTTTCTCACGATTCTCTCCCGCACATTCATAATACACGAGAACAAGAAAACAATCTGCAACACCACTTTCATTAAATTTTCCCGCATTGTGACTCTTTTCCGAAGACAAAAAAAGACTCGAAAACTTCTCTAAAATTCTCATCAATTTACAAATTAACAAGTTCCGGATTGTCTCTGTAATGAACAAGAAAAAAAACACAGAGATAGACAGGAAAAAATTAGATTTCGTCGAACAGTTGCTCTTATACTTTATTCCAATTTCTTAATAATTTTGCGACTATCAAAACGCTCCGAAGAATTTTTAGCAGACGAAAAAAAGAAAAAAAAAATTAACCGTTCAAACTCGAAGGTCGTCGATAATTGTTATAAATGCCCAAGAGTCTACCGCAGAGTATAACAAATTGCCCCAAGATTTCTCGAGAGTAGAAGTAAGATTTTCAAATTATTCACGCAAGGCTGGAAGACAAAGGTATATACCTAAGCAAAAGAAAATTAAATTAAATTATCTGGCATTAGCAGTTACTTAGAAAAAAAAAAACGACACTTAGGTATTATTATATATACTGCCAGACATTTATTACGATTACCCACAAAATTCCATTCACCACAGATTTACCAAAAACGGAGTTCGCTAATTGTGAACAATCGCGTAGCCCGGTACAGACCATACCAGACCGTCGAGTACACTTTTAATTAACGAAACGAAACGAAACGAAAAATAAAAAACAAAAAAAAGTGTAAATTACCTAGCCGAATATATATTTTCAAGCATTCTCCCGAACTTTCCGTGAAAAAGTAACGATGAAAATAACTGAAACGATTACTAAATAATAAATAATCGTATATGATGAGCAAACAAGAAAAACAAATACCCGAAATATCGGATTCCGATAAAAATTTATTGTCCGTTGATGATCTAGTTTTCATATTATTTCACATATTTTTAGATGACGAGGACAGTCGATAACCGTCATACGTAATTAATGGGTCAAAACGGTGAGTGATGGAAACTTAAGCGCTGGGTCATTTTATGCAGGTAATTAAACACTATTTGGTATCTACCTTCGATCTAGGTACGTTATAGGGAAGACCGGGGCAAAGTGATAACATTTTTAATGTTTTCAAAAATATATGTTTTTCTTTGAAAAGTTGGAGCCAGTTCAAAATTTCCGAATTTTACAAGTCCGGAACGTTTAAAATTCTGAATTTCAATATCCCGAACTGCAGTAACGTATCCGTAAATCCAAAATCGTCTCTGCAAATCAATCCGAAATTTTGCCTGTTTGGAAAATTGAAAATTCAAAACTTCGACCGGGCTCATAAATTTTTTTTTCAATAAGAATTCAAGAAGACAAAATATTTTTGAGGGATAAAAAGAAATTCTTCATTTTCGGCCAGGGGGCTCGTCTCGCCCCGGTCTCCCCTATAATGAATATTTCGCAAAATTCGTCGCAAAATTATTACCCAACGATCAGTAGGTTATACGGGGTCGAACTCGCAGCGAGTTAGTCGGCAGGGACTTAAGTAAAGGCTTAAGGTAAGGGCCAGCCACCAGATGCGTACCAAGTTTTAATATTTATAGGAAACCGCAAATTTCCCCAACGTATTTAGTTAATCTATTAATATAACGTTATACACCGATGAGGACGTAAGTTGTTTTACCTGTATAGGTACAACGTGCCTATACCCTGAAGACACCGTAACCGAAACCGTCTATTCAAGTTTCATCTCCTCAGCCAAAACCAAAAGTTTTTAGTACAGTTTCCCTCATTTGCGACTGTTTTGCTGTTTGAGTTAGACTCACCCGTCCGTCAGCAGTCTTAAGTCACTAACAACGGAGTATAATGCGAAACTGTCAAAGAAAGACAGAAATAAAAAACGAAAACCTTTTTTCGAAAAAATTTCAAACTTATACGCCGCGTACTTGCTGATTTCTCGAGACTTTCGCTTTAATTATTTTAATTACCGTTCTTATCTCTTACGCCTTTCTTGGGTCAGAGATTTTCCATTTATTTTTCCATTTTCGGAATGAATTTCCAACGATTTTCGAGCCTAAACGTCACCAGCAATCGATAGAAAAAAAAAAAATAATAGAAATTGCAGCGGTTGCATTCCGTGTCAAATAAACCATTTCGATATATTTTCTGCCGATTACTTTCTGGAGGTACCGAAGTTACGCGTTGGATGGCACATGGCACGACCGTGTGTTATAGTTACGGTGTGCCCAATATACCAAACGGGATTATTGTAAACTCTGAAAGTTACCTAATAACGCCGAATGACAAACGGCGCAATAATATTATGGTGCGTTCAATGCGTCTGCTGGAAGCTGTTAAGAACGAATTTATATATACCTGACTGGACTAAATTAGATCTGGATGCGAATTTTCAGCACGATTTCAACGGAGTCTGCAGACTATTCGCGAAAACTATGCAGCGAGCGTTTCCCAGTTTTAACAGAAGTCACTATTTCTTGCTGCGAAAGGACATGAAAAATGTACATCGATCCTCTGAAACCTAATTTTTTTTCTTTCTAGTTTTGCCAAACGAAATATAATTCGGTTTAGAATTTGTAAAATCAAAGTAGAATTTCTTATTCCCGAATTTACTGGATCGATACGACTGACGGCATGATGGGTACCACATTATCTCGAATCGTTGAAAAGTCTTAGGATTTTGTATACATTAATCCCCGATCTAGCCTCGAGCTTGAACGTTTTTTTTTTTTTTTTCTTCTCCCCCATCTACAATTACTTAGTCGCGTAAAGTCCAAGTGGAAGTAGACAGCGACTCTTACGCGTCTGGCTTTTCTGTTATAGTAAAAGTAAAAAAAGGTGAAACGGCTTTTAAGATGCTCGGTGGGAGGGGGTTCACCTGGAGAAGCACCAAGTAACAGTAAAGTAAGCACCTGCTTACCCCTGACAAGTAAACGTTACACTTTATACTAGAAATCCTCGCAACCTCGTTTTTCATTCTATATTTTTATTTTTTATTTTTTCATTTTACCTATATAACAGAAACCAGAAACCATATAAAACGGCGGAACTTTGCAACTGATTAATTACTCCCCAGTGAGTGAGGCTATTTTATCTTGATTTTTCTTTTCCCTTTTTTTTCTAATCCCCCGGCAGTTCGCGTTTACACCCAAGTGCATAAAAGTCCGGTGCAGGCTTCGTCGATGCGACCGACCGTCCGTATTTATTAATAATAATAATAAGTTTCAATATATAATAATAAAGAGCTGAATAAATGAAGTATAGACTGTTACTGCAGTAAATAGTTCGTTATAATAATGTTTAATAATAACTCCTGCTGGGCGAACAAGACGAGCAAGGAACACGACCCTGGCCGCGTTATTGGCCCATAAAGAAGCTGTTTTGTTGGCTTCTCGACTCAGTATACGGTTCATAGTTCGTTATTAATCATCCCTAGACTATTACGCGCCCTGGTTGCGTCGTCCCGGTCGTTTCTACCTGCTCCTCAACGCCTCCTTCCATCCAGGGTGCACCGGTTGACGCTGTAGAGCGCCTGGAAGAGGGAATTATCAACGACCATTTTCCCGTTTTTTATTCTTTTCATCTACTTTTTGTTTTCAATATTTTCTTCTTTTTTTTTTTTGGCTCTCTGTTCACTCGCCACTCGTATATCGTTAGTCATCTGAACTTCCAACGACTACACCGCGATTTTATATTCAATACGAACCCCTTTGGTCTCGTATAGACCGAAAATTCTCACTGTTTTCCAAAGATTAGAAAATTCTAGACTTAAAAAAAAATTAGTCGAACGAAGAAGACGAACTTTTTTCATACAATTTTCGCGTAGATTCATGAAATCCTTCGAAATCCTATGAAATTTTTTTATAGCTTGAGAAATCTTTCGTTATTTCTTGAATTTTTTTCTTCAAAAGATCGGGAACGTGGAATTTTTGACTAAGAGGCAAAAGACTCGATAGTTTATTGACTGCTGAGCCATAGTTTCATAAGTAAGAAGACTGAGTTTCTCATGGGAAAAGATTAAGATTGAGTCCAGAAGCGATAACTTCAAAATAAATTTTCATACTGTACGAGAAATTCTCCGTAATCAGAACCCTTTGCATATAAACGGGTAGAGGTCTAGTTCCAACCTTATACATAGTTAGGACATACAAGTCTTCCATCTTCCACCTTTCCACCTTCGTCTTCTTCTCCGCCACCCTCCACCCTGCAGCTCGACCTCTTTCGAGGTTATTGTTATTGAGTTAGCTGCAGGGTGTCCTACCTACCCCATGTCCCAAGACATAGCCCCTGGCTTATTGGCACCCCGGAGCGATGCATCATGCAGTGACAACGGCCCCTCTTTCTCTGTTGTTCCTTTGCCACCATGATGCCTTTACCTCTTACTATCCAACTACTTTCTGCTACGCTCTGGAGCCCCGGGTCAGAGAGACGACTAATTAAAATTCTCGTCTTTTATAAAACGCGTAAGTATAATACCTCTACACAGACACGGGGATGTGAAATTTTGAATTGCAGATGCGATTCAAGCGAAAAATAGAAATTTCTCTTCGTCAGTTTCGAGAATGAAATTATAATGAATTTTCTAGTCAAGTATTACTCTGTTTCATGAAATTATTGAAATACTTTAACCTTCGGATTATATATTTGTCTTTCATATAGCTTTTGGACAATTTTCGAAAAATTTTCAGACGGTTTGGTAACGTGAATCGCGGTTCGTTTAATCGCTATCCCCGTCGTCTGTTGTAGCGAGGGTACGGGGATAAATAAAGCGGCAGCATCGTCTAACAATTATGAATGAACGAGTTGAAAGAGAAGACGAAAGTGAACTGATTATCTTCACCGAGCCGTTTGTCAGCGATTTCCGACGAGCTCGAGGCTCTTGTGGCTCGTTACGAAATCAATAACGGCTGACGACAAGTCGTACGAGGACACGAAAGCAATTTTCGTCTTTAATATTTCACGTTTTAAAAACCGAAGATCTAAATCAAAAGATTGTAAAAAAAAAATTTGAAACCTTAAGTTCAAAAAACCCGAACGGAAATATTCTGCCCGAATCTCCGTATCCACGAAAAATGAAAAATGATTGATGATTATAAACGGCCTCTAAATATAAAAGAACACCTTCGCTGACGGAATAAATCTGAATGTGAAAAAAAGCGAAGACTTCAACCCCGAAAAATAAAAAATAAAAAAAAGGTTAAAACGAAGAATGAAAGAAAAAAAAAACAGCCCCGGCATCTCGCGAAAGTCTCAATATAATTGAGCCGCGAAATCCAGATCCGAGTCCCTCTGCATCCCCCATCGTCAAGTTTAACTGCATGCGAATCATCTGGCAACAGGTGGGGAAAATTTTCACGCCTCGTGCTCTGCTTCCATGCTCGTTTACCTACACACGTATGCTAAATTGATATGACTAGCCTAAGTATGCGTGGAAAAAACGAATATACTACGTGTAGGTGTACGTATCGCGTGGTTGATTTTTCTGAAATATATTCATCATATATTTATATCACAGGGTAGATATTTGCCGAGGTACAATATCGTCCTGACCAACAATGGGCGTCTATTTGAACCTGTGCACTTTTCCGTACGCGTAGGTATGTAACGCGTATATACGAGTATATCTATAGACATAAGTACGAGTACGGTGCAGTTCATAAGATTTAATTAATTTAACGCGTATACCTTTTCTTCTGCTTTAGCAGTGAATATAACACAATTCTATTGTGCGAAAACGGGAATGATGTGTCTGTAGGTATATAATATGAAGAAAGAAGAGGTGGGTCGGGTAGGTAGGTACGTAATGAAAATTTTCCTCTCGCGAACGTAAAATAGAAACGACAACGACGACGACGACGAGGACGAGGACGAGGACGAAGACGACGATACACAAAGCTATATCTTTATCGCCATATTACGTATGGACTTCATTTTAGAGGAATAATTTCAACGGGTGGAAGAAGGAAATAAAACAAGTCGAAAGATTCTCCATTGCACTTGGATAGGATACGAATACAGCAAGAGAAATGAGCTTTTGGCAAAGGTATAGGTAGCTAGGTACCTTAGGGGCTGTGAGGAGCCCGGGTCTATACGAATAAACATTTATTACATTACATAAATATGTATTCCTTTATGATTCATCGTTTTATTATATACGGAAATTTATTACAGGAACTACACAAATTTTGGCATAGTTGAAATTCCGAATTTCACAGGTTCCCAACGGTCGAAATCCATTTCAGACGCTTTCCAATTTTTGGTAATACCGCGGACTATGCGCGAATTTCAAACTTCGGAGTTTTGGCTTTTCGGATCTTTAGCTTTCGGAATTTTAAGTCCTCGGTGTGGTTTGATTTGAAGTTCTTTAAATCTCTGATGCAGATTCTCGGGGAAACACTCTTTCTGAAAACTGGGATACGGTAACATTAAGATTCGGGACTTCGACCTGGCCTCAAAAAAATCCCCAACCTAAACATCTTCAACAGCGGAGATACAATCAATCAATTTTTTGGAATGGTAGATGTTTATTAGTCGCGTTCTGACCGCCTTACGTTGACAGAACTGGCTAATGAGATATCTGGGGAATTACAAACCGGGCTAAACTGTTTACTAATGGTTTTCCATATCAGACTGTAGTCGCACGGTAGTCCTACAGCCGCTTTATGCTGTCCCAGAGAATTTGGCTGTTTGCCCGTTCGGTAGTTTGCTTTGTGGATTTATCGAGTTTGTAGGAAATAGAACGAGTGCTTCAGTCAAGGCGGTCTATCTCGGTTATAATTTTCACAGGATAAATGATCATCAATCTAGTGAGAGAAATAGTTTCTCTCATAATTTAATCTTCGAATTTACTATTACGTCGTGTATAGTTGCTATTTTATTTTTCTTTTTCTTTTACAAACCGCTAGTTTGATAGTTAATAAATGAACAGCAACTGCATCATATAGGAGTCGCGCTACAACCTTTCCGCTTCGAAAGAAATTAACTCGTTGGAGGAAACGGATTTCATTATTCAAGAACGAAGGTTCGAAGATATGAAGTTGCGCGAAAATCTACGTGAATAAATAAGATCGTTTCGTCTACTCGCTGCATCCGTCCGAAGTTCGTCTATAAGCGAGAAGAAAAGGCGAGCAAACAAAAAAATTGACTCGTTAATTTTTGTATTAAACAAAAATTCGAAAAATGTCCGAAATTTTACACGCGGTATATGAAACAGGTTATACCCTGTGTATAGGAAAATTTGTGAAAATCGTAACGAACAATGAGGATTTTTCGAGAAGCAAAAAAAAGCTGGTCGAAAAAAAGAAAAGAAAAATAAAAAACGAAATGAACGACGACTGTTAACGGTTCGTTTGAATTCTATACAACGAGGTGAATTCTCTCGACCCCCGGGGTGCAGCACAATGACCAAAGAAAAAAAAGTAAATAAAAGAAAAAAAAAAAAATTATTCGCCCTGTCAGAGAAACAAGCGTCCGTCCCGCGATTCTCTCTTGATCGCGAAATTTGAATGCCCAAAAATCGAAGCCAAGGCGTATCGAGTAGGTATAGGCATACTCGGTCCCCGAATAAAGAAACGAGGTGCGTCATTCGGACGCATACGCATCCGGTCGCGCGTACGGAGATATAAGTGGGAGCGAGTCAAAAATATCCTTTCAGAATGCAAAGAAGAACTCTCTCACCCGTATAACATTTGGCGCGAACCGAGCAGCTTGTATAGGTACGAGATACCGTACCTATACCGGTACACCGAACATTATTCGATGAAAAATACGATTATATATTCAACGTCCTATTACCTGCCACGTCCACGGCCGAGGGGGACAATAACGCGACAAATTTAGAACGGAGTAGGTATAATAAATCGAGCATGACATAAAGGCGAATGAATTAATTGATTGGGAGTAATAATGCCGATATAGGGGCCGATTATATACCTTGAGTAAAAATTAATTTAAGGTATGGTTTTGGCTCCGTTTTTCAAATTTATTCAATCAAAGTATGTGTACAGGGTGAGTCTTATCAAAAGTCCAGCTTCAGTTGGTATGAAGAAATAATTTTCTGGGAAAATAAAACGTGGGATCCTTCAAAATTTGGATTCACAGGACTCGGTTATACAACGTGTGAAATTTACGTTTGATTTTTTAGCATCCAGTGATCGTTCGATCGCGAACGACTGCAATAAGAGATTAAACGAGAAAACGAACGTACCCTACACAGGCCGTTTTAATGTACGAACACATGTCGCGGGTTGATTTGAAACTAAACCCGTTAAAACATATAGATATTGGTAAATGAAAAAACAAGATGAAATAAAAAAACTGCAGAAAAACTGCAACTTTTAATGGCACAGCAGTGAATTTTTTTTTATCGATTCCGCAGCTCCATAAAATCTAAAATAATTTCTAATTATGTCTGAGAATGGTGGTAATCAGCTGTGAGGAAGCTGAGTCAATATGTACCCTCCTAATATATAATACATCCTGAAGTATAGAAGCCTTGAAAAAGAAAAAAAAAAAAAAAAATAGATTGCAGCCCGTACTGAAAAGCGAGAAAAAAAACTGGAACGATTTCCTGCACGATTTTTCCGTTCTTCCAGTTTCGCCGCCATATCCAATGCATCAATCCCCTAGCGAATGCAATTCTTCCTCTGGTAGGAATAGCATAGTGTGCTATATTTATAGACGTATAACCAACCTACTTCTAAGAGGATAAGGTATACACACACACGGCGAGTTTCGTAGAATCTTGAAAAACAACCGGATTTAATCAAGGAACCTCCGTCTAATACAAGTGAGAAGAGTAGAAGAAAAAAGAAAAAAAAAAATACAGAAAATGCGGGAATAGTTAACGAGGCGACGAGATAAAACGAAAGAAACCATATTCTAACCCAAGTGCAATAAGCTATGCTTTTCCGTCTTAAATTTATCAAAATCACTCGCCACCCAAGAAAGAAAATTGGACCAAAAATCATACAAAAAAGAAACGGAAAAAGAAGAAAAAAAAAACAGGGATTCTAGTTGGCTTGAAGGAACATTTTAGCCGTGGAACATATGTTAAAATTGTTCCTTTTTTTTTTCTTCTTACTTTCCCTATCTTTTTATATCCGCGGATCTTACGCGATCTGGTCGAAGGGCTTGCAGAATATGTTTATGAGAAAGAAATCACGCAGGACCCGGATAGAAATGACTTTGGCAAAGTTTCGGGTGATCCTATAGATACACATATATAAGTATATAGTGTAAGGGAGGTTAGGGGGTATAAGGGAAACCCCTCGTGAAAAATCCAGTGCCCACGATAGAGATTGAAAAACGCAATTTCATTTTGTAAATGCGTAATGCGTGGAGCGCCGATGGGATAGCAACTCGGTGCCCGTTGCCTCACCGCTCAACGATTAGTTATTTAGGATCTTGAAATTCTCCGCGCCACACCGCGCCCGACTTCCTTCCTTCCTTCCTTCCTTCCTTCCTTCCTTTTACCACTATCTATACCACCGGCAATATACCTACCCGCAAAACCTACAGACCCGACCTCCGCCTCTTACGCTACTACATAGCCGCACGATTTAACGCGCCGGACTCGCGAAGGCCCATACGAGAAGCGGTTAAATTCCGCGCGCAATTTCACCTCAGTACAGGGAAAAGTACCGAGGAGAGATGTGCGCATAGGTAGGTAGGTAGGCAGGTACAGACTCACGGTTCTAAAATGTAACTGCAAAGTGCATTTATACGTACGAGATGCATCTACAAGCATCGGAAATTCGGAGATCATCGATGAAAGGTTTTTTTTTTCACTGATTTTAGGATGAATGATAAAATGATGATCGGTGAGGTGTCTTTCTGAATTTTTTTTGGTCTCAATTTCCGCCGTTTTGGAGTAAAATTGTGAAATTTCACGCCAGTGATTTCGAGTTGCATCGTTTTCGGTCCAAAAATTTTAGAGGGTGAGGATTTGAAAGCTTTTTTTTTTTTTTAATATTCCTCACCGTGAATAAGAAATATTGCACTGGATTGCCAAAAAAAGTGAAGAAAAAAATGAAAAAAAAAAATTTGTGAAATAATTAAAAATTGATCGTTTTTTTAGAAACTCAGAGAAGTCGTTGGAAAAGTACGGTGACGTTCGAATTATATTTCAACAAATTCGACGAAATAGTCGCAGCCTCCGACTTGTACATAAATTTTTGGGAGATTTTTGAAACGGTTGAAAATCGTAGGTATACGAAAGAAAAAAAATAGAGTGAAGTTCAATTGAAAAAGTGTTAACATTTCGTTTTGTCGGTTTATAAAGATTTTTATTTACAAGACGAGAAAGAAAGACACTATACCCAAACTTTTACGAATATGTATCACATCGATTTACGTTTTCAACTGAATGAAAGAATTTTCTCAATAATCAATTAATTCAAACAATTAATTGCAGATCTATCTTTATCGAAATTCTATAGGGCGGAGGTTTTTTTTTTTTGAGAATAAAACGTTCCTTTTTCTTTCTGTAATACGTTTATTCGTGATATTATTGTAGGATTATATAGAACGTTCATTGGAATCTAATTTAACGTCAAATTTCCAATTTACGTACCTACCTATACACCGACTGCGTGTAAACGACGTTGTACGTTTGAATGAACGCGTGTAACACGTCCGTCTGCGTAATAAAAAGCCATAAAGGACGAAGAGGAGGAAAGAAGGAAGGAAGTTAGGAAGCAAGGAAGGAAGAGAGGAAGGAGGGGTCAGTTTCAATTAATTAAATGACCAACCCCTAAGCACGAAAACGAACGGACAAACCTCCGTCGAGGGACAGCGATGCTTTTCATGTTTCGTCGTGTACCTAACCTCCTACCTTTGTACAAACTAAATTTGTACAGAAAGAGAAAAGGAGAAAAAGAGAGCTGAAGAGAGGAGAAAGAGAGAGAGAAATGATAATTTCATCCAGCACGCGTGGGAGAGCCTCTGACCAAGCGGCAAAAATAACGAAAAAAAATTCAAATCTGCAGTACAAAGTCTAGACCAGACTTCATCATAGTAGGTAAATATTTATTACGTAGTATACGATAACCCCGAGGAGTTGGGCCTACGTACGAGTAGTACACACATACCGTGGAGGGCTAACTAAACTTAAAACTACGTATAGAAAAACGGATTACCTTACCCAGAGCTATAATACGGTGGTACGTACGTTCCCACTAATACTTTTGCCACTATTTTTAGAGCCAGCTGCCAGTACTACTGTACCCCTCGAATATCACGCGTCGAGCATCGCCGTCGCCCACGCAAAAGCACAATACCTAACATCTCCGAGTTTCCTCGCTCTACGTGTATACGCGACTGACGAAAACCGAATTTTTTTATTTTTCATTTTTTATTTCATTTCCTTACGCCCGATTAACAAAACTTCTATATATTACGGCTATAACTTTGAACGCGGAAACAAGAAGACGTTTGAATTGATTTGAAAGATTTTTTGAAATTTTTTTTTTTTTTCTTTTATTCTTCTTCTTTCCTTCAGATTTAACCTGAGAGCAATATTCAGCTGCGGTTACATAAATAAAACATACATATATATATACACGAAAGAAAAAATTGAAAAATCTATCGCTGAAGAGTTGTTGGAAACGCTGACAAAACTATTAACTCTACGCTGTCGTTTTAATCATTCGTTGCGATATTATTATCGACTATATATAATCCACCTTCTGCTGCTGATGCTGCTGCTGCTATATAATTTCGTAACACAAGAGAGTTGAATTGACTTTTCTTGTCAAACATTTGAAGTAATAAAATTCTAAAAATGTAGTAAAAATTATTACGACGTTTGACGAAAACTTCGGGACCCCACAGCGACTCCATTTCTTTTCTCATTTCTTTCTTTCTTACTTTTTTCATTTTATTTTATTTTTTCATTTTTTTTTTTTTTTCCATTTCATTTTCTAGTAAACCACCGCACGCCACGAGGCTTTAATCGTCTGCTGCTCTGTATAGTACCTAAGTTGGATCCAGATGGTTTTAAGCGGACCGTAAAGTAAACCTCCGGTTTCTACGAAACAACGGAATTGGATCTTTCCGTTTTACGTATGTTTTTTCCTCAGATATATACATTTTTGATTTTTTTTTTTTCTCGTTTTCGTATGTGATGCCGTGCATTCGGAGTGACGAAAGCGTACGAAAAGATGAAAGAAACAAAACGAAAACACAAGAAAATGAAGGAAAAAAGAACAATATGCCTGTAAAAGTAAAAAAAAAAAAAAAAATTGAATTATTTACACATTTTCAAATAATTTACTCTTTTGTTTTTTTTTCCACCTTCGAGAAACAATCGTTAATCGATTTCTGGTATAGTGCATAGCGCGTAGGTATAACGGGCGTTCGCTCTGCGTGGATATGATCGACAAGGTGTCAAGCAGTTACATTGGGCGTGCCATTCTCTATTGACAAGTGTCACTATCCTGTCAGGCTTATTCGTGAAAAAAATTTAAAAAAAAAAAAAAAAAAAAAGAACGAAGAGAACAGAAAATAAAAAATCTACTGCTGAGTAAAAAAGAGAAAGAAGAAAATCGTTTTATCGCTCTCTCTCTCTCTCTCTTTCTCTTCAACTTCGATACTCGACCTGCGATTTTTTTTTTTTTTTTGTCTTTTTTACGTCTCAATTTGAACAAATTGAAAAAATTGTACGTGCATCACCACCGAAATCGATGTGTACAGAGAGAGCGAGAGAGAGGAAGAGAACTTCGGGTAGTTAGTTTGACGATAAACGTTGGTGTATGTATACATACTGGTATATACTTTATACATATACCTGCCTACAAAAAGGCTGATGATTATCACTTAATAGGACGAAAAGTTTTCTAATTCTATTTGTTTGCGAGCTCGAGGGCTGGGGGAGCTGCAGGGCCTTCTTTGTCCGTCGTTTTTGGTACCTTTCTACCTACAGGAACCTGCCTGCCATACCTGGTTGGTTGGTTGGTTGCCTGCCTGCCTACCCCTATATATAAGCGATAGCTGTATAAGATGCTTATCGCGAGTCCGGAGATTCTTACAAAGTTAAGACTCACCCAACTTTGCCCGGAGGGTCTCAAGATATTCGCTCCGCGTAAAGCAGCGCGGGGCGAAGCGAGAGGGACCGAGGAGAGATGAAGAGAGATGAAAACTCACCTGGAACAAAGAAATGAAAATAATGATTTTACGAACAAAACGTTAGGAATTAGTGTTTCTGGCCTCTTAGTTCTCGAGTTTTTCGCATTAATTGCGAGACCCGGAGGAGAGAACCTGCAGAGCAAGAAAACAGGACGAAAGTCCGACAAAATCCCGGAGGTAGCGGGGGACGCCGACCGTTATACTGCCGGGGCGGATATACGGGCGAGGAATGAGAACCCCAAATATATAAGAAAATGTCTCCAACACTGGAGATAGCCGCAAGCTAAGCCAAGTCGAGCCGAGTCAAGTTGAGCCAAGTTGAGACCGGAAATTCGTTCCCTACTGTTTACAGTAAAAAGCAACAAGGAAAAGAGAAGAAAAGGAGTGAAAAATAAATGAGAAAAAAAGAATGGAAACGAAAGAGAAAAGGAAAAAAGAGGAAACTCTTCAGCCGTTTACCCTTTGTTCTACATACTCTCTGGCAGTAAGACCCTGGCAGTACACTACTCCATACCGGATAACCCTTGTACAGTTCGCAAGCAAACGCACTGCAGTGAGCGCACGGCGGGCGTCAATTTGTCAGACAATCACCCGGGGCTAGCTCGGCCAAGCTCGACAATTATTAATAAGACGTCACGATTGCCACGGTGCAGGCCAACCCCAGGCTTCCCGTTCCCACCGAAGTCTACGAGTCTGGCCAACGCCAACGGCGCCGTCAAGAGACCGACGTCGGTTAAGAATTCACAGTAAACCCAAACCCAAGCCGGGCCTAGGTCTGGCCAAGCCCACGCGGGGGCAAATCCCAAAGTCTAACCCTGACCAAGGTTGTGGCATAAGAGAAGACTGAAGGTAGCTTAGCTGGCTATACTCGGATTCTGGACTCGTCGAGATGAACGTGTCCGAGATATGTTGGAAGATGAGATACTATACGATGAGACCTTCGGATATTTATTTTTGGAGACTATAATACATGATTTTTTGACCACTTTCAGGTAAACTTTGAAGACACGTTTGTAGGTCTCTTAAAAAAAAAAAAAAAGTTTTTTTTTCTTCCAAATATCTTTCACGGAGAACCGCTTATTATACACGCCCAGTTTCTACGCCATTGCTGTGGTTCTGCTATGCGATCTCTTGTGTGTACAGTCGATGATAAAAATTTTTCTCATTACTGTTCGGGAATTGTGTTCACGCGTTAATAACGTAGCTGCAACGAATGGAGGGACGGAATTGTAGAGAAAAAAAATCAAATCAAATAAATAATAATCATCGCGGTTGGTTCATAATTCAAGGAAAATGCTTAAACTCGCTATGTCAAATGACACAGGCATAAACTTAGGCATAGAAGTTTGCCGAAAAAATTTTTGCAAAACTATGATGTGGCTATGTACTCATTGCCGTTTCGCATATTCTTAACCAGTTATGATAAGATGATTTACGGTTTATTTTCTACGGAAATACCGGAGTTTGTTTGCAAGGTTGTATTTCGCTAGTCTTGAGTTTTTTTTTTCCTTTTTTTTTTTTTTGTTGAAACCGACCAACGAGACTTTACAACGTGTCATCTAAGAGACTGATATTTTATGACACAGTTCCGACAGGCCGGGTTTAAATTCCGGATTTTTCAAAGTTCCAAATCGCAAATTTATTTGAGACGATTTCGAATTATCAAAAACGTTGAAGTTCGGAAAGACTGGAATACAGGTAACTAAAAACCCCGAAAGTCCAAGAGTCCGAAAATTTATTGAAGAGGCATGACGCTCCATGCGTGAATTTCAAGTCTCGGAAATTTTGGCCTTTCGGATCCTTAACTTTCGGAATTTTGAACCTTTGATATTTTTCGATTTGAAGTATTTTGAATCGACTAAGCAGACTTTCGAGGAAATACCCTTTCCAAAAATCGTGAAACGGTATTATTAAAATTCGTAATTTTTACCCTCCGGAACTCCGACCTGACCTCAGTTCCGACCACCCGTTATATCGTGAGCAGTGTTTTCAACAGAGCTTTTGAACGTTACTTCCGATCATTGAAAATCAAAGATAGTATCGCGGTTCGGGAGTAAGAAATACTTGAATCGTTGAAAGGAATTGACGCGGTCTAAAGCGAGAAATGAAATTAAAATTTGGCGACAAGAAAAGAAAAAGAAGAAAAAGAAGAGAAGAGAAATCCGAATAAGAAAAAGAAGAAGACGAAGAAGGGAAAATTTCGTGCCAATATATATATTTCATGTACATTTGATGTAAATATTAGTTTCGGCACGTAAGTAGGTAGGTACTTCGATCTAAAATCCTGATCCTCCTCGTCTCTCGACGACTCGAAGTACTTAGATCACCCCTGCAGGTCTCTTTCGATATAAGTGCCACCTCGCTCATTAATATTCGCCGTGCATTCTCTAGGCGCAGGCAAGAATGACGCGAGACAACGACAACGACAACGACAACGACAACGTCTTTCGTGGCGATGACGTCATATCGAGCCACGTGACAGCCGGTGGTCATCCTAGGACAGTGAACTCTCCGCATTTGCTTGAAGCCACAGCATAAGCCGGCGCAAAATTGACATGAAGACAAAACTGAGATACACTTGGGACTAGGACATTTCACTGCAGGTTGCATTGCGCCCCTGCAGTACCTATCCTCAAATTAACTCGGCAAAGCGTCTCTCACTTGATCCCCGAGCGCCTGTACTGTACAGGTTGTATTCGGAAGATACAAAACGATGGGTTTCATTATAAAATAAGGCTTACAATATAAAAATGAAGCTTACTAAAACGTCGTAAAACGCCGATGAATGATTTACGCCGTAATCAATGACATGTTGCTAAAATTAACCGACTGCGAACCGGGTAACAAGAGAGAGAGAGAAGGAAAAAAAATAAAAATAGAAAAAATACTCCGTCAAGGAAGAGATCGGATCTATACTGACTTTCAAAAAGTCGTTGAACCCTCCTGCTCTGCTCTTTTCAACTCGTTCAGATCGCAATGAAATATCTCTGCATTTTTCCCCGTTTTTTTTTTTTTTTTTTTGCACTTACTGTGAAAAAAAAAAACTGTCAGCTATGAACTGCACTGCACTGATCCATGCATGAGGGTGCCAAGTGTCAATGAAGGACGCGGGACAGACTGACTGCTAGAAAATTGCAGATTTGGAATAGATCCTAGTTCAATATTTATTTGATTTTCAGATTCGGAGAAGGAAGAATTGATTCAAATGTCCGAAAGACGATGGTTTCTTTCCTCATGCGGTAAAACAGAATGCAGAATTTCAGGGTAACGTTATACTTTCGAAATTCTCTACGATATATAGCTACACTCTCTCAAAAATCCACTTCCCTCTGTTGCCCTAAAAGCTTTGTGTCTCTCCTAAAGTTTCAGGATATTAATGTGACCGTAAATATTTTATGAAAAATTCTATGGAACTGGAAAAGCCGGTCTAGCAGGTATACCTATGTACACACAGTGGAGTCGGGCCGAAGTTCCAAAATTTTTGAAGTTCCGAACGGTCAAAATTACGAATTCATTTCAGAGGATTTCAAATTTTTGGAAACGTTGATGTTCGGAATATCAAAATTCGGAACTTTCACCGATCAGGACTTCGAAGATTCAAAACTTCAACCCGGTCCCACGTATAGAACAATCTCGAAAATCACCTCGCAGTCTACTGACCACGATGCTAATATACATCTACGATAAGCGTTATTATATAACCCACGAAGAAAAAAGAAGAGAAAGAAGAGAAGTAGCGTAGAGAATCGACGATGCTTCACAAATCAAGATTCTAACGAGGAAACAGATATGAAAACGGAAGTGTATGGATACGGTCTAAATAAACTGCCCGTGTATAGACCCACCTGTTCCCATTTTTTGGATCTCTACATCGCATGAAGGATTCTCTTCTTTTGTCTTTTTTTTATTTCAAAATTTCTTACGCTTGTTCCATGCTTTTGATATATATCTACGAATTATTATTTTCATTATTATTATCATTGACAATTTTCATACTAAACAATTAATAACGCGGTTCTTAAGTAATAGTACACGGTCGTATATATAGCAGCTATACATATACATACGAATAACTCTCATGAATAAATTAAAACTTTATTGGTAAGAACCGTTCGCGAGTTCCAAGACGAGTTCTGTTGTTTCATTAGTATGTAAATTCGTGGCAAGATATATCGAGACGGTGGTGGGTTTAGGGTGGTTATTAATTACGTCGTTTATAGGTGTCAGCAGTTTTGATAGAAATTTGAAAATTTTCGAACCGTCTAATACGAACGGATTTCATAAATTTTACAAAGATTATAAATTTCGCGTATATATTTAGGCATAATAAAACGCGGAGTTGCAAATAATCTTTTCTAACCATCAGCCTTGGCGCGACGATTATTATGACGTAATCTCGACGATGCAATTTGACTCAATAAATGTTGAGTATATCTTAATGAAACGGGTCGATCGAGGTCGAAGACGTTCTTTCATCTGTCAATTTAACAAACCGGCGCCATCTGTCGCGGACATTCGAGACTTGTACGAGTCGTAGATTGAAATCGTTAAATAAAAAGATAAAAAATTGTATAATTAGCGGATAATTGGCCGACAGTAGAATCGTCAAAGAATTTCACCCGTTTTGCGATACACTTTATATTCAAGAGAATGAAATGAAAACAAAAAAACAAGAAATGAAAACAGATACTGGAAAATTTTCTTTCCTCAGAAATTTATGAAAAAATATGAAAGAGCCAGACGATCGTTGCACAATCGCGAGCCAGACACGGCCAGAGTGTGCGCACGCATCATTTTAATTATGGTTTTCCGATGAAAGATGAGTGTTGGCAAGTGACAAGCTAATGATGAATCGCACTATCGATTTCTCGTCTACCTAAACCCTGCAGAGGCCCGGCTTCGTACGAATCACGTAGCCAGATTCCAGTCTCTGGTATTACCGACCGGCGATGGGTGATTCAACGCGGAAAAAATGTCTCTCGCGCTATGTAATTAACATGAGTATAATTTCCAAATATTTTATGCCATTGTCATGAGACGGAGGAGAAAAAGAAACTTGAAAAACCTGCAAGAGAAAATTTTAATGAAATAAAAATTTCCTGGAATCGCCTGTGCACATGGGCTTTCGGGGAAATACCTTTACCTAAAACTGTGAGTAGTTCGTACTAAAATTCGGGACTTCAACCCGACACTTTTTGACTACATGTTTAAAAATTAGACGGAAGATCAGCATGACGACACATTGCGACTAATGGTGAGGAGAAATTCCTTCAGATCGTACGTATTCGTATATATATAAATGCAAATGAGTCTCGTATTGATAACAGTGCTCAAAAGATCTTAAAAGCGAGCCAATTCTTCGTAGATACATCATCGATACAGAAAAAGAATGGGAATAGTCGAGGTACACCGAAGACTACGCGAACAATGAACGACGCCTATGATATAGCGAATGTCTTCGCATTCTTTCGATCGTTCGAAATCGGGTATATGTATGTGTATTTGTGTGCATATACGTATATGGTACGTATATGTAGCCTCGGCGTCGTCATCATCATCGTCATGACAGTGTTGTGTTATTCCCATACATTGCCGAGGGCAAGCCATCGTTTGAATAACAATTTCATACCAATTCTATCCAATGAATCCTGTTATAGACCTGTTATCCGGTTAACAATCCTGTAACGATCTTACGTAACTTTATGCTAACCGCGCAACACCGAGTCGAGTCGAGTTCAGTTCAGTTTAGTTGAATCGAACCAAGCCAAGCCAAGTCGAGACAAGACAAGACGAGATGAGACGAGACGAGACGAGACGACTTTCCTTCGAGATCTTTACAACCGTTCGTCTCTGTGTATGTCTGTAGCCTTGGCACTTGACTATTTCTTATCGAAGACTTGACCGAAGCTGTACTGGGTGTCCCAGAACTAAATGTCCAAAATGAAAGGTGTCCTAGAGGAGGTCGAACCGAGTAAATTCTCCCGAAGAACATGGGCTCTGCGAAGTCGCGATCGCGAGATATCACCGGTTAAAAAATTTCGCTCTGCGCCACGATCGCGGCGCAGAGCGAAATTTTTTAACCATTGATATCTCGCGATCGCGACTTCGCAGAGCCCATGTTCTTCGGGAGAATTTACTCGGTTCGACCTCCTCTAGGACACCTTTCATTTAGGACATTTCGTTCTGGGACACCCAGTATACCACAATCCTGAAGCTTTGTTATACCTTGGAATCTATTTTTTTTTTTTCTTTTTCTGGACCGTAAATTTGACTCGGATTTTTTCAAATTCATGAAAACGGTTTGATTTCAGACAAAAAAAAAAAAAAAAAAAAAAAGGTATTTGATTTCGTTTTTTCGATATTTGTTTTTTGTTTTTTGGTTCATGATATGAGACTAGACTTTTATTAGACTGTTACCGCGCAAATATCTCCGATATTTGACTCATAAAAAAAAAAAGTGTATAAAATTATAAAGAGGAACGTGACTAATTACGTTAGACAATTATTATATCGGTGTATTACGTAACGGCATAGCGCGTCTCATAAGACCACGAATTGTATGGCCGATGAAGGAGAGAAACCTACGAATATACACAGTGAACCGTCTTGACCTCAAAAGCAACGAAAACTTCAGCCACTCTCGGTATCTTCTGGACAATGAGAAATCAACGACACGTTTTTTTATTTAATTTTTTTTCTTGGGGGGCGGAGGGGGGGTGCCTGTTTGATTTTTGTTTTTTGTTTCCCTCGTATTTCAAGCGCCGTTTTAATCGCAGAGTTTAATCAAAAGTAAGACGTACGCGATCGAAACACCTTGTGCGTTTCTTTGTACTGCAGTCATCAAGAACGTCGATGGCCATGACTACGTCTACGAGGCTCGCCCGCCACTTGTTGAAGCGATGGTTACGCTCTGTGTAGATATATACCTGTATATACACAGGAGGCGACGAGTCAAGTTCTTCTTATACCTATAATATAATAACATCGAATATATATGTATATGGGTTCCCGGGGTACAGTCGGAATCGAAAGTCACGTTCTTTTTTTTTTCAATTTTGTTTTGTTGCCTTTTACGTTTTTTGTTCACGTTTTTTTTTTGTGTGTCTCGTAGGAATCTGTCTGGGTGAACGATCGACGATGATTTAAATAATTTATCCAACTGTTATGGAATGAAATATTCCGATAGTCACGCGTCTCGGAACTGCGCGAGTTTTATAACTCGGGTTTTATTAACCCCTATAATTGAGTAAAAATGACGTGGCAATTGACCCCAGATGACAGTTTAATTGACCAAACCGCAACGTTGCCACGATCAAGTTGCACCAGTTAAGTTAGGCTTGATCATTCCTTCTTGTTCGAAGAAATACGAACTTTTAAGACTCTCTACTTGCTGTCCACTGGACAAAGAAAATAAACGACTATATACTCGAAAATCCGTGTTTTTTTTTCCCCGAAATAGATTTATTTCATTTTTTTTCTTTTCAATTCAATTTCAAAGATTTATTCAAAATTTACAGTGAAAATAAATTCGCATACCTCGACTGTGTGGAGAATTTTTTAATTTAATTCAATTTATTTTATTTTTTTCTTTTTTACAATTTTATGACATGACGTAAGCGCCGGTTATTCGTCTCGTCGTGGATTCGACTATATAGCGCTTATGGCTTGGCTCCCGTTCTCATAATAATGACGACGACGACGAAGTCGACTGCTAAGACTTGGTCGACCGGAAATGCGGTTAATTGTGGGTAATATCTAAGACAGTCACGTAAGGGACGACACGGGGTCTCGCCGAGGAGAAGCTTGAAATGAAAAGTCCCACGATATGCATTCCGCGTACCGCCGCCGCGACCTCGCAAAGCTCAGAAAATTCACATAGACTATATACAAGCGAGCAGGGTAAAGCTTCTGAATTTATCTGCTGTAGATCTCACCGACGCTACGACCTTGTAGTACTGAAATACCAAAAGTAATAACGAAATCCAACTTTTTATATCATTTTCTCGAGTTGTGATCTTTACAAAATCGTCAAAATAAAATCGTACATTTTATAAATACCTACGAAATTTCAGGACTCGGGAGAGGAATTTAAAAAGATTTCATTTCAGATAAAATACTGTGCAAAAGTGTGCAAATATTGACTCCCAAGATAAGCGAAAGTTGACTAAAATTTGAAATATCTGGATATACCTGCAGGAATGAAGTGAGTGAATATGGACGGGCGCAGATTGATCGAACACGGAGTTTCTTCTGTCGTAGGTACATGATGAAAAAATTTAAAACTTCGTGAGTTATCGATATTTGGTAGAACGTACTATGAGAGAAAGAGAAAAAAAAATTCAATCGATTTTCATGTTTCAAACCAAAGTTACAGAATTTCGCCAATTCGAACGGTGCTGGAAATTCAAGCATCTAGGTTCTCTATAAAATTGATCAAGTATTCAATTCTCGATTCTTAAAATTCCCGGTTACAATCACGAGATCGGAAATTTCATAAAAAAAAAAGAACAAATTTTAACAAAGATTTGGGATACTGTGAGCATCCGTCTGATCTTTTATTCTTCGCAGCTATTCGACAGGTTGAGTTAAAAATAAGAAATAAGTATATTCGAGCATCCATCGATTTGTCAATTTTGAATCCAGAACTAAAGTATAAAGAAGGAAATACGTGGAGCAAAACGAGGTGGATGGCGCGGTGCGGTGCGGTGCGGCGTGGCGTGGCGTGGCGGTGGAAAAACCATCGCCCGTTCAATTCGCGAGGCAGTAATGCGTTTCCTCAAATTGGACGGTTCGAGCGAGCCAAAAGAGAGCCTCACAGCCTCCTTCGAGACAAAGGCTCGCCAGTTGCCAGTTCCGGACTAAACCTAATATCTCAAGAGGCGTCGGACGCTTCGCTGCTCGAAACAAACCCGAGCTTTGCGACCCGCGGTCAAACTTCTCGTTCGTACATATATATATACGTACGTATATACCTATAGCAAGCCGCAATTACTTAGACCAACATCAGACTACTCTTCACTCATGTTTCTCAACTGACAATGAATACGAGCCTAAGTAGATTTGTGTACCCAAAAACACGGTTTTTAAATACCAAAATCAGGTCAGTGAAAATCATTTTTTGTTCTCCAAATCACTGATTTTCTCCGACGAAATATTTTATGGACTCAGTTTTTTCACAGTTGATTACTTGTATTCTGAGACATGATTTAAAATTATTTCAGATTTTATATAGACTTCGCCTTGGCATAGATTGATCGTACTGAATAAAAAGTGGTCGTCGGTAGGGTACAGGTCGCATCGATCATCGAAACTTCTTCAAATTTCGAGGGAATATTATTCACTGATGTAATTTCGGGACAAACCAATGATATTCGGTGAATTTAATTTTTAGATACGAAATTTTTTTATTCTAAGGCATTTTTTTTTTTTTTTTTTGTAAACGTAGGGGAAAAAAGTGTATTACGTGCTCGCAACGGTAGAAGACTTACCTTGTCTCTATATATATTATTGATTTATGCAAAGCAAAGCTCGATAAAATCTCAAAATAATTTCTAATTATTTGTCAAAATGCGAGTAATGAGCTGTGAAAAAATTTGAATCGATAGGAATATTTCTTCGAATCGTATCAGTGATGTGAAAAAAATTATTTCCAAAGTTCGTATAAAGAGGTACTCCCTTGATTTTTATCGATAGCTTTGAGAAACGTGAATTTATAGAGAAAAAAAATGAAGAAAAAAAAATACACCGACCGAGAAAACTGATACAACATAAAACCACGATGGCTACGACCCTTTTCTCCACTCGCTCGCTAGTAGTTACTCGCTTCGCCCTCCGCCGCTGCGTGCCCCGATGCCATTGACCACCGCAGCGAGGGTCACGGCCGGCCTTCTAGCCGCTCGCTGCTGTTGCTGCTTGCTGGACTGCAAACATTTATTAACCAGCCAACCAACCGACGAAACCAACGAACCAACCAACCGAAGGATAAAATATACTATAGTTGATGGTGTAGCGTACAGTATAGTCTTAGGTCTATAGTTTTATACCTCCAGGTATAGGAGATATCAGACACAGAGAGACACACCCACGCATTTCATGTGTACCTCGACGCTGGATGCTGGTTGCTGCAGGCTGTAGGCTGGAGGCTCGAGGCCGCCGCAGAGACAAGACAAACTTGTCGTGGAACTGGTTCACGACCAGGTTTGAGCCGGTCACTAACCGGGCGCAGCCAACGATGCGTTTTATATCTATACGTGGGTAGGTAGGTATGGAGAGAAGCAACATCGGAATTCACTCGAGGGATTCAGTCAGAGAATTAAGAAACGTAATATTTGATTGTTCTGTGCTCAAATATGTATACGAGTCAATGGAATGAGATAGGAGAAAGCGGACACTCATTTTGGGAATATTTTCTATTCAATTTAAGCTCCTTTCTCAATTTGTTGTTAATAATTCAAAAAATTGCATGAATCGATAAGCCTCATGGAAGGTGGATGAAAAATCTGAGATTTTAAAGGGGCCGGGTCAAAGTTCCGAATGATCAAAATTTCCAATTTTAATAGTACCGATTCGCAGTTTTTGGAAAGGGTATTTCCCGGTAAGTCTGCATAAACTTCTGATTGAAAAACTTCTGATTGAAAAACACCAAAGATCCAAAATTTCTACAGCTCAAAATCCGAAAGGGCAGAACTCCGAAATTTGAAATTCCTCCATTAAAGTTTTGGATTCTTGGACTTTCCGAGTTTTGAGCTCTCTGCATTCGGATCTTTCCGAATTTACATATTCCGAGGATTAACATTTTTGAAAATTTGAAATCGTCTTAAATGGATCCGCAATTTGGCCGTTCGGAACTTTTATGATTCGGAACTTAACAACCGGGTCCGATTTGAGATTCCACAATTTCCACAAAATTAAACACATTTTTTTCCAAGCGAATCAGAAAAAAAAAAAAAAAAAAATGAAATCAATTAATTTCAATATTCCAAACCTCGTCAAGCTACTTAAATTTTTTTCCAACTCTCACAGATACGCTTCCTACACGAAAAAACAAAAATTCCCAACATTTCAATCTGTCCCATGTCAGTTTTTGCTCCAACGTTAGTTTTCATCGTTCGCACCCGCGATATGGTTTTCATCTATTAACTTTTTGTCTTATTTTTTATATTCTAATTAGTTTTTCATTCCACCGGAAGTACGTTGTGAGGAGCGGAACTTCGTATATCTATATACCTTCCTTTCGGTTAGCCACGCGAGACGACGACGACGACGCCTATTATATGTACCCCCGTACGTACCTACCTACTTGCACGGCGTATAGCCACTCTCTTGGTCAATGCCCCGAGACGCGGGAGTCGGTGTCTCATCGTAAGGCAGCGGCAGTCAGACGTATAGAGCGTGTGACACAATGAACAGACTAACGTAAGTTGGGCCGCAGAGAGTCGGGTAGGTAGATAGATACGTATGTATGTACATACCTATAAGTTGCATAAGAAGTAAAGGGGTTACAGGCACCTAGAGCCTAGACGAGTATCGATCATCATGGGGGAGGGAAAGGAAATAATTGATGGATACAAGACCCCCCATTAACGATTCAACAGTCATAAGATCTTTACGCGTTTAGCGAACGTCGAGTCAACGCTGTGTATATAACTCACGAGCACAGTACATTTACAAGTAAGAAGAGAATCGTGAGATATATAAATCGGCGTCTTTTGCAGCCCCCGTTTTATACAACGAGGTGGTGTAAAAAGGCTTTGAATTTATAATCGGACCTAGGAACTTTATTTAAACACTTAAGTGGGTAAATAAATTTCATGCTCGATATATATATATATATCTACTTCAGTTCGGAGATTTAAATTTCCACATTTCGTATGAAAATACAGAAGAAAGAAAAACAACGAAAAATCATAAAAAAAAAAAAAAAAAAAACGAAGAAAATTAGAGTGAAAAATTGGTCCGATATTTTATTCAAAAGTTGCCATTCCTGAATGAAAAATCTCTCCTTCGACAACCGGCAAACAACAATATGAGAAAATTGAATCGAGAATCGTTCGACATTGTCAACCCTTAGGCCTCAATTCCCCGAAGAGAATCCCCCCGACCACAATGAGAGGAAGGAAATCGTGAATAACTTGAATCTCGATTACCCAGGGCCAATAAGTCCCGTGTCGTTTTTTTTTTTTTTTTCTTTTCTTTTTTTCTTGCGCCCTAGAATATCGAATCGGGATGGACCAAGTCCAAAGCCTGACCATAACCGCGCGGTATAACAATATTTTTTTTTCGTTTCAGGGAACGGATGGAAAAATTTGCGTCAGTGAAATAGAAAAAAGAATAACAGAAAAAATTTTTCCACGTCATTCGATGTGGAGGAGGTGAAAAGAAGATTCTTCGAGATCCTCAAAAACGAGAGTTTATTATTTACGATCGGCAAACTTATTCTTTCGTACAAAAATTGTGCTGATAATTTTCATGTTCAAAAGAAGTGTAAAAAAAAAAGAAGTTTTTCACCGTTTTGGGCGAAATTTTTATATTCGTAAATTATTATTCATTTTATTTTATTTTTCTTCTTTTCTCAGACCTTTAGATACTTTTTTTCCACTTTTGCTGACAAGATGTTTAATTTAGTTGTTAGGCGTATTCGTTAATGAGTGAGAAATTCATCCATGATGAAAGGAAATTTGGTGGCAAACAGTTCAGTTCAGTTTTCTTTTTTTGTACTCAAACAGTTCGGTTATTTTCACCTTTAGAAATCCCGTGGGGTAGCTACCTTACCCTTACCCCCTCCAGAAACATTAAGATCCAAGAATGAGCCGGAACGAGTGAGAAATGACGGTTAACGATGAATTTCTTGGTCTCGGACTAGCGGCGAACAGTAGTTAACAATCCGGTCGAGACTCGAGGCTCGACCCTACCCTCTAAAACTCGCCCTACTCGAGGCTCGAGTAAAAAGTAACTTTCTTTGCAGCTCGTTAAAAGTAACAGCCACGAAGAAACGCTAAAGTCGGATCTCAATATTATACGCTGTACAATTTTCAACCTTCAAGACTTCAAAGAAGATGAAAAAAAAAAAATTTGTATATATATAAGAACGAAGCAAAAAAAAAATATCATGTCACCGATGATATTTTCCACTCTAGATTAAAAGTCACCGTTCATGCAGCGATACTCCAAGGCGGCCGGATTGAAGTTCTGCATTTAAAAAATTCCGAATTCCGAAAAATGACGAATTTCAATTTGACCGACTCGCAGTCTTTGGAAAGGATTAAAATACTACTCTATCAAAATTTGAGATTCTTGGACTTCTTTAATGCTTCGGAAAATTCGAAATCATTTAAAATGAATTCACGTTCGGAGCTTTTGAAATTCGGAACTTCAGCCCCACTCTGCACTTCAAGGACTTGAGTTAGAGCGAGGAATCTCGAGGTACACGCGTAGCTATATACATACAAGTTTTATTTTTCCACAATACAACAAATAAATGACTTGTCCCCCGAGCTTTATCATTATCGTACTTGTCTCTCGCCGTTGTATCGCTTATGTTACAACTCTGCAATTTATTGTCCCTGATATTACTTCGGTTTTTTTTTTTTTTTTTTTTCTTCATCTAGAATGATCACTCCCCTTGGCTCGGGATGATTACATGCCTCCGGAGATTCATCGGGTAAGTTATTCTCATAGTAAATCCAACAGACTTCTTTTATAAACGTTAATCCCTTATTTCTATACTAAGGAGGTGGTATACAGGTATAATAAAGCCTAGGCAGCTAGTAAACTTAAATTAGTTTATTAACTTGAAGAGAAATTTTCATAAAAACTCACCGGCAAAATCAATTTAAGAAAATATTATATTTACTCAATTTTTTTCACATCCCAGATCAGGTACTCCCATTTTAAAACACAATGAGATATTATTTTGAAATTTTATGGAGCTTCGTCTACCGAAGAAAAGTGATTATCGCAGGGTACAGGTCGCGACGTTCATCAAAACTTTTTGAAATATAAATAATTTTAAATCACGTCTCAAAAATTGTAATAATCATGAAAAAAAGAAAAAACTGAATCAATAGAATATTTTTGTTTCACAATTTTTCACAAATATTCCCTAACAGCTAATTTTCTATCATATGGGTAAAAAAAAAATATGCTTTTTTATTTTTGAAAAAGAAGGAATTAAAATCGACTCGCCGAGCCGGTGAAAATTTTTACCTTATACTAAGCAGCGAGAATTCCTGGTCTCGGTTTTACTTTGTCGCGTTATAGAATCTCGGCTTACCGGATCTGGGTATGAAGTTTTTGGTGGACCGAGTAAATCTGGCGAACATTGAAAAGCTACTTATCACAGCGTTAAAATACAAAGGCGAGTGACGTGACTCAGGTCTGAATCCGTACACAGACTTACGCTGCAGGGGTAAAAGGGAAGTCTGACGTCTTTCTAATTAACTCGGGCTACAGAATTTCAATGAAAATATAACCGCGCGTCTACACGACGCACTGCAGCAGCTCATGCCGCAAAGAGAAACGATCGCGTATCACAACCTACGGTCATTCATAATTTTCATCGTATTAAATTCGCTCTTGTTATAAATTAATTGATAAATAAATAGAAAGATAATTCCTTTGAATAAATTTTTCGCATCGTACGAAATTTCCGCCATATTTTTCAACCAACATTTCATCGTGAATTTTTCATACCTATTCCTTTCTTACTCATATCCAAGTAGATATAATAATGTAACTATTTATTATCCCATATTGAAAGTCAGCTCGCGTACGAAAAAAAAATAAAAATGATTATTCGATTATTCGCGCCTTTTTTCAGCTCACTGAATGTATACAACGGAAGTGTGTCTTCGGTGGAGTTTGTCTCTACGTATACGCACATTGTCCGGCGGTTTATTTCATTGGTCATTCGAAGCCCCCGATGTAGAGGAGGAAATCGATGCCTCAATCTGAATTTTTTTTAAGTATGTGTATAATGTCCGTGCACTCGGATCGGACACCTTACAGTCGTGAACAGCAGCAGCAGCTATGGTGGATATGAGATAAAGGAGAGTCTCTCTCTCTCTCTCTCTCTCTCCTTCTCTCTTTCTCGACTCTTGTCAAGGCCTCGCCACTACAGTTCAAGTAAAACGTGCCTGTTCAGTCGGCGGCAGCAGCGGAGGTCCGCGCGTGCTCATACGACCAAATCGAATAATTATACTCTAAAAGTCGTCGTTGGAATGTCGAGCTGGAACTATGTACGAATCTACAAAACGACGTTTTGAATTTATAATCCGAAACACTCCTCGATTTGAAAGACCGAGCTAAACGTATCCCAAAGTTCGAGTATACGTGAAGTAGAACCCACGTATCGTCCTCTCAGATTGTTAATTCGCCCAAACATCAACGATTTCATTTTTTGGTTTTATTTTTTGGTTTTCTTTGTTTGGGTTTGATATTTTTTGGTCGGAGGGTGTCGCCTTTCGAAGTAGCAGCCTACCTGCCTACCTACTACGTTCAATAAAAAGTGAAAGTATGTCGGTAGGTCAAGTGTGCGGAAAGATCGGGGCGAGTGAAGCCGCGACACGGTGTAGAATATGCAGTGGAATGGGCAAAAAAAATAAAAAGAGAGAGAAGAAGGGGGGTATCTTCTCCGCGGTCGTCTTCGAACGGACAGGGAAAAGTTAATGTGTACTGCCGTACTGTCACCATGCACCTTACGCAATAGAGTATTCTATCCGTTTACGGGTATATAACACAGCAAAGATGACTATGGTAGAAATGAAATCGAACTGCAGTTCGATCTTTTTTGTATTAAGTCACTTTCGTTTTTATTTATCACTTTCGCGGCAGCGATCTACTTTTCTTTTCGTTTCGTTTCATCACGCGTTACGTCGACCCGTTTGATTCAATAATTAACAACCGCCCATACGACTATAAATACTATTATTAACTTGACACCGATATTTCACTGGTTATCGTGTTACGTGAACAACATATACCCCGGTTTAATGCACGTAGGTAGTGTAATACGTAACTACCGAACGTTATTATTTGTCACGAACGTAAATACAACTTGGCGCGAGACTCTACCGAGTCTCTTGATGTCGTATTTAATTATTACAATTTTTTTGAAACTTGGTACCTACTAGGAACGTGATTGTTTTTTTTTCTAATTTACTTTTCCGTCGAAGATCGTAACTTTTTGAGAATGTAATTTTTATTTTTAGAAATTTCTGTCATTTTTATTAATATATGCCTAAGTATATATTGTGGAAATGTTTGCACAGTTTAACCCATTAGACTGTGAATTTATAATTGAAGCTTGAGTTCCGGACTGGTTGTCCCGGAGAGAGGGTTGAAAGCGACTGTGCAGAGATAAAATAAGGGAGGTGTATAATTTTTGAAGGTATAGGTATATATACAGCGAAATTCTTAAGAAAATTAGGGAGATTTGTCTATAGAGAGATTAAAGGGAGCCCATCGTGACTGTAATTATATATATTATGGCTAACGTTGGTTGCGCGTTTGTCGTTTGGTATACGGATTTCTCCTCTTCAACGAGAGAGAGAAAGATGTAAGCGGGTTTTAAACGTGCTGAGCAACGAAGAAGAAGAAGAGGAAAAGCAAGAAGACGAAGCAGATGAAGATGGAGATGGAGAAGAAGAAGAAGAAGAAGAGGAGAAAATGAGCCAAAATTAACGCGTGTTCGACGTACCGGCGCGTGTTACGACGGTGGAAACGATTTAATTAGACACCACTTGCGCGGGGGAACCCCCGGAAATTAGATTAGCCACCGCTCTTTAACGAATTTCTTACGCTCGTCTTTTGTTTTGGATTTATATACACAGAGGGGTGGAAAATCTTGATGGCATGTGCCTCGAGAAATAACACAACTATACCATTTATCTTCCCTCGTTGCATTTCGTCTCGCTTTTTCGTGCGTCATTTGAACGAAAATAAGTAAATAAAATTAACAAAAATTTTGCATCGTCGCACGTTTTTTTTTTTTGTTTTTTTCTTTTTTGCTTTTTAATACTAGTCTGTCTCCTGAATGTAATCCTTTTTTCATTATCTCTGACCGATACGTATAGTATCAGTAATTTTTATCGAAATTTATTGAAATTCTAATACATATATATACGAATGTGTTGCCAAAAATAAAGTAAATGATATAAATAAATAAACTGCAATGTGATTGAAAAAAAGTTTTTTTTTTTTTTTTTGTTTTTCTTTCTGCAATTATATTTGTGCAATCTGAAGATAGCCGCGCCCTGTATAAATGTAGTACAGGCAATTACTTATAAATCTTAATAATATAATAAGTAGACACGACGATATTATCGATACGTATCACAGCCATTTTTCATTTTCAGTTTTTTTGTTCTTAAATTTTTTTTTTTTCCCCTCTTCTCATCCCTTGCCCTTTTTTCACCCTTCTCTCGCCGATACACCACTTGAAAACAACAAAGACAAGAGGGTTTTGCCTCGCTATTAGAAAAGAGGGGCGCCCCCATCGGCACAATTCGTTCTGACCGTGAGAAGGCTTCGGCTGTGACCTAGAGGCTAGACTCTTACTTTCAGCCTATACCTATACAAGATTTGACTATACCTATATATATATCTTATCCACGACAAAGTTCGATACCTACTCGAATATTTATAATAAAGAAAAAATGTTGAAAAATCAAAAATATCAGCCCATCATTTTGACATTCGTGCTAATCGCCCTCAAAGTCTGTAAAAAATTTATTAATTTTTTTGAATAAATTTACAAATACGTTGTCAACGTCGAGTTAAATCTCGCTCAGATCTTTCCGGATCAACAAATATACGTATGACAGTTATATACGTACATAACGTTAAAATACTGTGAGAACCTTTGAGGTATAATTGTCGTCTCTATCGTTTCGATCTTGACGGAAGAACAACGCTCCGTTCTGCAGTGTAGGTACATAAAAACGACCGAGGAGGTCCCGCGCATTAACGAACGAGAGATGCGGATATAGGAGCAAATAAAAAAGTAAAAAATAAAAGAAAAAAGAAACCGAGAGAGAAAGAGAAAAATTATATAGGCGCGGGATTAAAACGGTTCGTAAGGAAGCATAGAAAAAGACGGAATGATTTTTCGCAGCGCGTCTTAATAGACACCGCCGGGTCATCTCTCTTTTCATATAGTTTCATCGTTTGATCTCCAGCCTCGCTGCACCCACGCGCCGTGTAATTGTTCGGATGGATACACGCGCGTTCGACAAACAGACGTTAGCAGCTGTTTCGTATCCGGATCCCAATAAGCCTCAAGATTCCGACTCAGATTTACCTACTTTACCGCTCTTCTCATATATACCTACGATAAACGTCTCAGAAGCCAGACACGGCATCCCCCAGTCCAAGTCGCCGGTGCAGTGGGGGGGAAAACACGCTAGTTTTACCTGGTCAGTAATCCCGCATCGTCGGTCGGCGTCCAAAAATAAGCGGATATTAGAGGCAAAATCTTAGTCTAGACAGAATTTTCCCTACTGCATGCGTATATAGATCCGAAAAATAATTAATCTCGAGAGGTTTTTTTTTTTCTTTCCACCCGAAAGACAAATAAAAATATATGTATAATGTAATATATATATTTTTTTCTCTTTATCTGTGACATGTGACTTTTTGTACTCGTCGCGGTTAGCGTAGACTTATATAATACAAGATTCGTCAAACGTACGAAACGGTCGATGGCGTCGTAACTTCCGACCGAATTTATATGACAGAGCCGCGGAGCTAGGCCTTCGACCTAGTGCTTCTCTCCGCTCAGCCCTTTGAGTATAGAAGAAGAAATAACAAAAGAAAAAAATGATAGATAAAATGAGAACAAGAAATGAATAATCAAAAAATAACTAAAGAAGACAAAGAAACTAAAGAATAATAATGATAATACCTATATAATATACGAACATGAAAATCGCGGTTGACTCGCGATTTCGTTTATATTATAAAAAATTGCTTGGTATAAGAAATCGCTTTTTCTTCGACCGTACAGACGTGAGTAGATATTATTATCGCTAATGAGCCGATAATTTTGTGTAACAAAGAAGAAATAATAATAATAATAATTGAGCAATTATTATCGGATAAAAGTGTATATATGTATGTACGAGTATATACACGATCGTTGATAAAATCAAGGAAATGATAAATAAATAAATAAAATAATCGGACCGTGCACTATGTGTATAATATAATAGCATTTGGGTTGGACAGGGTGCGATATCGATTCGTGACGAAATAATTACACCCCTCGCCGAGAAAAGGAAAGAAAAAAAAAAGAAAAAAAAAGTTCACCCTTGAATTCTGCAGCCACGTTGACTCGACAAAAGAGAAAAACTCAAGCACTCGCCGTGAGTCCGAACTCACACCCGAGGGTTCGGCGTTCGTTGCTGCTGCTACGCGCTCCTAAAGAAAAAAAAAAAAGAAAAAAAAAAAAAAATTTGCTTCAAACGAGGATCACAAAAATTACAATCCGTGGGGGCCATTTCACTCTGTGAAACAAAATATTTTTTATTCAGTCTCAAAAATAGATTTTTTGTTACTTTTTTTTCTCTGTGTGTGTGTTTTTTGTTTTTGTATTATTTATTTGCGTTTTTTTTTTTTTTTTTTTTTTTCAATAAAAAAAAAGGTCAATTTCCATATTCGTTAATTAATTTTTGTTTTATATTAGATATTGCTTTTTTTTTATTTTTGTGTTCATTTTATTCATTTTTTTTCTGAATTTTAGCCTTAATTAACGTCATAGTTAATTACCACGGACAAACTAAAAGGAAACGAAGAAAAAAAAAATGGAAAAAAAAGACCAGGGTTTCAAACCGCGTGAATATCCGAGCAACGATTAGATTCGTATACATGTATACGTACATACATATATATATGTATACATATATAGGTATATATGTATATACATGTATACAGGTAGAGATTGGAGTTTGATTCCAAGGTCGTCACGCTAGCTGAGAACGACTTCTACACGCGCGTTGAATTAGTCGAGTTTAACGTCCTACGGATCCGTAGACGCGCGAACAAACGCGATTAAAATTTACAACTAGCGAATTTCGGTCTGCGGAAAAATTTCACGCTTTATATATTAGACGCCTTTGCCAATATAGTAATCGAGGAACGAACGAATCACATATTTGAAATTCAAAATTAAACTGAAACATATAAATCAATAAATAAAGAAATAGATTGATAAATGCACAAGACTATGATGCAACGATCTTCTCCCCCTCTTCTGTCATACACATCAAGAAGGTACAGACACGCCTTAGGGATAATTTTTTTTTTTTCTTTTTCAAACCACTTTTACTCCTGTGAAGTAATATTCCACTAATTTGTTTTTTTTTTTTTTTTTTGTAGCTGATTACTTGGATTTTGAGACATAATTCTAAGTCATTTCTAGATTTTATAGACTTCGCCTTAACCATAAATCGATTAGATCCGAAGAATAAAGTGACCATCGTAGGGTACAGGTCGCAACGTTCATCGTAACTTGTTCAAATTTCGAGAAGAAAATATTCTAAATTAATGTAATTTCGGAGCAAATATCGTTGAATTTAATTTTTAGTGTACGAAAATTTTTGATCCAAAGCCATTTTTTTTTTTCTTCTTTTTTTTTTTCTTTTTTATAAACGTTGAGGAAGAAGAAGTCTGTTATACGTTCTCAAAACGATAGAAGACTTGACTTATCTCTATACATTATTGGGTTGCTCCGAAATGACATCGTTTAAAAATATTCCCTCCAAATTTCAAAACGTTTTGATAAAAGATGCGACCTGCAACTATACCCTCGGACAACTTTTTCTTCGTTAGACTCGATTTATGCTGAGCGAAGCTCTATAAAATCTCAAAATAATTTCTAATTTGATTTCAAAATGTAAGTAATTAGCTGCAAGAGAAGAAAAAAAAACTCAGTCATTGGAATTTTTCTTCAAAGCGTGCCAGTGACTTGAAAGAAGAAAATAAAAAAAAAATATATTATTTCCAAGGTGTATAATAAAACCCCCTTATAACACGTTACATAGGTATAATATTAGGGAAGACCGCTGAGGAACGTGGTAAGAAAAACTTGGCAGATGTCGTTGCAACAACAAAAGGTAGGTAAAGGTGGTGGTGGGTCTGAGGTCAGGTTACGATAGTCTATAGGGCCGAAGGCCTTCTGGGTAGGTATAAGAAGGTAGGACAGGTGCGTCCCTTCCCCTAGGAAAAAGAGGGGAAAAAAAGGGGGAGATGACGAGAAAATTAGAAAGAGAAAGAGCTGAAAGAGAAAGAGAGGCGGAGCTGAATCAGGTAGAAAAAGTGGCGATCTACGCCTCGCTCCCTTCTCAAGCTTCTCCCGATCTCCTTAGCTTTTATTCATTTTTTATTAGTCAGTCAGTTCATCTCAGAAACTAAATCGAAAAAAAAACGATTAGCTTTTTTTCTATTCTCTTTTCGTTTTTAGTTTTTTTTTTCTTCTTTCTTGTATTTTACAAAAAACGAAACTCATGTAGGATTGAAACTTTTCATTAATAATTACTAAAGTTAACTTATTCAACGTGTGTACATATTACTCCAATTCAAACACACACTGATGATTTATTATACGATATATCTAAATATATCCTGACCAACAACACGCGAAAGACAATAATTATAAACTTCATGTTGTGTTTGGTTGACGAAGGGAAGGGACACTAATCTCACGCACATCGATCCGCCGCAGGTAAAAGTTAATGCGATTATACTACGAAGCGACACGTGATCGGGATTTGCTTTGCTAACATTCAATTGCAATTGTTTTTTGTTTTTTTTTTATCAACATTTTTATCTTCCTTTTTCTTTCTGTGTTGATTTTTTGCGGTTAATTTCGATTAAAATTAAAATTGGGTGACTACTTATTCAGGAAATGAAGTAAGACGGTGAAAAAGAGAAGAAGAATAGGAAGAAGGTATAAGGCGCAAGATTCCCAAGAGAAATTTATCAATTTCGAGTTAGCGAACGCCGGTAGGTATATAATATACACGTCGAAATAAAAGATCATCTCAGTTTTGATGATAAAAGAAAACAAAGCGAAAGAAGACGAAAGAGATGAAAAAATAAAAATATGGCGTGAATAAAGAGTCAATCAATATCTAATAAAAAACGAAAAAAAAAATGAAGCAGAGAAAGAGAAAAAGGGGGAAAAAAAATAAAAGACAGAGTGAAAATATTGCGGTTATCCCTGTCCCCCGCGTCTCTCGACGTGAGAAACTCGGAAAGATAAGGATGAAGATAAAAGAAATGAAATTCAAAGAAAAAAAAAAAAAAAAAACTGAAAAAAAAATAAAGAAATAAAAATTAAATGTTATCGATGACATTATCGGACAATAAAACTTGTTTGCAACGACTCGATAATGCCCTTCCCATACCTCGGCACCTTATCTAAAAATTTTATCAAAGAACGAGCCAGCCCATGCAAGTCTCCGCGCCGCGGTTTATTCCATTTCATTTTATTCCATTTCATTTTGTTCTTTATTTGCCGTATCAAAGCTTACCACAGTCCCATGTAATAAAAGCCTAGATCATTTCACGATATACCTATACAATACAACAGTATTATAGTATATAGGTATATACATATGCGAAGAAATTGGTTCGATCGACCCGAACGACTGTATGGGAGAACCGTAAACTTTAAAAATTATAATACAGGCGTGTTAGACTTGTACAAAATGTAAAAAATATACCCTGGACAAGGAGAAAAAAAAAACGCAAAAATCTAACCGAATAAAACTTCTCGCAGTTAAATCTATCGCGATTTACACGCAGCAGCCAAAGCTGTAAGGCAATTACCATATAAAACCATTAACTAAACTTTTTTTTTTTTCATATATGTACTAAAAAGGGCGTGATCATTATTTCCGTTTCAGAGTAATTAATTTTTCCAGATATAAGAATAAGAGATTTTAAAACATTCTGAAAGTTATAAAAATACGAGAATCCATCAGATTTAGAAGAGAAAAGATAAAAAAAAAAGACAAAGAACAAAGTCAAATTCAACATTTCAACGAAATAATTATCGCTGACACTCTATCCGGTACCAATTACTAACGTAAGTAAATAAGTGATATGTAGATAGTCAGGATACGCGTCGAGTCGCGGGTATCGTCGTTGGGTAGGTTGTTTAACCTTGAGGATGCGCAACTAGTGCGAGAGATCCCCACGTGGACTGGAATGAAAAGGTGTCGAGGGAGAGAAGAAGGTAGGAGAATCTTGAAGGCGAGTGAGATAGAAAAGTACGAGAGAGAGAGAGAGAGAGTGAATGAACGATCAGGAGAGAGAAGTTCGGCCTTTCTCGGCGCGTCTACGATCGTTCCTTCGTGTCCTCGTTCGTTCCTCTCGTCCTGAAGGGGCCGCGAGCACCGAGACCGAGACCGACGAAACCAACCACCCTTCCTTCGACGCCGTCTGCACATCTTCCCTCTTACTCATATACATTTATATATATACATATACATATACCCCGCGCATGCCCGTCCGTATTTCTCACTCCCTACTTACTAACGGAGTGAAAAACATTAGTCGAATATCTCTATATCCCCTCGTATCCTCGTCCTCTCGAACATCCAGCCAGGCAGACAGCCAAGCCCGACCGGCACCAGCACGTGGAGAGCCAGCAACAGCAGGACGACGCGACATGAAGCGATCAGAGGCGCCTAGGGCTACTACGACTACTCCAACGTCGAGCTACTCCGTCGTCGTCGTCATCCTCGACGTCGTTGTAGGTTGGCTCAAGGTTGGTCGATAATCGTCGGTATTCGATGTCGTGAGTTAGGCACACGCGCGCAACGCATCGCAACGCAACGCAACGCGGAGATATAGTGAAGAAGAGGCGGAAGAAGATGAGAAGAAAACCTTTGTAGTAGAGTTTACGATCCTGAGACCAGAGTCTATACGGTAGAAACACGGTGCCTGCAGCAGCAGCAGCAGCAGCAGCAAGAGCGAGTGTATTGTGTGTATATATGTTCACCGTATTACCTACCCTGTGTCTTAGTATATGTGATACTCGGATTCCGAAAAGGGAAACGCGCGTAGTATATATATATAAAAGAATTCTAAAGAACCGCGCGAGAGTAGGAATAAGAAAAGACCGAACCATACAGGAGAGAATATCCTTCGCTATATCTCGCGAACGAAGATATACGCGAGACGCGAGACGCTACGAGACGAGGCTAAACAATATTATTCTCGATCTCCCCCCTTTCGCCTCCTCCTCCTGCTCCTCCTCGCCGCCAGCTTCGTTCTCGTCTCTCGGCGCGCGTAGCTAGCTTCTTATTCTTCCTCCTCGACATCGAACGGTTAAAATAACTTCGATTGTATAAACAACGGAGATCATATTCGCGTCGAAAAAACTTAATCCCATATACATATAATACACACGTGTATATTTCCTCGATTATTCTTTTGACTGTTCATTAAACAGCTTAAATCATCGTTCCTTTAATTGATACAATAAATCTTTATACCTAACACACACACGCACACGCACACATATCAGGTATCTTATAATATAGGTATATATGTATACATCTATTTATCAGCTACCGGTTGCTTCGTACTACGCGCGTGGCGTCTCCCCCAACGATTCTCATTCGGTCAGCTGTTTTTCGAAACTTACGTACAGAATGATCTTACATACAATGAAACAGGTTAATCAGCACGCCGTGTAGCGCGTCGTTATAATATGGTCATCAATTCGGAGAATTAATCTTGCGTAAAATTCAATACCAGTCTGACTGGAAGGTATAATATAGTCACCAGAGAGACACACCGTTCTTCCGTTCGCAGAAGTATTTAAGTAATTAATTACTAAGCGGATAGAAGAAGAAGCGAGGGGGATGTCGGGAGGTAGAGGGGAGTTTATGGAAGAGACGGTAAAACAAGATGAATCAAATACATACCGAACGTGATAGGTCCTTGGGTATCAGATGCGCGCGTATCCAAAAACAACTTAGAAAATAATTATAGTCACAAATACAACAGACACTTATTTAGCCTCACTGCACTTTTATTTATGATATATATGAATATATGTATAAGATGAATCGAAGATGTTTCTCTTCTTTCACGTGTGAAAAAGTAAACGAAACAAAAGGAAAATCAAAAAAATAAAAAAAACCAAAAGGGTTTATCACTTGTTCACTGCAGTTGCACTCGCGCAAGAATTTTTTTTTTCTTATCGTCGCGTATGATTGTTGTTATTGTTGTTTGGTATTTTTTTTTTTTGTATTTTATGGACACAGTTTTGATATATAGTAAAGCGTGAATTTAATAAACACAACGTAACGAACGACTGTACGTACGGAGTGATGCCCACCGTGTCTCGTTCTGTCAGAGGCCACGAGTATTCAACAAACAAACCGTAGGACGTGAACGTCAGCCTGAAAACGCCACGGCGCTCGAGCGCGGGGCACGCACGACGTAGAAAATTCGGTTGTCAAGCAACTGCCGCTACCACTGCCACCACCGCTTCTGCTTCTGCTGCTGGTTTTTTCTGCTTGTGGTTCTGCTTCTGCTGTCGTCGTAGCTGATGCCGTTGTTGTATAGGTTATGAAAATGCGCGGCTTACGATGATTGTATATCGAATTATAATGTGACGATGTAAACAATATTGAACAACACTCGTATACGTTCATCGGTGTTACAACATAATGCCCTTAAATTAACAATCAATTAACCAAATACACAATTAATATCGCTTATAATTCACGAGAAAAGTACGTAATAGATCCGACTAAGTTGTAGGCACGCCACGAGTAGTGACGCTAAAACTTCACCACGAGTCTCTGGCCCGATGGTGGGGAGAACGAAGCGGGAGGGGATACCGCCCGGGGTGGGGTGGGAGGGAGTAAGGCGTCATGGCGGATCGAGGAGCGAGGGGTGAAGGACGGAAATGGCGGTAGGGGCGACGGGGGGGAAAAGAGAGGAGAAACCGAGACAGCTGGATGGCGCGTTCGGCTCACGGTCGACTCGGCTCGCGCGGCCAGCCGGCTGCTTGCTTGCTCCTGCCTGCTTCATAGTTGTTGCGGCTCAACCGCCTTTAGAGCCGCATACCCTACTATGACTGAAGTTTTCTGCCCTGAGGCAGGTCTGGACTCTTGGAAACATCCTGAAGGAACACGATGTTTCAGACTTTTAGAGCGTGTACTATACTGTACAGTATACGGCATACTATACGTTTTATAAACATGGGGTCACCGGTGTCTACACACACGGCGTGAACGCGCAGAGGCGTACGACGTGGATATTTTTTTTTTAATACTTTTTCAGGGTGTTTTTTTATTTCTATTTTTTACTATCATTGCCTTATTCATTCGGTTTAACTACATTAATTGAAATCTGTGAACGTGCGACGATGGAGTATTTATTCAGTATATTTAGATATAATTACTTTTCATACATTATATAGGATATAGAAAATTGTATTAAACTTGTACCAGAACTTTTACTTATGTATGTACATAAATTTTTAATTCTACAAGTATCGCAGTAAACTGTATTGAATTTCAAGAAAAATTAATCCCCCTTATCCCTTCCTCCTTTCTCCACAAAAGGTAAGAAACAAAAATATATTCGCATATATATCTGCACTTTGAATAAGTTTATTTATTTTTTCTTTCAATTTTGTCCTGAAGTTATCTATGTATAGTCGATTTTACCAACCGACTCTCGTTACTCGTTAACGACAACGAGTAGGTGATATGTATATAGGGTAGAGTAGAGTATAATGGAATAGAATAGAATAAAATAAACGTGGACCGAGGGAGAACAGCCAATTAAGGACATGCGTATATAACCCAAACAACGTGCAGTTTCCCCAGAGTAAAATCACTCAGACGCGCCCCTCAAACACGCCCTATAACTACTCGTAGTATAGCTCGCGAGTTTTCCCGCTCGTATAAGAAGACAAATATAGGGCCTTTATAAGCATATAGGTATATATATACTCTACCCCGTCTTCCCACACATGTATATATTTATTATATTCGTATACTTCGTCCACGAATGATCATTTGGCTATGTGTGTAACTCGTCGTATATATACCATCAACGCGGTATACCGACGACTGTTTCACCGCATTTTATACGAAATACGTGTACACATACATGTATGTATGATGTGTGTGTGTACCTACCTACGGGACGGTGCACGAGTGCACGCGGGGATCCCAGACACGCACCCTCGCGCCGTCAACGAGTCTCAAAAGTGCGTCAAATCACGCGCGCATGTACCCAACGTAACGTGACGTAACGTAACGCAACGTAACGCAAGGCTAGGGAATGGAACGAAACGGAACGAAACGAAACGCTATGTCGTTGAACGTGCTCGTCCAAGCCGCAGTAATTCGACAACCCCTTTTCGAAAGTCGCGCCCGTGACTCTTAAGCGTAGCGACTATACGTGTAGGTACCCCCGCGCGTAGTTTAAGAGTTGCTCGCGGGAGCAGCGGCCATTATTTTCGTCTTACCACTAGAATTAAAGTGCTCGGTAATCACTCTTTCGAAAGGCATTTTCGCTCCACCGTTGTTAGGTATATTATATACGTATATATATACATAAAGGTATATATCTATAGCTAACATAAGTACGAAATACAAATTCATATCCTATATGTATATACTCATTTTCACTTATTTTCATCATATACATACCTGTACCTACATATAATATATATGTATATATAAATATTTTTGTTGTTGTTGGAGAAATCGTTATTTGACCATCCTTTATATTTATATTCTATGTAATGCAACGGTGGAAAAATATTGTAGCCTCGTGTTTCATTATCAGTATAATATACACTTCGTGTATATTATACTGATAATGATTATAATAATAATTCGAAATGCTAACAACAGGGAAAACATCAAGAACAAAACTCTTTCACTCCCTCTCCCGCTCTCTCCATATCTATCTCTCTCTCTCAAAAGAGACGAAAATACTACCAAGCTGTATACCTTAAAAGCAAGCCTGCATTTTCGTTTAATTTAACTTCGAAGCCTCCCAAATGTCAAAGTCGACTCTGTCCTTTTCCTCGCTCAGCTATACATCCGTTTGTTCACAGCTTCCACCCTGCCAGTTTCAGCCTAGGTATAGATAACTGTGTTATTAGTATCAGTGCTTGGCTCTATACCTACACGCCCGCAGTTTGCGATACCCTAAATATCCCCTCCTCGATCCTTGCGTATATTTCGATGCTGACGGTGGCCAGGAAGCTTTTAGTGTTTTAGTCTCGAGAGGATTAGATTTTTATTTTAACCCCCTTTGAAGACGATCGTTAGACGGACACATGCATATGGCATGGCGCGGCAAATGCGGTGGGCTTTGAATTAGATATATTTAAAATAACCGAAGTTATAATAACGTCCGCGATGATCTTGCGTGCAGTTGTATATGAAACGTGTATATGCAATTATGAGTCATATAGGTATCCAACGCGATATAAAGCGACAATAAAAGCTTCGGAAAAGTCTAGCTTACCCGGTCTCATTCTATTGTCGATGTTTCTCCGAGTTATTCGGATTAAGATTTATTAGTCTCCGCCTACCAACTCCCATACTCTTCCTACTCTTCGCAGTAGCAGTACATACGACTGTGTACGAGCGTATACTACCACTCGTCCAACGGGAGAGGCGGCCAGTTCCGTGAAGCAATTCAACTCTTCGTATTAGCGCTCACAGCCGCCAGTATAACTACTATAGTATATAAGAAGTAAGTATGAGAGCTGTTGCAGGCGTTGTTATCTAGACGCCGGCGTACGGAGTGTCGCGGGGAACGTGCCGATTGAAATAATCGCCGACAGAGAGAAAGAGGGGGAAATAAAATAAAATGAAAAATTTTTAGTTTTTTTTTTATTTGTCACGCGGAAAAAATAAAAAGGGTAGAAAAGTTTCCGGTGCTTTTATTCCGAGTTACTTTTATTTACAAATCTTTTCATCTCGTTAAAGTTTCGATATTCTGCTGCTGCTGCTGCTGCTGCTGCTGCTGTTGCTGCTGCTCGAGTTACAAGAGCAATTTTAAGTCGCGGGCGCGCTTTTATCGAAACGTGACTTATAAGCTTTTTAAAAGATTGTTATTAAATTTAAAAGCAGAGACAATTACGCTTTACGACTCCGTTGTAGGTACGCGTGTATATAAGTATACTATATACTGAAGGACGAGATTTGAAACGAGTGAATTATCATCGTCGAGATACGACTTTGAACGTTCTCCCGTATCTACAGATACCTACTATAATTTGGAACGGTAAAATTATATGAAAAAAGGGAGTTTTTTCATCGTGAATAAAGAATATGATTTTATAAAATTTATATTTCCAAACTTTGGATGAAAATCGAAATAAAAATAAAATAAAATGGAAAAAAAAAAAACGAAACTACCGTATCGAATAATTTTTATTAACTTTGCCGACTTTTATTATATTGAATGAAACAAAAGTTAGTTTATTTATTATTTACACTCAACTGGCGAGCATCGAATCAACGTGAATAGACCCTATACCTGTTTCAAAAAGCCTAAATAAATGTCTTGAAACTTTCCGCAGCTTTTCCCGACTCAAATATTGATATTAAAAAAAAAAAAAAATACAGAAATAAACCCAAAAAAAAAAAAAAGAATGTAACAAAAAAAGTTTGGAGAAAAACTTCCACAGAATATGTATACAGCAACATACACAAAACTTTATATACATACTCGAGCGACTGTGCAGAATGCGAAACGTACCTTAAAATATACGTATGGATGCTCGCAAATGCAATAAACATTTTTTTTTCTTTCGTACAATTTATACGTATCATTCTTTCTCTCCGTTTAACACTTTTTCGAAATTTACATCGAGCCTGTTGCCGCGTCAGGCAAAGAAGAGTTAATATTAGATTATTGGTCAAATGAGACGATAAATCCGTTACGAACGGATATTAAAGAACTGATCGATCACCTGAGCGGTATAATGGTTAAAACAAATAGTTTCACATCGTCAATGTGTTTAACGTACTCTATATATAGACACAGAAATATCGCGAGCGAGGTAAAATAAAACAGTAAGAGCAGCATCTGCTCTCCCGAATCGGCGTAGGTATAGCCCGGCTTCGCCGTGTAACCTAAGAATATTCTCAAATGGTCTGGAAGATGACGTTGCTATATTTCTACGGCGCTGACCGTCGTTCAAACAACGATTCCCCGTTTTATCAGATTGAATAATTCCTGAAATTTTTATTTTTTTTCCTCTCTTCTTTTTTATTCTGGGTTTCCATCCGCGTCACGCGCCACTTTGCTAGATGACTGTCGAACCTGAAATACGTCAGATGCCGCGAGAGTCAAGGCGAAATGAGTCAATAATCGATTTTGTTTTATTCTGTTTTCATTTGTATGGAATTCGAAGAAATTATTCCCTCACACTCCGCAGTCGAAGACCTCAGAAACTCAATCCGCGAGATGTATTAGCCTGCAGAAACTGTAGGTACTGCAAACTACAAACTAGCGTACCTAACTATCGGAGTGACTACGACGCCTACGCGAAAGCCGATGCATGCCAGGCGCCCAATTGGAAACGTTTATTAATTGGACTCTCGGCTCCAAGTATAGATATACCCATCAGAATCTCTCGTCAACATACATTCAACACTCTCGGCTAACCAGGCGTCGCGACGACGCGTTGCCACAAGATATATAGGTACCTAGGCGGTATACATGTACACGAATCCACGTAGGACTATGTATACAATCCTACATATAACCGAGGCTAAAGCGGGACTGGAAGCAAACGAGAAACACGACCGAGAGAGGAAACGTGATGTTTACACTTCCTTCCGAGATTTTTTTCTCTTTCTTTTTGTTTTTTTTCTCAACTTTTATTAAATCGCCAAAAATTCAACGCAACATTTTTGGATTCATATTTCGGTACAGTAAGTTCGGTACAAAATATTCGGGTAGATTCTGAAATTATAAAAGTCTGTTATCGGCTGCATCATGGATGGATAAATTTGTCGATAATTTGACTGGTGCGTTACAAGTATACAGAGCTATCTACTGCAAGGGATTTACTATTCGAAATTCAAACAGTGTGAAAGAGCGAAGAGCTCGCGAAAGTTGGCTAGAAGCCGAGAACCGTTCACCCGCGATTCACTAATCGCGACGACTTCTACACGCCGGTTAATTAACTATATAGAATCAAGTGGGCAGAGAAGAGTTGAGACAACGATTAACGATCTCTGTGTGTAAACGAACGGTCTTTACACCAGCCTGCTCTCCTTGGTTTTACACTTGCGAGATTTATACGCCTCGAAATTAACCAAAATAAGATACGAAACTACGAACCTGAACCTGCAAATTTATTCGTTCAATTTTTTTCTTTTCTTCTTATTCTTCTATTTCGAGTCACTTTTCGACCTAATTCATATCATGCATTTATATGCATACCGAGGTAACACGTTGCAGTGTCAAAGTTGTCCTCATTCCGTAACACCAAGATGCGTTTATACAGGCGGCTGCGAGCGCATAAGAGGCGTTGAATTTCACCTATTTACCTGTTATACCGAGGTATGTACATTACACGGCTAGAAAAACCTTACTTCCTGCAGATATTCGCCCGTAAGTTCTAACTTACAGACTTGAAGATTCATTCGCGCTTCGTCGAGCGCGTGATCTTACTACGTCAGAAATCTCTAGCTGCATGTTATCTCTGAGTTGCCCCGATGCATCGTACCAGATGCTCACTGTAGCCTCCACATTGCACACTCACCGTTATACATATATCTAACTCCCTGTTATAACGTTCTGAGCTCGGGGATAGGAGATGGGAGATATAGAAGATACGAATAAACTCAGGAATAGGTATAACTAGGAATTGGAGACACGAATAAACTGCTACGAAAGGATATGCACAACGATTACTCCAGGATTTACACTACAGTGAGTACGAGGGCTGATTGAAGAACACAGGATAACGAGGACAAGAAATTTACTTCACAATCCGCGGTTCACCAGATTCCTATGTATAACCAGACCTAGGAAAGGATCAAAGAGAACATCGACTGTGCATCGACTTATATAACGCGATTTATAGAATTGTTTTCTATTTATTTACGTATATAAGATTTTACCCATTTTCTGACACATGGTATAGTATATGGAAACGTATACGTACGAGTATAATATATCAAGGTATTGTTACATTTTCATTTCATGTTCAGTTTACCGTAAGAATTTATTTTCACCTTTGAGAAAGAATAGAATTTTTTTTCGATTTTTTGCATTTTCCTTCTTTTTTTTACTGTTTTATTTCTTTTCATTCATTTTTCATCTCATTTTTCGAAGTGAGAAGAACAGACGATGATAAATCATGAAAGTTGAACAATAATTTTGTTGAATGAGCCCCGCTCATAAATAAGCCGTTCTCTCAGATCTTCGCTGCTTAGTTGTTATCATCATTATTATTATTATTATTATTATTCATTTTTTTTTCCTTTCTTCTTCTTCTTCATCTTCTTCATCTTCTTCTTGAATTTGTATATATTGAAATGAGTGAGTAAATCAAACGGAATACTATCTTGAACATAAATAATTATACGTTGATTTATAAAGTGAGATGTGAATGGTAAAGACGTGGCCCGCGCGAGTTTACAGACCAATTATTAATTAGGTCGTACGCCAAAGCAAACGAAAATTTTATGAATCAAATTAGTGTTACCAAGAAACGCGATGTCAGAATTACGGGACGTTTCAACTGAAAACTGGTTAAAACGATTATCTTTTAGTCAGTCAATTTCTTCATTTATCGGTACCTACAGTCATTCGTAATCTACGATCTGCAATAATAATGATAATGATGATGATAATAATTATGTAATACAAATTTGAGAAATTTTAAGGTGCCTATCGAGCAGTTCGAATATTTAATCGACAAACTTAGATATCTACTATAATAATTATATTTGTACATGTATAACAATGATAATGTCGATAATTTTTTGATTGTAATCAATTGTTCAATTTTTCAGCCGTTGGAATGGCAGGAAAATACAAAAAAAAAAAAAATGAAATCTAACAAAAAGAACAGATTTTTTTTTCTTTTCAAACCGTATTATTGTACATATAGGTCATAGATCATAGATCATATGATAATATCGTTGAAAAGTTAATACAGCGAACGGTGGAGTTCAATATGTGCATCCATTGTCCTCTTCGTCCTTGTCCTCGTCGTCGTCGTCGTCATTGTTTGTTGTTGTCTTGGAAAAGTGAAACCTAACCGAGCGAAAGATTCAAGTAACAAGGCCGTGTTCGATACGGTAACCGTAAACTGGTTCGAGTTCAATGACAAAATTTTTGCGATACTTGATATTATATATGAACGATTTCGTATATATACGTTCTATATTATTAATCACGGGCAGTAACAAACGCCCGGCGGTTATAATCGCAGCTTGGTAACAGAAGACAAGAGAAAAAAAAAAAAAACTAGAATTCACTTGTAAGCATGGAGTTCACGCAGTAAGTTTATTCTTTTTCTTCTCTTTCTTCTTAATTAATTTTTTTTTTTTTTTCTTTCTTCTCTTCTCATTAATGCGGCTCAATGCTAGCCACTAAAAGAATTAACGAGTCTTTTAGCTCGTCAAGCTGCTGTATCAAAGATTAGCTACCACCGCGATCAGCGAATAGAGAAAAAGAGAGAAGGAGAAAAAGGGGAAAGAGGTGAGAGAGGGGAAGGGCCGTCTGGCGATTAAACTTATCGGATAAATATACAGGCCGGCATATCGTGCCACTCCCGGGGCCATATGGCGGTTGTTGGTCGTTGTCACCTTTCCGCGATATATCTATGACCACGTCTACTGGCCATGCCGTGCCATGCCATGCTACGCTACGCTATAACCATGCCATGCCGTGCTACCATCATGCCCGTGGTAGAAACATTTGAACGGGTCTGTTGCTAGAGGCGTTCGTTCTATACAGGGTGACGCAAGGATTGATGTCACAAGCATTTTATACCACTACAAACGATTCTTTTTCTTTTTTTTCTTTTTTTTTCTTTTCATCAATACCTTCCGTATCGATCATTTATTCACTATTTCAAATATTCGAGACGGTATTCGCCGTTAACCATGTCGGTGCAAAATTTTGTTCGATTTTTTAATTTGGTTGATTCTTTTTTTTCGCAGCAGAATAATCGTGACAAAGATTATAGATGATTTAATTAACTTCAGTTATCGTTGAGTTATGCAATTTTACTTCTTCTTCTTCTTCTTTTTAACGAATAGGTATCTATTGATCTAAGCAGTACCTCGCTTCGGCAGAACGTAGATAGTTGTTATTCAAATTTGACGAAATGAATAGCGCGTGAATATATTCGTATTTTAATGTACATGGCGCGAGACTCTACCGAGTCTCTTGACACATCGACATGTCATCATCGATAAAAATCTATCCGCGTGGCTAGTATTGTTACAGCAGATTTATTGCATAAAATTTTTTTGCGTCCACCTGTATAAAAGCTGTTCACCGTATATACATATAAGTGCCTTATACCTACCTACCTAGTAGTACATACCTAGTACCTGTATACGTATGTATGTATGTACAATACGTATGTACTACTGTACTGTACTGTACATGACTACGTGTCCCCGGATTACACGGTTTCGTCCGAAACAATACCCTCTTTCCGTTCACCGGGAGTTCGCTATCGGCGCGTGACGATAGAGCTTTTATTTCCAGAAGCAGTCGTCACTCGGTTCGTCTTATTTTTTTTTTTCTCGTTCCTTACTTTTTCTCTCTCTCTCTTTCTTTTTCTCTTTCTTTCTCTATTCCGTATCCCGGCTACTAAAACGTGGCAGAGAACCAAGCTTGCCTGGCTATACAGTCTGTAGCGCTCTTTCTCTCTTTGAAAACTCTTTTTTCAGCCTGCGCGATACCCCGTGTCAAATCTCACGTCTGGACTACGACATAAACACTCCTAAATTCGATTCTCTGTAAACAAAGTTATCCTAAACATTGACGTAACTCACAGGGTGTTTTTTTATTAACTTGTACTAGTCAAAGTCGAGCGAAACAGAGTCAATATACCGCGACATATATACCAGATCAACGTATATGTACTAAGGCACGGCTCGAATTTCTGCAGGATAGAATGAAAAAGAAACAAAAAAAATTAACGAAAATAAAAAGGTCCCGGTTTTTCTATAGAAACTGAAAATTCACAAATGTGAAAGATTTTTTTTCTTCTTCTACCGATGTAAAAAATCAGATTTTTCATGATAAGATTTAAATGGACGATCCTGTTTGACAGTGAACAGAATCTGTCAAATTTTAGTCCTTGAATATTTTTAATTTCTTATTTTTTTGCAGAATTATAATATTTTGTTGATTTCTATTGATTTTTGTGTTCTGCCAGCGTCTTTGCACACGACTGGCGGCAGCCTGGATCAAGAGTTTCGACACCAGATAAGCCCAGGCGAGAAACCTAAACTAAAACAAACCAAGACCAGCCTCTACATAATTCTCGCGGGATTTGGTTACCGCTCTCATTCACAAACATAAAACTTATACATTATAGGTACCCGTAAGGTATCTGTGTTTTCAGTCTTCGAAGTCGTTGGGTAATTAGTTCTTGCTGTTAAGCTTTTTGTTAATATTTTTTGGTTTTTTTTTCTCCTTTAGTTTGCATGATGTCAAACAAAAGACGATGAATAAACTATAGACTTGGAAGAGAGACGGGTGAGACTTGAAAGGCGTGTGAGCAACGCGATGTATGTATGTATGTACGTATAGGTACACATACGTGTCAATTTTGATGATATTGATCAATCATCGGCTTGCAGCTGCAAGCGTTAGCTATAGAAGCCGTGGTTGACTATCGCTAGACTAAGCATAGTGTATACCATATTAACGGCCGAACGAGCAAAGCTAGCTTGGATATGCGGGTTAATTTGACCGGAAGAAATTCTGACGCGTGATTAAAGGGAACTCCGCCAGAGTTATTACGTGCGGAAGAATCGGCGATCGAGCCAATATAAGGCGCGTATACCGATAAGGAAAAGAGACTCTGAAAAGTATATGCAAATGCCTAAATGGAAGGAAAGAATTTTTTTCTTCTCCTTTTCTTTCTCTCGGTTTAAGTGAAAGAAAAAGAAAGAAAAAAATCGCGTGTACCACGTCATGAAGTTGCTTAAAAAGCCGGTGTAATCGTAAGCCTAGAACACTTGTAAGTCGTTAGTCGATATTAAGCAAAAAAGAACTGGGAAAAAAAAAAAAAAAAAAAACGAGAGAAAGAGAGAGTGAGAGGGAAAAAAGGAAATAGGGCAAAGAGCTTTCGCCCTCCCTTTTCTCCGCACGATACCGTCCTCTAACATTCTGACGGGGGATCCATTGACTAAAGGAGCAGACGGGAGAGCTTTTAATATTGAGCGAACGCCCGTAATTAATTAACGCGTCAGGTAATAACACGAGACTCTGGCGCGCCTCCGCCTGCCAGCGGGCATCCCGACTCACATCCATGCGTCCCTGTCAACTGTACGCGTGGGTCTGACGCCCGCTCTACTACCATACGTCATGTATGTATGTATGTATCTATATACGTAAGCGTATACATATGAATGCGGGCTTTTATCGTTAGAAGGGCGAGACTCTGTATACAGGGTGTCCTGGGTTTTTATAAATCAGAAATCAATTGTTTTGGTTATTTGAGGAAGCTAATTACAGACATTTTGAGATATTGGTCATATCTGGCTTCAGATAATCATCAATTTTGAGAAAATTTAAGGATAAATAGACTTTCGAATATCGTGAATTTCAAGTGTCGAGGTATCCGGATCGTAAAAGTTCCGAACGGTCAAAATAACGAATTCGTTTGATACGATTCGAATTTTCTGAAATCGACTATGCAGACCTTCGGTAGATACCCTTTCCAAAAAATTTCAGTCGATAATGTTATGATAATAAAATTCGTAGTTTTTACGGTACGAAGCTCTTAGCCGGCCCCAATATTTTCGAAAAATCATAAAACTCGTTAGTATGATTTTGGAGCAGTCGTATCTCTAAACAAAATTTGATCATTTAAAATATATTGCAAGTGCAATTGTCTCCAAGCTCCAACCCTCCGAGAAACTTATGCCAGAGAAAATCTAAACTACAAATAATATACCGATTTGAAACAACATCGAACCTCTTCGAATCCTTGAATTTATATAAAAAAAACGCATACTAATTGCTCATGAACGACGTCTAATTAAACTTAATTCTCCTAAAGCACACGGAAGCAAAAAAAAAAAAAAAAAAGGTTACATATAATAATGTTACTAACCTCTCTTCTATACATAAAAAATTCTTGTAGCCTAGCCACAGACGAATTGAATATTCATTTAAAGTTACCTAACGCGAGTTGATCGTGAGTGAGTAAAAAAAAAAACCGTATATACGGAATAATCAACATATCAACGATCTCGAGGCGGTAATTGACTGTTAAGTAATTAAATATGCGAGTTAGTATTCGAAACTGAAGCGAAACGATGCATTCGAGTTGTTACGGGTGTAAATACCGTAGCAGAACATGTCTCGGTTAGGAATCCACTGAATTATATATATTAAAGTTTGTCTCTGTGTTTCTCTGTCTCTCTGTACGTTTGTATAACTTAATAACGATGGAAACAGATGGGTGGGATTGATATTACGTAATAATCACAACTCTCGAAGGTGCGGGGTGGAGAGAAGAGAGAACAGGGAAGAGGAAGAGGAAGAGGAAGAGGAAGAGGAAGATGAGGGCGCGTGAAATTCAATAAACGAATCCATTCACCAGCTATCTGAAGCAAAGTTGCAGATACGTTGGCTCCGGCACAATGCTATCCCCTGTCCCAGAGTATAACAGTGAATATAAGCCGACCAAGTCCCTGGTATGTATATCGAAGTCGCCTCGGCGTTCATGTTTGTGTGCTATTTGTTAACTGCGTTATAGGTATGAGGACGTGTAGATATGTAAAGTGCACGCTATACGTGCGAGTAAGAGGGATAAAGAGAAATAGAAGGAGAAATAGAAAGAGAGGAGAAGAGGCGAGTTATGATGGAAAAAGAGAGAAAGAGAAGGAGAAAGGCCCTTTATTATTATTAATGTCTGTACGGATGGTTTCTGTGTACGTTTCATCCGGCGAACTTGGTTATCAATCATCGTTGAGACCACGACGCGTACTTACCACCAACCAGCCAAACCAACCCAACCCAACGGAACCCAACCATCCAGCGAACCAACCGCCACAAATTTCGTTCGCTTAATAATACAGGCGAAAACAAAAAATAAAGCAGAAAAAAAAGAACGGACGAAAAAAAAAAAACCAGGCGAGGCTGTCTAGAGTCTAGATTCAGCCGCTTTTCCTCTTTTGATCTCATCCACACTCTGATCCTTCTGGTATTCTGCGCTTTTCCAAAGCTTATTAACTTTCTAATTAACATATAAACCCGGCCAAGGCACAGCTCACCGGTTATATTAAAGTACAAATTAGAAACATCCTTATAAGTCGTTTTCCGAATGTTGATAAGCTCGGAATTTTTGTCCAGCAAAAAGCGAATCGATTCTCTCCCAACTTTCATTTTATGCATAATTTCAGCTGGGTTTAAAATTCGACGGGTAAAAATATCGATTTCATTTGAGTCGATTTCGAATTTTCAGGAACGTTAAAGTACGGAATATTAAAATTCGGAAAGACCAGAATGGAGACGGATCAGAACTCAGAAGTCCAAGAATCCGAAAATTTAATAGTGGGGCACGACGTGCCATGCGCGAATGTCAAGATTCGGAGTTTCGGCCTTTCGGAATTTTGAACCCTCGGTGTTTACCGAATTGAAGTCTTTCAAATCGACTATGCAGACTTTCGGGGAAATGCCCGTTCCAAAAACTATGAACCGGTGACATTAAAATTCTGAATTTTGACCGTTCGAGACTTCAAAAATTCATGACTTCCACCCGGCTCCCCGCAACTACTTTATTCCGTTTCGCAATTTTTTGAACTGCAACAAAAATTCGGGAATTAACCAACTCCGAAGCACGCGAGGGTAGGTCGGTGGTTAACGGAGCGTGGATAGGTGATTAGCGTTATCATACAGTTCGGTGGTTCACTTTAGCGGTGGTGGACGGATAGGATAGTCATTTCAGGTTGCGGAAGGGAGAGTAAAGAGAGGGAGAGAAAGAGAGAGAGATCGAGGGTGGGGGGGGGGGGGGGGGGGGGCAGAGAGAGGGATGGAGGGGGTAGACTGACTCGCCCTCATTGGCAAACGGACGGGCAGACAGACGGGCGAACAGAGGCACCCGCATATCAAATAGCGCGTGTTACGGAATACAAGCAATTCCCATCAACCAATATTGTCATGTGGGTAATGAATGGCATTGAATAAACATGCGCCACTTCATATGGAAATGATAATTATTGCCCGATAGAAGGAACCAGTTTTTTTCATTTATAGGTAGACACATCGTGTCGTTGTATACGCATACACACACGCACAGACATATATCTGTATACACGTCAAAAAGTACCCACCCTCGTTTCGTCTTCATACAAGAAAAAAGAAAGGAAAAAAAAAAGAAGAAAAACTCAGGCAGGGAGGAAGGAAGAATCGAGTTTTTCCCGCGCTTTTACATACCTCATTGTCAACCCTAGCTCAACAATCTCTTCTCGTTTTTACCTAGTCGTTATATCCACCCTAAAAAATACCCAGTTTGTCGTCGGTCAAATTGGGGTATCGATATAACGGTTCTCCTCCTTTCTCCCTCTTCTTTTTTTATTCTTCTCCTTAATAAGCACAGCGATAACTTTCGGGGATTTCGATAAAAAAAAATGCGTTACCTGGTAGGCAAAGGTAGGTAGATAGGTGGGTAGCTACATATTTCGTATATAAAGGGTCTCGGAGCTGGGCGATACTGAATTAAAGATGTGATGATATAAATACACGCGCACCTGGGCCATGCCAGGGGATTTGTGAGGTCAGAGGTTACGTACCATACGCGTTTGTACAGGGCAGTTATAAAGCTGTTGCTCTAACGGTCATATTCCTATTTGGGAATGTTTTTTCAGTTAATTATTATCATCATCATTGTTCCGTGTTTTTTTTTTTTTTTTTTTTGTTTCTATTTTGTAATTGAAAAAATTTTTTTGATTCTTTCTCCTTTATTTTATCGTTTTTGTTTTTTGTCCCAAGTTTTTTGTTTTCAATCAAAATGTATATCGAGCTTGATAAAAAAAAAATATATACCCCCATCCCTCCCATCATCCCTCCCTGAAGCACACAGAGACCAATTAAAAATAAAATGTATACCTATTTCACCGAAATCTATATACAATAAACGAACTATCCAATGGCCAGATTTAACCACCCCGAGGTTAGCTTTAGGCAACCCTTCAATAACTCGGTTGAACTTTCCGGTTAATTCAATCTTCGATAATATACAATTTGGGTAGCGCGAATCGTTCGGTTCGATTTTATTACAAAGAATTATATATAAATATCCTCTGATTGCATGTAATCAACATTTGACGTGACAATTAGATGATATTACGGTATATGTATATACACCTACACCGTAATTATCTTGTCACTTGACCGCGTTTCGATATAGTAACGTTAATTGTTCGTTAATTATTAATTTTGGTATCGGATAGAATTTCCGTTCATATAATCCATTCATACGATCTGGCTTTATGTATGTAGATACGTAGTACATACATACATACGATGTTTTCACACGTTAATAAAAATCAAACTTATATACCTATAATAAATACCTGTATTTATATAAAAGTATATGCTATATGAATATGAAAAAGGTACAAGCATACACATTTTTTTCTATTCGTTTTTTTTTCACCTCGTATATAAACGGCCATATAAAAAGCCCAGTTTTTATATTTATTTATAACAGATCGGCCTACGATTGGTCATGATTATATCTATTCCCATAATTCATCCCTAACGCGTTAACTCGCGCGTCTCTACGTCGTTCAATGCAAATTTGCTTATGCAAAACACAGTTCGGGGCGCGTGTGTCAATCGGATAGAAACGTTACATATACATGGTTATGTACACACAAACCATGCCATGGCTTCAGGGGACACTATACCTACACAACTTGGCCACACTGTATATATCTACTCTATTCCACATAATAATTCTGAATAGGGTGTTCCGTAGCTTCCAGGGCGTGTTTCTCAGATATCTATAATGCATGATCCCGCTGAGTATAGGTACATACATACAATAGGTAACTAATGGTGAAAATAATGACAAGAAAGAAACAAAAACAAAAAGTGTAATTATCCTATCGATATTTTAACACAGTATGTATTCGCCCCTAAATCGAGTGGTGAAAATTATGAGGGTTGATGTTAGATCCGAAGGGGATAATAGTGCAACTGGTTTCTTTCTCATAGGTATGATGAAGCATAAATGGGGGTAAATATAATGAGAAGTTAAAACGACGGGAAAATTTATACTTTGCCAATGCGGCCTGTCATCAAGTTTTTAATTCAAACGAAATTAAAACGATTACGTTAACGATTACGAGGGTGGAGATGATTGGAGTAGATTTCGGAGTCGATTTGTGTTTGTTCGAGAAAATCGGGGGCGAGGGCTGAAATACTGTTTAGGAATGAACAACCGCCTACAGAAATCTCGTATCAAGTTTCTCATCTATCGATAATTTAGATTACATATATATATTTAATTGAGGTATTTCAAAGTGCAAGTGGAAGATCTTGAATCTCTGTTTGTGTTCAGAAGAAATATCGCGACTGTGACAAACGAGGGTAATATTTTATACCGTCTCTTATTCCTTTATTCAACAATTTTCACGCGGATTGATTCGCTTGTTTAGCTGCAAGACACTGAGCGTTTCTCACTCGCGAATAAAGCTAGTGCCAGCTGTAGCCAAGCCAATAGCACGGATCGAGTGACAGCTGTTCGAATAAATTCACGGACTTAATCCAACCGGAGTGAACTAGATGAGCCCAACATTGTTTTGTCCCCAGCCAACTCTATTTCCTAGTTTCTATCATATTTTTCAGTATTATTACAAGTTATTCTCGCTTTTCGGCAACGTTATTATCTCCCCTTTTTATCCCTCAGCTGTCACCGCATCGATAAAGGAAATACATACGTATGTGAAAATTTGTTGCGGCTCGAAATAATTTCTGCTACATATGTTGCTGAATTTTTATTTCTTTTTTTTTCTTCTTACTCTCAACGCGATGGCGCTCGTTCTAAGCTAATTTCTAATCACCATATGGGAATCGCGTATTTATTCAGATGACGCGATGATCGTTTGAAAACAATAAAATTCAGTTCACTTGAATCGTGATGTAATCGTGATTAAAATTAGCCAGGCACTACACCCACCCCGCCGTGGTTAGCACGATGCGGCTATGTGTTTTCTCTGTGTATGTACATGTGTATGTATATGGTTACTCTCAGCTCACTCAACCGTACATTACCAGGATTACGTCCTTTGTGTAATCCTGACCCAAGGTACGAGGACCCAAACAACCCTCACGAGTACCACGTCGTAATCTGGGCTAGCTTCAATCGGAGCGAGACTAATTGTAAGACGCAACCAGTGCTTACCACCCCATAAGCCAAGTAACGGACTAGGGTGTGAAACCATGTTCAGTTTTACAGAAAAAAATTATTTCTCAAAGTTTATAAGGTTGGCGGATGTTAATACACGTTTGGCGGCATTGTCTCGTGAATTTTTTAGAATCTTTAGAACGGACCGTATCAAGTTCCAAAAATTATTTTCTAGGTTTTCCTATGGCTCCAAAATGGAAATTGAGTCTACGCGATTTCTTCGATTCCCATGTCCCCCCTTTCTGCTGCTTTTAGGTGCCACCGAACGTCGATAAGGTGTAGAATTTTGAAATATGTCATCGCCTAGCTTTTTAAGAAATCGCGTGATTTAATTTTGTCTCTGCCAGCTGCAGAATACGTATTTTGAGAAATTTCTCTCCACGTGCGAATAATTTAGAGTGTTCATTTTTTAAGGCGAATTATATGTATAATACGTAAGACGTGTATGGTATATCACGAGCGTAAACACATGCGTAATAGATATTTAAGTAAAAAGTATTTCGCACGAAATTCGCCGAGGGGATGGATGTACGAGTTAAACCAGCCAAGTACGGCCAAGGTTAAATGTTATTTATCCACGGCTAAAGAGAGGGAGGGAAAAAGGAGGAGAGAAACAAAAAAAAAATGCAGAAAAAAAAAAAAAAATGGAAAGAGAAATAATGCCTAGGGCACGACGCCCACCTTCGCCTCCACGATACATGGAAAATTTTATAAAGGGCCGTCCTGACGACGAGGAAGCGAGATAGAAGAAACGGCATTTATCCAGCTTCAAGAAATTTGACAAAGCCAAGCTATAATCCAAGCCACCGCCATGCGAGACCCGAAATTGTATGGGAAAATTTCATTTGTTGTTCCCCAGCCTTGTACATACGTACATACGGTATATTTCACTTCTAACACGCACCTAGAGCACCGCGTATGGAGGGTTTAGCGGGGGCATGCAATTAGCAGGACTTGCTGCCGGCAGCATGCGATGAAAGTGATCGAGAGGTTGAGAAGCAGAAAATGAAACAACCTCGGCGAAAAGCTAATGATGTAATCATTATTATTACAGCAGGTCATTTCTCATCGTAACAAAACTGTTTAGGTATACGCTGCATTAATCTCCGGTTGTGATGCATCACTGGCTTCAAACTACTACCAACGACATCACCAGCACAGAGTAACGTATACGTAGTTTTTCGATACGAATTTTCAAGTCATCCTACGGTTTTGAATGTCTATTTGTCTTTTTTTTTTTGTTAGTTGTATCTTGCAAATTTCTTGACAAGAAAGGAGCTTCGCCTATGGGAGGCGCGAACAGCCTTTAAAATATGCCTTGGCCAACTCGGGGTAGAAAACGCGTGCGATACCAGTCCCACGCGGTTACTTTTGTCAAATATTAGGGTATCCCGGCGAGTCCCGAACGCATTAGACCATTCAAGGGTAAAATATCTGACGCGTAACGGTGAATAATAGATGGCGTTACGTCGTGAGAGAAAACAAAGAGAAGAAGATGACAAAATAAAAAACACAAAAACACCATACCACTATAAAGTAGCGAAACTTTTGTTGGAATAACACTGATCTATCATTTTCAACGCCTAATAACTCACTTTGAACTGAAATCTACGAGAACCATTATAGGCGGTACGATACGACGCACCCGTTTCTGTCATATGTGACAAGAAACACCGATAGATATCCAGGCATGTGTCTAACGTACGTATAAATGTATAATTTACACCTCTCGCCCAATTCACACGGGGTAATTAATTCACGGTTCAACTCCGTGTTTTCTCGTGTATAAGCGAAGTGCGTCTTTGCATAAGATCAGAGGAGAAGAGCCACACCAGAGCCAGTGAGTGTGTCAAGTATGTATAAACTACACACCAAAAGCACACGCGTGGTGTCGTTAAGTGCGATAAAGCGATCCAGGGAGGCAGTAACTCACCGATGGTGGCAGAAGTGGGAAGTCACGGTTGATGCATGGCTCAGGCAGCTACGAGGCCACCCTGGTGCCACCAAGAGTACCATGAACACCCGGAGCACGCGAACCAATTAGCCTGGACGAATAGCCAACAAAGGTAGCCGAGCACCGAAGCTCGCTTCGAATCGACAAGACGAAGAAGTAACGAAGAATTTCCGGTCAGGAATTGTTTCACATTGTAGTTTCACGGTGGTAATCGTCGGTAGTGGCCGTTTGAAACGCAAGGCGATATAGAGATACGAAAAGTAGAATAGTTAGGGCAGAAACTGGTGAATTGCCAGCAGGCCATGACTCCATGGTTCTAAATCATCGCCAAGGTTCCACGGGACTCCTAATATCTACTAGGGTGGCTTATTTACGTCCGAATTTATGGACTACGTTTAGCTATGCAGTCTAGTCTCGTACGTCACTATCCTCCCGCACGTTTACACTATGTTAATAGAATTATGTGGTTAACTGATGAGCGAAAGGGGATTTTCAAGTTCTACAATCGATCATCAGCCATTCGAACATTAAGAGTTTGATGAATATTGTTATGGGATTTTTCGGGCATGAGAACCGTTTCTCTTCAAGATTTCTATGGGCGAGTATAAAAGCCTCGTCTTGAATAAGTCCGAGTAAGTAATACTTAAAACAATAAGCGGTTTGGGAAACGACGCGCGTAGCGAACGCAGCCAACCAATCCCCAGGCTAAATTTGGAATTCTGACGGTATTTCGCGCATGTATACCAAAGTACATGTACAGCCTTGAGCAGTACATACATACATACGACTTATACAACGCCATTGCGTTTTCAATCCCCGCAGGAGCTGGGCTCGACTAAGGTGCGTCTGAGAGTCCTTTTGGCAGGAAATTGTTAGGGCCGCCGGAAACGGAAAGGCAGAAAGTAGGGATGAGGGGAAACTTAAAGGGGCAATTAAGATTTGCTTCATTCTTTTGGTAAATAAGAAACGCCGGTTTCCAAAAATCTTACTCTTTCATTATTATCTAGCCGCGAAACTATCCCTGTCAAATACTCCCAATTACGAAAAGTTTAAAAATCGATCTAAAAAATTCGTTACCAAAATGTCCATTCGTGTATCTAACTACAGATCAAACTGTGTCCAATTAATTAATTAATAATCTGATTTTGGTAGCTGTAGATAATTGCAATAACTGTACTTTGACAATCGATCTTTAATCGAGAACAATCGTGATTAATTATCCGGCGAGTGGTACGCCGTGGATGAGAGACCAAATCAACAGAAATGGAACTTGATTACAAGAGAAACAGGGCGGATCGCTATTCGCTAGTCACAAGTGGACAACGTTCAAACTGTTCATCTCGACCTACTACCTAAGTACTACCCTCGCGTATAGAACCACGTATCACCGACGGTTTGCTTTGTCCAATATTCCAAGGTATTTCCATGTGTTATTCAATATTCCAGAGTAGATTGTTGAAATCAGTTGATCGTGTAACGGAATACAAATTATGCATATTCCAATACGAATGCATTACACATTGCGAAATGAGGACTAAAACCCTATAGGACTCGTTTTATACGGTAAGTTTCACCAGTATCAATGTTTTCATAAAACTTCAACAGTGTCGAACAAACCGTGAAGTTATTGACTCTCTAAGGCAGACGATATTCAAAGAATGTTACGTCGACAACGCTGGATTAACCATTGGGTCCACTAGGCCCGGGCCTAGGGCAGCAGAGCTTGGTGACGAAGCGCAACATTTTTTTTTTTTAGCATAACATTTGCAATAATTTAAGACTTCGTTGTGTTTTGTTTTTTCAGCACATTTTAATTTATCACTAATAGATTGATTTTGACTACATCTTGAATTTTTTTACTTTTTGACAACGACTTCAAAAGTACCTATACCTGTATAAATTAACTGTCGTCATTGGAAGATTCGAGAAAAGCCTTTACAAGGACTCGGTCAACAAAATCTAACGTGAATATCAAAATAATGAATAATGATATAATTTTTTACGTCGTGTATTTTTGACATTGAATTAGAGGCGTACAGCCGATGGGTGGGAAGCCACCTTGTTATTAGCCGTTGGATAAATTAGGTGAATAAATACGATCCGGTAGGTCATAAAAATTATTCCATTGAAACAACAATTTCGCACCCGAGATCTGACCATACAAGTTAATTAAACTGGACGTTTGTATGTATATGTATAGCTACGATATCAGTTCGTATATGCATATACACATTTTCATAATTGCGTAAAACGGGTACTGCATATGGTTGTATTTCGACCGGCAGCGATACTCAGTTTTAGTAAACATTTTAATCATTACGTAAATCGCCCTGGTACATGTCGCACTCGTTGTCCAGTGCCGCAATTCTCTCATAGTCAGAATTTGGTCAGTAAGCCGTGAGCTATGCTGGAGTCTAGTTGTTCTTCATTTCGTTCTTCTGTGATGCCGATCAAGTGTTTCTAAGCAGCTGGTAAAAAGCGAGTGTTTAGTGATAGGGAACGAACTCGAATAAATAAAATAAAAATGTGGTGCGGTATATTAGTGATGTTAATTTTTCTGGAAACGGTGTGCGGCGAGTACCACGATCGTCCTAGGGTCAGAACGGAGTTTGGTGTCTACAGAGGAATCTGGACCGAAACTCTGAGACGGAATAACGTGGCCAGTTTTCTCGGAATTCCTTATGCCAAGCCACCAATAGGCAACCGGCGATTTAAGGTTCAAAATTTGTCAGAGAGATGAACCTGAGATTTCACGACTGGCATGGTTTAATTTAGGTCGCATAATGTCCGGGAGCGACCCTTGGAATTGTTCGCAACTTTTGACGCCCCAAGGTCAAGCGTGTTAGAGTCAAATTAAACTGTGGTTAACCCCAAAACCATAAAGTGGGGTCATATGGTATACCACAGGCGCTGTTATACGCCGTATTGTCCCCACGTACTCAGAACTCAGGGGGGTTAAATGGAATGAAAACTAGATTGTAATGAAAAATTATGAACAATTATTAACAAACTTTGACGAGAATCATTCACATAGTTTCTATTGCACTTTAGCTTTGTATAAAACTCATTTTTTGTCTTGCAAGTAGTTAGCTGACATTTTTTAATTGCAATTGAACGGAAAATAGTTCTGAAGGGTTGAAATTGAACGTTCCCGGATATGTTGAGAGTCCATTGTGAAATCTATCGGCGATTAGTCCTGATTAGGAATTATACCGGGAATAATATCCAAGGAATTCTTTTTTAAATTCAGAAACCAGAACCGTTGACGAAGCCGTGGCGGAGAATAAAGGATGCGACAAAATTTGCCTCACCGTGTTTCTCTGATGGAGTATCTAGGGTAGGAAGTGAGGATTGCTTGTACCTGAACGTATTCACGCCACAAGTAAGAATTTTTAGAAAACGAAAAGTTCAAAGATCGGATAAGGTTCGACTGTATAAAATATAAAAATCAAAACCTCGTGCGATTTTAGGTCGACCAATACGAGATACGCACAAAAAATGAAACAAACCGTGCTGTGCTTGTCTTCCTCATCAGTGGTCTGTTCGTACCAAACGATAACGCCCTTTACCACCCATACTACCTCCTCAGTCAAGATATAGTCTTGGTAACCGTAAATTATCGGTCCGGACTTTTTGGTAAGCGTTTTGTCACATAATCAAACTTGTTTATACCATGTTCCCAATTTTGAAAAGAAAAATACCGATAAAACGAATTCGACTTCCTATATCGACATCATTTTCCGGAAAATAATTGAATATCAAAATTTTGAGTGCCTATAGTTCCGATTTTTTATTTTGTAATCAACCAAGTGGTTGCAATATTATTCCAACAACTTTATTTCCCATCTACGTAAATCTAAGCTAGTAAAAAACAAAAATTCCCAGGCTTCTTTACAACCGGCGACGAAGCTGCTCCAGGTAATTACGGCCTTAAGGACGTCCTGGAGGCGCTGAACTGGATAAAAAAAAACATAAAAGCATTCGGAGGTGACCCGGAATCCGTTACCTTGATGGGTCACGGTACAGGGGCTGGGATTGCTCACTTACTTGCCCTTTCCGAAAAATCTGAGGGATTATTTCACAGATATGTGACCCAAAGCGGGGTAGCTCAGGCAGGCTGGTCCTACCGTCCGCGAAAGATGGTCAAGACAATGTCGTTGGAATTTGCCTCTTCCATTAACTGTAACCAAAGCACTTCCCAGGAAATAATGGAATGCATGCATCAGAATGTGCCCGTTACGATAACGGAAAGAGAATTAGATATGGTGAGTTGCTTTTAAGATTCATTTTTACTGGTAACAAACAATTTTCGTTTCAGTTTTCGAATTCCTCGTTTTTTTTTTTTTTTTATCGTCTGCATGGCTTGGCCAAGTGATTATCGAGCTCCAGCTCTAGGTCTGTGAATATCTGTAAAAAGTCGAAAACCGCAAAATTGATCTTCGCAAGTTGGAAAGTTTTTATATTGGTTCTAAAACTTCTACTTGTTGAGATGTTCAAGAAAGTATCTCATGATCCAAGGATCGCGATTATAAAATCTTTCCGTTTGAAAGAGCGATCCTCGTCGATTTCGAGCTGAATGATCACTTGGCCAAGCCACGTCCACACAATTTTTAGGCGTTGTTTTAAATTCGCTCGATGGTTAATTTAATTAACACAGAGACTCGAATCCGAGGTCGAGTTCTATCGTGCAACGGCATTATTGTCGACGTCGTAATACGGTCGTAAATTTTATGAATGATACGTTTAAACATAGAGGATGTTTTTGTACGTGTGCGGGATAGGTGAGCTTACGTAAGCACGTACATATTTAATATGGAGAGCAATGATAATTTAACAAATAGAATTATGAGAATCTCGTTGAACAATTCCGACTATGACACGTTGAGTGAGAGAATTTTCAAGTTTTCGCACACGTTAGCCGAGTTCAGTATAACGCGCGAGATTCTGTTTAATTGGTAAACTTTCCGTGCGTCGCGTCAGGCTGAGCCAGTACCTAATTAAGTCGACGTTAGTTAAGAGACGAAATAAGAGCCGGAAGTCTTTCAGATACCCCGCTCCTGGCTAGAATACGGCCCGACAGATGAGCCGGAATCTGATGAGGCAGTCATCACCGAGCATCCAAAGACGTTGATAAAGAATGGAAAAATGCGCGATATCCCTTGGCTGACTGGAGTCGTTGCCGACGAAGGCGTCATGCTGTCTCAAGGTAGTGTGGGACTCATACCGAGTTATCTCTCACTGATGTGTTTCTAATCGATATAAATATCTTTTTAAAGAGTTATTGCTGAATACCTCGATGTGTGATGATCTAAGTAGACGCTTCGAACCGATTGTCCACCGGTTGGTAAATTACCGAGATAACATCATCGACCTTTCCGCCTTCGTGCAGGATCTGGCATGGTTCTATTTCGACGGTAACCTGACGGAGGATTGTGCAGACAGCTTTGTCGAGGTAAGTTGATTCGCGAAATTGATCAACAAAGAAAATCGAAAAAATGAAAAGGATCGTCTTGTAGAATTCGAAATTTTAAACTGTGTTCATTTTTGAGGATTGAAAAGCTTTTAATGTCAACATATCTAACATTTTCAGTTCGTTACCTTCAGTCCCCGTGATGACAGTCTAGTTTTTCTTTTTTACGAACTTCAAAACTTAGGTTATCAAAAAATCATTATTATTTTGATTATAGATGGTCGGAGACATCCTGGTCACTTGGCCACTGTATGAAACGATGACCAGTCAAGCGAGCCAGATGAATTCCAACGTTTATTTTTACAATTTTGCTTATCAGGGCACTTTCACAATAGCCTATACATTCGACGACACCCAACGATTTGGTTAGTGTATTGTATCTTATTTCGAATATTTCTTAAAGATCGATCACTCAGATAGATAATTGATAAATTTATTACAGGTGTCTGCCACGGGGACGAAGTCAATTATTTATTCCCCGTTCTAAACGATATATTCGACGATTGGCTGTTGATAAACATGGAAGACGATAAAGCCGTGATCAACATCGTCACTGAAATGTGGGCAAACTTTGTGAAAACGGGGTACGTATAAATTTTATAATAACAGCGACAGTGGCGGAATAACGGGCCGGGTTCAAGTTACAAATTTTCGAAGTTCCAATCGGTCAAAATTACGAATTCTCAGGATCTATGATTTCGAATTTTCAGAAACGTTAAAGTTGAGACTGTTGAGATTTGGAAAGATCGTAATGCGGACAGCTAAAAACTCGAAAAGTCCAAGAATAAGAAAATTTGATAGAGCGACACGACGCTCGGAGTTTCCGCGGTTCAGATCTTTAGCTTTCGGATTTTTTAACCTTCGGTGTATTTCGATTTGCGGTTTTTTTAATCGACTATGCAGACTTCCGATAGAATATCCGTTCTAAAATCTGAGATTTGGTAACATTAAAATTCGAAACTTCGGCCCATCCCCGCCAGAAAACTCGAGAAAAAAAAAAAAAAAAAAAAACACTCCGTACCTTTTTATTATCTAATCGCTCCCGTGTGGTGTTTTACGAACATCCCGTACATACACGCATGACACGTCATTACGTAGATAGGAAAAGTACACCCGCATTACCAACTGTAGACATGTACTTACACACGAATGTATAACGTACACGTGTACATAACCAACCTATCGACCCCCATATCACGCCAACTAGCTGCTCACGCGAATTTTTCGAGGAGCGGCGAATAAGATGTATTCGTAAAAAATTCATTTTTGAATTAAAAACCGAATAATTAACGCCAACCAGACATGCTCGACGCGAATATACTATGCCTAGATGCATAACTTTACAGTAAAGTTCCTCATCGTATTTTAATATGGCATACGAGTAAATAAACGGAATAATCTTATTACATAAAAAGCAGGAAAGGGTTGATCCGACGAAGAGGGCTTATGCTGCTAACGAACCGGAACAAGATCGCGTTAATAAACTAAAAGCAATTAAAGGTTAACGCCTGTTCTAGAATCTTAACCATTTACCCGTTACCCCCGCCGCGCAGTAGGTACTGCAGACACTTTGCGAGTCAAGATTGAAATTAGCGTTTAGAATCGCTGACGCATTTTCATGTTTACATTTTCCACAGAGTTCCCAGTGCGAAGTGGACCCCCGATTGGGAACCTTACCAGAAAGAACAAGGGTACATGGAGTTCGGACACAAGGCTAATCTTACGATGAAAAATAATTTCCTAAACGACAGGATGGTATTTTGGCATAATATTACAGAGAAATACTACCGTCAAGATCCGGACGAACCCCCAGAGGGACAGTCCGACGGTTCCTCCGCATCGGTTCACATGAAAAATGTTAATATATTGAAGAAGCTCTACAGCCTTTTAGCGCTGATATTGATTCCTACAATTCTCGCTCGTTGATAACCGTAAATATATATTTGTTCGAGTGTGTATAATGAGGTGAAAAATATATATATAGATGAAAATGAACTAAATAAGGAAAGTCGGAAGATGTGGATATAAGGAAATTGATTTATAATCGTAAGAATGTATCAGGTAAAATAGCATGAAGTAAATGTAAGATTTTCTCTTTTCTTGTTAATAAATCGTGTATGTATATTTTGTATTCATGTCTTGTTGGTATAACTTACGGCCTCGTTGCTTTAAAAACAGTTTCCCAACGGGGCTGCATGGGCTAAGTTACGACGACACGGAATTAGCTACAGAAACGACGTATACGTCCCTGGTATATTATGGGTACCTACACAGGTCTCAGAGGGTGCTGCGAAAACGAACGACTCGACGCGACGCGACGCCCGACGTTCCGACACAGGGCGAATAAAGATGGAAGGGTTGCTGATTAATTTCCACAGGCGGCAGGGTGGCGCTAGGTGGTATGAGGAGAAAGGAGGGGCTCAGGCACAGCGGGGTGCATATTTTATATGAACCACGGCAGCTCGGAGGCGGGAAGGCCGGAGGACGAGGAAGTTTGTCATGTGGGAGACTTGATTTTACTACGGACTTGTAATCAACTTGGATTATACATACGCCAGTTATATGCCCATGCCAGCTATCTCCTACTACATATAGAATAATCCTGGTACTTAACCGTCTACCTACAAATATACCTACAATGCGTAACGGGGGAATCCTTTTCAATTGACGAATGAATAGATCTTGTATCACGTTTCGTTAGATATGTGAAAAGGAATCGTGAAAAGTACTTCGAACGGTGTCGTTTGATCTGGAAGAGGCCGGGTCAAAGTTCCGAATTTCAAAAGTCCCCGAACAGTCGAAATTTTGATACTACCAGCTGATAGTTTTTGAAACAGGTATTTCCCTGACAATCTGCATGGTCGGTTTAAAAAAACTTCAGATCGAAGAACACCGAAGTAAACTTCCAACCGAAGGGATATAGTTTTTCTGTTGTAAGAAAGAAAAAAAAACTGATTTCTTTCTATAAATATGCTTTATATGCCAAAACGAAGGTCTGTGAATAAAAAGGGTATAAGCTGCCTTTTGAAGCGCTAAACACGATGCCGGGAGTTTGAAGTAAAGTGAAATTGCGCGAATAAGAGAGCCGATTTAAGAGATAAACCGCAGGTGGATCTTTTTTGTGAAAAAAAACGGGATATATACGGAATCGTGGGACGTCGTTGCATCCCTCGTGGTATCTGAATAGTGAAAATTGGCTCTGAATTTCAAGGGAACACTTGTTGGTCGTTGGATTACCCTGACAATGGGCGCGATTCGCGTACTTTATGCACCGCAGAGCGCCTCATCCTCCTCACCCGCTCATCCTCATCCTTATATCCTCTAACTCCTGCTCTTGCTCCTCCTCGTCGTGTAGTCACCACGTCACCGTGTGATCTTCAACGTCGGTTTAGCGAAAACCGTGCAAAGGAAGTAGGCACTACTATACATACCTGGTGATAAAAGCACTAGAACGAAATTTACCATCGCGATTGTCAGCCATGATATATCTACGAGGATATTTCAACCACGAATATGTTATCGGCTTTTGGCATTTTTATCGCATTCAAATTTCCACACCTTCACGATGCAGAAATTCATACCTCACAGAGAGGTTGGAATTAAACCTTAAAAAAAAACGAAAAAAAAAGTAAAAATTGGAGTCAGAATTTGATTGAGGATTAAAAAAACGAACAGCAGAAAGATTGATAATTTTCGTTCATTTTTTGGCCGATTTTTATCCATATTTAGTCTTCCCGCATTTATTTTCGTTATTCGATATCCATAAATGTCCAGCTCTTTATCATTTTGGGTGAAATTAGGTTTTTTTTTTTCTTTTATCTCCCTCAATTTATTATTCCCGTCCACGTGTCGTTCAAAGCCACTTTGTCGTACTTAGCTCTTTTCTATTCTTTACTTTTTCTTTTCTTTTCCTGTTCACGTGACCTCGTAAACCCGGTAATGGCTTCCGGCCAACGTACAATCGTCATTTGTCTATAGATTCTATCTAACAGTCGTCATTTTCTTTCCTCGATATAAAATCGTACAATGAATAGGAGACATTGAAGGCTTCCTACCAAATACACTTGCTCGGATACATACATACCTGTATAAAACACAAGCTACTTTCAATATCAATATCAATTTTTCTAAACGATTTTTAATTGTCATCGCCTAAATTTTCTACTTCGCCTATTTTCCGCCATCTATTCAAAATCAAAATTTGATATATAGTGCAGAATGCATACGATTTCAAGGGAAACGCATTTAACCAACGCAGTTAGGTTTCATATACGTAAAAAAAAATATAAAAAAAAAATAAAAATAAAGAAGAGATCGCAGCAGCTGTAGAGTGCATACTTTTCATACTTTTTCATACTTTGTTCATACCACGGTAAAGATCTAATGAATTATATACGTTCGGACTTGACGCGGTAGTGCCTATATATATGAGAAACCAGCGAGCCAGCCGGACTGGAGTGCCCACTTAACCATTGAGTTAGCTAATTAATTTACTTCGAATGAATCTTCCTTTTTGAGAATGTTTGCAGAATTTTTATTTTTTCATTTTGTGCCAAAAAATTTCACTCAAGGTGTATATATAGCGAAGTCCGGACGGTATGGCCGAAAACACATTTTGACTTTTGCATCTATCGTTATACGAATAGCTGGAAGTAGGTTTGCGTCCATGAAATGCACATGCTGAATATATAAACCGTACGGGAACACGTTTCATCAGCTGATTTTTTTATAAAACGAGAAGAAGCTGAAAAGAAATAAATAAGTAGTAATAATTAATATGATTGAATACCATAAGCACGTGAAAGGAAAGGATATGCAGTGAAATTGAAGGGCATTGCTCCCAGCTGCCGAAACCACAACGAAATTGAACTAATCTAGTAATGCCATTTGATGAGCCTTTTCACTCAACCTACCTACGTGACTTTACCACAAAGTAACGAAAACCGCTGCAGTGGATAGGTACGTACTCGTGAGAGAGGCTGATGGGGAGTATGGGAAGTTGAGCGGAAGCGAACGCGTTTCCCTCGCTCTTCATTGTCCCTAACGGTCAGACCGGGGATATAACAAACCTATTAAGCGACGGCGTGCGTCAATAAAACGAAAACAAAACGACGGAAAAACATGAAAAAAATAAACGAAAAACCAACAAACAAACGAAAAAAAAAAAAAATGACCAAAAACTTTGTTTGTCAACGGTATGGGCAGTTCGGTCGCCCTATGTCGTTACAGAGGCGACTGAACGAACGTCTACCGTTGATGATGGTTGGTTCCAGCTGTTAAAACCGTAGGTATGTAGGTGGATAGAGGTAGGTACCTACCAAACTGAATCGAACGAAACAGCAACACGACGATTGATTGAAAATTTGCATAGATAAATAAGTTGACTCTGATGAGGCAAGGATGTATTTGCAAAGCAGTTGAATAATTGTTTTCGGCTCACCTGGTAGGTGGGCTGTCGAAAGCTATACTGTGTGTATCTACTCATGCACACACCGCTAACGCGTACGTAGAAATACATATGCATATGGGTGATTCGGAAAAACATTATTGAAAAAAAAAAAAAAAACCAAGAAATTTCATCGCAATTTTAACAGCTTCTTCGTAACTCGTCCACAGATTTACATGCATATGAATTCTCCGAGTACTGCGATCCCTGAGCTCAGAAAGTTACGTCTAGGTAAAAATTATGAGACTTGAAATAAAAATATAATTCATGTTCCGAAATATTCAAAAAAAAAAAAAAATAAAAAAAAAACATCGATGCTTTTGGGCCACGATTTTTTTTCGAAATAACAAAAAAATGTCATTTTTAGATATTTCGGAGGTTTGAAAATTTTGGTATTTGCATCCCTTGACCCGGGTGTCGAACGAACCGTAAAAAAAAAAAGATAATGAAAAATCACAAAACAAATTGGAGTTAAATAAACGTTTGTGAAATCCTATACCGTTCTGATAATCGGTGGAATGCCCCATACAACAACGTATACCCCTACGGTATACAGAGAAGAAATTTACGAGTGTATATATCGATCAGAATATGTCATCTGTTTGCCCGTAGGATTGAAAATATTCAAGATGGCGAGTTTCGAGGTATCGTATTTGTATATTTTGACTTGTCACCCTCGACGGAGGAGTCTCAAAGTTTTTTCCTTTTACGTTTTCTCGTTTTTCTTCGTCTGCTTTTGGTTTTTTCTTTTTATTCTTTTTTCAACTAATTCCCATCAGTTTCAATTCTACGAAACACGTGTGTCAATGTCAATCGAAGATACGAACGGAAAGGAGGGAACAAATTCGTCGATGTATTCTCGTTCTCGGAGCCGAGTTGGAGTTCCCAATTTTTAAAGTTCCGAACGGCCAAAATTGCGAATTTATTTCAGGCGATTTAGAATTTTCAAAAATTTCTGAGTTCGGAATATGGAAATTGGGAAAGATCGAAATACAGCCAGCTAAAAATTCGGAGAGTCCAAAACTCCGAAAGTCCGATGAGTTCGAAAATTTAATGGAGGCCCGCACGACGCTCCATTTCAAGTTTCGGAGTTTCGTCCTTTCGGACCTTTAGCCGATTTGATGTTTTTCAAATCGGCTATGCAGACCTTCGGGGAAATACTCTTTCCAAAAACTGCAAATCTGTGATATTCAATTTCGTAATTTTGATCGATCGGGACTTTTGAAGTTCTTAGACCCAACATATACGTTAAAGAAAATCTTTTTGAACCGTGATCGCGACTTTGAGCGATATTAGGTGTTAATTAAACCTGGAGGGCAACGGCGAGCAGTAATTGATTAATGGCGGCGACCTGGCGGGTCGGTCACTCTGCAGTACGTTATGGATTGGTACCGGTTAGTAAAGGGTGTTGGGGGTGGTTTATCCGCGGGTGGCACTTAGGGCGGCTAGAAAGAGGTCGAGGGGGCGAAAAGGCTAGGGAGAAACAGAGGAAGGAAGCTTTGCAAATGGGCAAGAGAATGGACTGACTGCCTCAGGCGCTGATAGAATGAACGATTCTGCAGCCATCCGGACATATACCTAACTGAATATATATTCGGTAAAGCTCGCGGGCGGGAACACCGGTATATGTTATGGGAGATTCGCAGGTGGTTCGACAAGGCTTGTCGTTATAAGCGCTGCAGGGATGAAGATGGGAGGTTGAAAAGGGCGACATGTAAAAACGAGAGGAAGATAGGTATTCATATTCTTATTCCGAAAGCAGCCTCGTTATAGCTACTAGATGAACGTATATATATACGTGCATAACGTTGATAGGAAGTAAAATGACAGAAAAAAAATCAAATAAGATAATAAAAATAGAACAGAATAACCAAAATGATAAGGAAGTATATATTATATAGCTGATAGTTATAAGAACTGAAGAAGATTCGACATTCTGGTTATGATGTAAAAATATCCCGAGGACATTTGCGAGATTACGAATCATCGGAAACGGCACTTTCTTAGAAAAATAACCAGAGTCTTGGGGCAAATATTTTTTGAACATGATTTAGAATTTAAATTCACAGAAAGTAAACTGCGACGACGACGAGGACGACTACGGTCGCGATGTACATACTTTAATGGAATCGATTCACTCTACTTTGGTATACATAGGGTATAGGTAAGTATAACGTTTTCAGAACAGACAGGACGAAAAATTTGAAGTAAAACTATAACGTGGATTTTATTAGGGACTGTAAAATTTCAAAAAGAAGATAGTGTCGTACTTTCGCGTACCGTTTCACGCTTATTAAAAAGCAAGTCACAGAAAAGTAACCCCAGAGTCGATGAGCGAACATAACGCATAGTAGAAAATTTATTAATTTTTTTAGTTCACATTTTTTTTGAACAATTCGGAGTCCTGTCATGAGCACCGAAAGTATGGGATTTATTTATTTAATATGGAAGTCATAATCCACAGCGAGTGTAATCCGGGAACTGGACTTTTCGTAGATTTATAAAAACGTCGGTAAATAAAACAGAAAAAAAAGTAAAAGAGAAAGAAAGGAGCGTAATTTTACTATGTGCATAAAAAATGGATACAAAAAGGTACGAGTAATAAGAATTTACCGTCCTTTTCCCCGTCCCTTCATTTTACTTCCAAGGCCCTTTTGGTTCTTTTTTACAGAAACCTCAAGTCGTAGAATTAGTAGCAAAGCAGAGATTAGATGTCGCACGAATTTTCGCTCCGTTAAACTGCACTTCGCATTTTCAAATAATAATTTTCCTCCATATTTAAGCTTCGCTGCATCATAACTGCAGCTGCAGTTTCAATCGAAAAGCATGATTATTTGCATCAATAAATCAGGAGACACTAGTCATTAAATAAAAAAACCAAACAATCCCCATCTTCTTCTTTAGTATAATTATAATAAACAACAGAACAAATAATCAATAGTGAGCTGTGAAAAAATATTCTATCGACTCAAGTTTTTTCACATATGATTATACTTGGATTTTCAGATTATTTCAAATTTTATGGAATTCGCCCTTAAATACGTACACATATTGATTGCATCGAAGAAAAAAATTATTTCCAAACTGTACATACATCTTTTAGTTCTAAAGTTCACAATTTTTTCAACAGTTAGCGCCACCTCGCGAAGTGAATCCGCCTCACGGATTTTTCCAAAAGGAAGAATTGTTTTGCGAGTCAAAAAAAAAACAAAAAAAAAATGGTGAAGTTCATCCGTATGACGAATGTTTAATATAAAGGTATCTTTCAATTTTTTTTTTTTTTTTTTTCAATTTTGTCTTCCCTAAATTTCGATTCGTTTTTTCGTTTCGAGCTTTTCACCGGGTAACTAAGTGTATATAATACACACACGAATACCGCCTGAATATATCTTTACTTTGTAGATAGATATTTTTCCAGGAATATTTTTACTCGTTTAAAACGCGCCTAACGGCATATTTCCTTAGCCTAAACGTAACGCGGGGGTTACTTGGGAAAAGCTCGCCGGACACACGCGTATAGGCAGGTATATATCCACGGCTCGTCGACTATCTATACAAAAACTTAAGCCTCGATTAATGAAGTTCCTCTTTTAGCCCCGTAATAAAAGCATTCCTCCGGCCTAAAAACACAGATGAATATTGAAGGCGCCTCCGGGGGTAGCGGCTCTCCTACCCCTTTCGTTCCCCGCACAGCTCTTTGGGTCCCCAGGGTAGCAAAAAATACAATTAACCGCTATCCGCCCGTGTCGTTAAGCAGCCTTCTACCCCGACCTCCCAACCTCGGCCCGTACCAAACACGTCGTCGTTTTTAAATACATAATTCACTTTTTCCATTGTACCTATGTATATCGCGTCTGTATAGATTTTCGGGCACTTGGACCTCAGGTGCGCGGGACAAAAGGTTTTCTTTATATTTCGCTTTCATTTTATTTCATTTTATTTCTTGTTTTTTTTTTTTTTCTTCAATTTCCTCAACCGTCTCCCTCCTCTCCGTACAACCCTTTTCCGGTCCAAAACCTCGACAAAGACGTACCCCTATTTGTAGCAAAGTGCTCGACGTTGTCCTCCTTTAAATTCTGGAAGAATTTTTTATTGTTATCCATTTCACGAGCCGTTTCCGGAATCCGGTAAAATTTACAAAAATGTTATGTAAAATTTGCGAAGTCTGTTGAATCCATATACAGACGCTGAGGGGATTTTTATAAAGTCGGGTAAATGTTGGTTGAGAATTGAGAATCAGAAATCGAGGTGGATAGGTGCCGGAGCAGTAGCACGGTGTTAAAACGTAATCAACTACGATGTAGGAAGTTTCAGTCGCGCGAGAGGACTTCTAGGCCGGGTTTCCACGGAATGTAAATCGGTCATTGATTACAGGCTTCGCTTTGCACAGGCTACGGACGCGGACGCGAACGGCGGCCGGGCCGTGTCGACGGACAATTCGCTTAATGCGTCATATTGTTCGGTTGACTCGGAGAGTCAAAAATTGCTGCTCGTTATTCCTTACAATGGAAGTCAGTGCGCACTGTAAATGGATCTCGCCGTTTCACGTCATAATACCAATTCCACTTTACATATACGTCGCTTTACTCGTGTTCGAATAATATTCATGATAAGAGAGACGGGAAAATCGGATTCAACATTTTATCATATCATAAATGACGCGAGTTCAAAACTCAAAAAGTACAAGAATCTGAAAATTTGATAAAATTTCAAGTTCCGAAGTTTTGGCATTTCGGGTCTTTAGCTTTCGAAATTTTCTACTTTCGGTGGTTTTTGATTTAAAGTTTTTTGAAACGACTATCCAGACTTTCGGAGAAATTATACTCTTTCCAAAAACTGTGAATCGGTAGTATTGAATTTTAGAATTTCAACATGACCGCGTATCAACGAACCTTCGCCAAAAGATTGAAGAACGAGTAAAAATGAGAAGGAAAAAAACTGTCCACTTAAACAATTATTACAATATCTTGAACTCGTTCCGGTAACCTTTAACCGAGTCTTAGACCCGAGTCTTAGAAAGATCCAGGCATGTGGTGGAAACTATAGCCTAGGGACTCGGAATTCGCACTTGTCGGATAGTGCAGCAATTTAGCAAGAGTTTTACGAGGCACTCGACGATCCGTGACGAAATAGAGCTTTTGAGGTACGAGCTTACAGAAGCGAAGTAGCAAGTAGTTGCGGAGGTGATGGTGGATGCTGGTTCGTGCGGTCCTCGCGAATCACGTTTTGCGCATGCTAAACAAATCCGTAGGAAATCCGTGGGATTTGTCAGAGGTAATCCGGGATTAAGAAATAAGCGTTGTGTCCGTGAGAAGGTGGAGGGAAGAAACGGAAAGACACGACGAAGAGAGCCAAAGCGCCACGTGCTGCAGCCCTACCGAAAATCATCGCCGAATGCATATTTTTCACAAAAAATAATATCCGAAAAAACGGTCCCTCAAAATTCGAGGCAGAATAACTGCAGATAAAGATGCTTTTAGAGACAGAGAAAGAGGAAGAGGAAGAGGAAGAGAAAGATAAAGGGAGGGCACATGGAACGGGAGTGAGCTTTAAGCTTATGATATTAAACGCTCGTAAAACTCATGGAAGATGCATGCTGCGGTGAGTAGTGCGGGTTGTTACGAGTAGGCAGAAGACCGAGGGCTAAAGGGGCGCGAGGACGAGCCACTTTCCGCCCACCGGAAAGCAGATTACGCTAGTATCTGTACCTACTACGGATGTCCCAAACCAGCAGCAGGGGTTTGGTTGCTTGGTCGGAGAGGCCCTTGGGGTTCGCAAGCTATAGTTTCATTTATTCAACGCGTAAAAACAAATTCACCGTGCGGCAGCAGCAGAAGCAGCAGCAGCAGCAGCCGGAGCTTGCGGGCCAAATTTTACGAACGATAACACGCTTCAACGTTACACGTTATACGTTATTCACTTTTCCCACTTCGGTATGCTATTATACCTACTCCAATGAACAAATTTTTAAATTTCCCGCCCCCGGAGCCACGACTTCCGTCTTCTAACTTCCGACTTCCATAAGACGATGAAACAAAGACACGTTCATATCCCTCTGTCTAGTTTATCTTGAGGTTTCCACCGGAAATTACTTACAGAGAAATTCTTGTCTGCGTAAGAAACAAAGGCCTAGTTTTCTGGGGATGAGTACGATCTGTAAATAGCTGTAGGGGTCAGGACGAAGAGGACGTGGATAAGGGGACGGGTTGAAGTTGCGAATTTTTAAAGTTCCAAACAGTCGAAATTCCGAATTTCAATGTTGCTGACTCGAAGTTTTTGAAAAGAGTATTTCCCCGAAAGTCTGCATAGTCAATTCAAAAAACTTCAAATCGAAAAACACCGGGGGTTCGAAATTCGGAAAGCTAAAAATCCGAAAGGCCAAAACTCCGAGACTTGTCTTTCCAAAAATTCGTAACCGTCTCAAACGAATTCGACCCTTCCCCCGTGGATAATGTAGATACAAACGGCACAAAAAAAGAGTTCCGAATGTACACGTACGTTGAACAAAATTTATTTTGAAAAGGAGAGAGAGAAGAGAGAGAGGGAATATACATGGGTATCGCAGTTTGCAGGTAGGGCAGCAAAAAGCTTCGAGGGTTTGAAATACGTGAGTGAGGGGACGACTCTGCAGTAGAAACGGCGCGGTTGCAGGAACGCGACGGTTCTTTGTGGGGTCCGCGGCAAGGTGCTTTAGCCACGAAGAAATATGGCCACTGCTAATTATTAGAATAATGGAGAAACTTGTATCGCTCTGAGTTATTACAACCTGCAGTCTGCCTCATTGTTCGTCACGGTCCCGCTACGGAACGGGAATAGCAGTAGCGCGCTGTCCTCGTTCGAGCCTTATATAAGGAAACGAGCGGTTCAGCTGTAAAACGTTCTACCCACCTACCTACCGGCTTTGAATTTCATCTCCGTTAAATACTCCTTTCATTTTTAGATAAAAAAGTTAAGAAAATTTTCAAATTAAACTCCCATTGTCGGCGGAATAAATGTTTGACAAAAAATCAAAAAAAGTTTGAATAATGGAGCGAATATCTTCTACATTTTTTTCGATTTTTAAAAAATCTATAGAAAGATACCACGAAAGACGGTCCTTCTTCGTAATAAAATTGAAAGAACAAAATGATGATACATATGTTTCGCAGGAATCTGAGAAAGGATGTAAAATCTCTCGAGGATCCTAACCGCGAACCACTTCACTCGCGAGATCCTCGTATTCGTCGTATTCTCCGACAATCTGGGCTCTAAACGAAGTGTCAAAGTCCTCGAGGCGTGAAGAGATTTTCGTTGCCGCGTAAAAGACTCGGTTAAATACCACGTAGTTTGTTTTGAGTCACAGGTATAATAATAATGATAATAATAAACCGAGAATCAGGAACTAAACACGGTGTGCGAAAGAAGGGAGAGCGAGAAAAGCCACAATCCTTGAAAACTTTGCAACTGTAGGCATAGGTTATATACCTATACTCGAATTCCATTTGTTAGTGAAATACCTACGGAATAAGGAGAAAGAGAGAAAAAAAAGCGAAACAAAACCAAGAGCGGAACAGCAAAATGTGATCATTTGAAGCAAAGCGGCTTCGAACCTGGTCCGCGAAGCTCTTGTCGAACTGCGAGAAACTCAGTTTGGGTATGTTTTTGCCTTGTGAAATCGACAGGGGCCACCGCAAGCTAAGCGGGTCAGTCAAAGCTGACTGAGAACCGCAAGCTCGGGTACCAACTAACCTTCTACAATCTACCTTCGTTCCCCAACCTACTCCGATTCTCGGCCTTCCCGAACCGCACTGAGGTACAAGAGGGTAGAGACCGGGTCGAACTATAATACTAATAATCTGTAGGCTCGAGTTTTGGTGCGGGCAAAACAATCGCCTTGGCGTAAGCAACGAAACCAACAACGGAGCTGTACCGAAAATAAAGTCAACCTTTCGCCAAACGAACGAAAACGGCGAAAAATTAATTTTCCGACAGCTGCAGTAGACCAATTTCTGCTAAATTTGAAACACGAATGAACTTTGAACAATTTCTTATAATTGGGAGAAAAATTTAGATGTCGAAGTTGCAGCAATATCTCGGTAACTGTTTTTAAAATTTCGATGAAATCTGTTCTATTAGCACTTTTTGAGGTACCGAGCTTTTTCGGAAAAATAAATCTCAGTTTGGATAGAAAAATGGACGGTTCGGAAGTTCGAAATCTTATTGCGGCAAAGCTCGATAACTGTTAGACCGATTTCCGCGAACTTTACTGTAGAATTGCGGTTTCCGATAAGCACTGGCATATCTCGTTATACAATTTATGCCGAGTAATAAGCTTTTTCTATTAAATTCCGTTGCCTCAGATTCCTCGGAGAGAAACAAAGCAGTGAATTTTTAACGAAGATGACGACGAGGCAGAGGAGAGAATTGTTTACTCATTTTTTTATCCTATCATTTCTTTTTTTTTTTTTCGATAAAATTAGTCTCTGAACGCAGTCGTTATGAGCCGAGGAACATTTTAGCTCCTCGAGAAAATATCTTATCGTAAAAGCTCGCAGCGAGGAGTAGGTATGCAGTACAACAAGGTATACAGAACCATCGACTATACAGAGTATCGACTGAATGGGAAATAACGTCTAAGTACAGTGTAGCCCGAGAAAAACTGACTGACTAAAATTATCCGCTTATGTTATGTTGTTCAAGTTTCTCTTTTTTTTTTTCACGTTTATTTATAAACGTAAGACAGATCATTACGACGATGGGATAAATATACGAGCTCTGCTTAATTTTTTGGTTTAACGAGGTATTCACCTCCTTTTCGTTTTTAACTAACCTGACGTGCTGCAGAGGCGTACATTACGGCGAAATTTACGACGATGCGATAAAGTAAAATTATTCATAACGCTCAGACTATTTTTAGACTCTTTTTTTTTTCATATCGAATAGGCTTTACACCGAATACCTGAAAGCTGTCAATAATGCCTGAACCAATTCAACAGATATTGAATCGTAATCAATTTATCGATGTTCCAACGCTCGTTGACGTATTATATATATGCTACCTGTACGCAGCACCAGTCACACAAAAATTAGGCTAAACCTGGACAACGGGTATAAAGGACAGGAAATTTTACAGTAAATACAAATAAATATTCGATTCCATCTATTTCCTGCTCTATACAAAAAAAAAAACGAGTTAAAGATATCTGAAAAAAGTTATCATCTACAGATTTTCACTTTCTATAGCTAAATGAATGAGTCATCAATTCATTTGATCCGCGATATATGTATACCTAAATATTTAATTCGTTGGTTTTATTTTGACCATCCTGTATATGCATGAAATTGCACAGGTGGCTAGCTACTCCGCTCTAGAGATTATAAGATTTTTATGCCTCGGTGTTTCATATTTTTTTTGCCTTCTTTTTTTTTTTTTTTTATTTTTTATTTTTACCTGCCGGTGCTTCGGTACGGACAATTTTCCCCGTCGTTACTATCGAGCTGGCTTGTTGCACTCACTGCAGGGGCAGGGAATAGATGAAAGATAATTAACTAGCTAAATAAATGCCTGCCAGGTATAAACGCACGCGTAGGTATATAAATAGCTAATATAATTATAACGAGTTGACTGCTAGGTGAAAATAGACTTTTTCTTTTTTTTTTTTACATAAAATTTATCCGTCAGCACGGTGGGTTTTTTGCGGCAATGTTCATTTCGACGAGGGGATGGAGAACAAAATTCAAATCCGCAGTAAATGATCCACGATATTATATAATATTGTATTGTATTGTATTATATTATATATTATATTATAATACTAGAAATAACAACAATAGTATGAATAATAAATATAATAGGTGAATAAATATATGTATATGTGTATGTATATGAACTGAAGCAAAGTGCATGGACCCGTGGTCCGTGATTGCGTCTCTAATTAAACGTATACATAATTTAATAATATAATATGTTTGTTAGCCCCGGGGTGAAAACGCGGGCTCGTTACCACGACTAAATTTAAATTTAAACAAAAGCTATTTTCAATGACTGCTGCAGTGGAAGGGAATTATCAAAACTTCTATTATTATTTACCAATTGAGTCAGTAACTGTTTTTGCTTTTTTTTTTTCTTTTTTTTTTTTGATTTTGCATACAGAAATTGATTCGATAGTTTAAAGCTCGTAGTTTAACCAGAAAACGCAGAAAAATGATAAAAAATAAAATGAAATGAATAAATAAATGAATGAAAATAAAAAGAATCGTGAAATTTGCGGAAGTGAGGAGTTTTTGTAAAACGAAATAATGTACGAATAAATCATAATCCTCTTCGCTGGGGGTTAGGCGAAATGGGCCGGGATTTACTTTTTTTATTTGATTTTTTATTTATTTATTCATTATTTTTTTTTTTTTTCAATAAAATCTTTGCCTGCAGGTCGGTGTACCATACTCCGTGTTTTAGGAGAGGAAATGGGGTTGATTTTCGGTCGGTCAAAAAACTGTACCGCGTTTGTATATATTTCCGAACGCGAAACGGCTTTGTTCAGAAATATTTAATGTAATTTTAAACAACAATGCTCTCTCGTTTCTCCCATATTCCGAACACACCGTAACCCGATAGCACGCATGATGTATGTACAGTCAGGCAATAAAGTTCTTGTAGGGTCGAAATTCAGGCTTAGGTGTTCCAGTGTCTACGCTGTTGAGCAGGCCCATCGATGCATTATTTATTATATACAGGGTGTCCCAGAACTAAATGTCAAAAATGAAAGGTGGCCTAGAGGAGGTCGAACTGAGTAAATTTTCCCGAAGAACATGGGGTCTGCGAAGTTGCGTTCGCGAGATATCACAGGTTAAAAAAAAAGTATCGCTTTGCGCCGCCGCGACGCGGCGCAAAGCGATAATTTTTTTTTAACCTGTGATATCTCGCGAACGCGACTTCGCAGACCCCATGTTCTTCGGGAAAATTTACTCAGTTCGACCTCCTCTAGGCCACCTTTCATTTTTGACATTTAGTTCTGGGACACCCTGTATATTTGGGAAGTATTTCTCACTTTACTTTGAGTAGGTAGCCTGCCAGATTCGCCTTCTCAGAGAACGGGGTATGCGGAGCGAGGGGGCTGCTCAACAGCGTAGACACTGAAACGTTTGAGTCTGAATTTCGACCCTCCAAGAACTTTATTGCCCGACTGTACATCTACCTATACCTGTAATACACGTCATCTACAAACACGAATGTGTACAGCTTGCAGTATATCCTAGATACGCGCTAACACAACGCGGATGGGCACTACACCGAATACATTAAATATAGACATATCAGCGATGTTATTTACTACGCCAGTACCAGCAATAACACCGTTCGCCAAAGTGGGAGTACTAACTAGATATGAATAACATAAAAAAACGCCTATAGAGGTTGAAAAAAAGCGCAGAAAAAAGAACAGGAAAAACAGAGAAAAAAATAGGAAAATACCGCACACATCGACGTCATACCGCGGTGCACCTCTACACGAAATGACCACATATGGTTTCTTCTTTACCTTTTTTTTCGGTCAATTTTACTTCATACTTTTTTTCTTCGATTATTATATTCGTGATGTAAATTCAGAGGAAGAATCTTCACTGAATATAAAATTAGCCAGGACTTTAACGAATTGTGAAAGGACGGATTTAAACTCTGTACTTCATTGGTAATATTATTTCGGACACGAGAATCAAATTCCCAGAATCAGGGTATACGGAGGAAATATGACTCTAGTCACATTCCGTGTCCGTAAGTAAACACACAGGGGTATATTTCCCCGGAACAGTCTTCATAATTACCGTAATGCGTTGGTTCGTTTGACGTCACACGCGATACCAAAAGCTCCGCGGCACGGTACGTAATCCAAACGACCGAAGCATCGGTCGAAAACCTACCCCCGATTCACCTGTATGTATATATCTATGTATTCATGTATATATTTGTACATACGTATATTCTATGTATGGATATAGCTAATGGGGCGATTTGAGCCATTTTATTCATCGCGTGCAAAGAAACGGGTTCGATGATTATTTTGTAATTAGTAGGTATTTTATACCGACGTATAGTAAACACGATATCAATTCGTAATTCAAAAAACCAAAAGCCGATTATTCTTTCGCAATTTTGGTCGATCCATTCGACTCAAACCTACCAAAGCTGTATCGAAATTGAGATTTTTGTCTTCATCTTTTATTATACACTTTGATAAAAAATGAAAATAGGGCCAGGTTGAAGTTCCAAATTTGAAAAGTTTCGAACGTTGAAAAATTACAAATTTGAATATTACCGATTCACAGTTTTTAGAAATGGCATTTCCCCGAAAGTTTCCATAGTGATAATGGCCTTCCATTGAATTTTTAAATTCTTGGACTTCCCGAGTTTTTATCTGTCTGCGTTCAACGTTTTTGAAAATCCGGAATCGTCTGAAATAAATCCGTAATTTTCCAAACTTCAACCCGGCCCCATGAAAAAAATTAACAAATAAGAACACCAACCAATCGATTATTGAGATAAAATTTCCTGTCATTATCAATATTTATGGCCGCATCCCGGTGGAAACCCTCAATACAGTACAGCTGTACCTACCTATGTATACTCCGAGAATCTGCAGTACCTACAGCATGCAAGTTGCCGTGTAATACGTGTATCCACCTGCTCACAAACGGTACACGGACTAGGCCATCACCTATAATTAATTACCTAATGAACTAAACGTGTTATACACCGTCTAACGAGGATACAATGGCTCGTAGCTACACGCGATTTTACAATCCCGTGTTGAAACAAAAGACGAGGTGGGGGCTTACAGCCCGAAAGTTCGACCAACGGTGAGTGTGGAACGTTATGAATTCACGGAGTTGCCCTAGAACCTTTGGAGATCGATGTGATTCCACGATCCGAATGCACGCGTGTAAAATTGTTCGGAATTATGACTCGCGCTTGAGTGTATAGTTTTTTTTTTTTTTTCTTCAACTTTTAATATTACAGTAGGTACACAACTAATGCGTCTTTATAATCTCAATTCGTGCAGCATACAGACCCGTGTAAAACCAACCAATCTACATCTCTATATCTCTCTCAATTTCAGAGACAGTGCAGGAACCGCAGCGTATGATCCCGTGGCTTTAGCTTCGGCTTTGGACCGAGCATATTCAACGCGCGAAGCGCAGTGAACTGAGCGTAGGTTTAAACCTCCCTCAACCCTGTTTTAACCCCCAATGAACCCCTCAGCTAGCTGCTAGCTGCTAGCCCCGGCCAACACTCGCTATCGTACTCACACTCGCGTTTCCACCAGCCTCTGTCTAAAGCTCGCGAATATACATACGTATACCTACCAACGTTTCGCTGCCCCTACCCCTCCCTCCCCCGCCCTGCCGTTACCCCCTGGGGCAGTATTCACTAAACCGAACTCCCCCACCTAATTACCTGATTCATTAACAATGCACGTACTTCATCCTGGGACCATTATTACGTAACGAAACCAACTCACAGTGTTTCTCATGCCATACGACCGAAGAGCTGAGGAGCTTTGAGTTTATTTACACCGTTGGGTGGATGTCCTAGTTTCCCGTTTATAGTTCACGTTATCATAGATGTACCCGACAAAGAAGCCGGGCAAAAAACTAGAACATTTGTCATTTAATGGCGCTGAAATTATTCAGCAGATTTCTGAGTGGTGATAATCAGGAACGGCTTTGGTATTCCAATAAAATGGGTCACTTATAAGTTCCTCAGGAGTCGAACGATTTCGTCTAAATTTGGTGCGCTGATAGTGATAATAATTTATCCGTGAATTCCTGAATTTTACCGAAATTGGTCGAAGGGTCTGGAAATGGGATGTAAAAATGTGTTTTTCATTTTTTGTTTAAAGAAGTAGTAATATCTACGAAACCGTTGCTACGATTCAGATGAAATTTGTTCGGTTGTTACGTCTCAAGGCAACGAACTTTTTCGCCAAATATAACAGAATTTCGAAATCAAATGTTGGAGGGTTAGCAGTTTGAAATTTCATTAGGACATTCCTCGATTAAACTGTTCGATCAATTTCAGCGAAATTTATCGTGGAATAACATTTTACTATAAACAGAGTACCTATTTGATTCCAAAATTATCGATCGGTGATGAACGAGCCGCTTTCGGTTTTTAATTATTAAAAAAAAAAACAATCAACTCTGATTAGACACGTGAAAATTGATTTTTCGAAAATAGACAAGGCGAACATTGTCGGTATAAAGTTGAGGGTGGATGTGTGGGTCTAAATCCTTTTGAAACTGGCTTTGTATGCAGTCCCATACCCACTGTCAGAGGTTAACTTCAGCGGGTAGCAATATTGGCACAATCAAACAACTGTCGGTGCAACAATCCCTCGAAAATCAAGTCGGGATGCGACCAACACGATATACACGACGGTACAAACCTCGTCCGTAATTTCGATCGGAGATCAAACCTGACCGGCAGATCCGAGGCTTCAGAGACGCCAACAACTGTAACACTCTGATTGACCATTCCCTTTGTGGTGTCGCTGTTCGACTAGTCGGAATATTACGTTTGCTCCAAGGTAATCACGCGTTAGAATCCAAGATCTGATCGTCAGCATCAAACGTCCCTTCGACCGTACAAAATTGTCATCGTGTTTCATCACTCAGCTGAGTCGCACTCAATTTTTAAATTTCCTTTTCATTCGTTATAAAAGATCTCTGACCACCATTTAAAAGAGAAACCACAATTTTGACCGAATTTAAGGTTTACAAAGTGGAACCATAATGCCGAGGTAATTTCGCGATCGAAAATCACCTTCTAACGAGCGTGAACACCGAAACTCGTGATAAAAAAATGAGATATTTTGGCTAAGGTCACGAGATCTGGGTTAACCCTCTTCGACTTCGATCGTTGTGTATCCTTTACACCTGCACGTGCATACATATAGCTAACAGGTCGGTCGTAGTATAGGTATACGGTTTCCGTTCCATTAGGCTTTGCTTTCAGCCAGGCAAAGACGAGGGTGTTGGCTGGGCGATGGTACATCTTCTATAACTGTACCTTGTACATTAAGATCCTGCATTGTGAATAAACAGGCTCTATTAGTTCACCTATAGAAGGAGAATGGACCCGTTCTGTTCATCGCTCGTTGTTGTTGCTGGTATACAAAGCGAACGCCTTCACCTTTACCTTTACCTTTACCCTAAAGAGAAGAGTAGGTCTCCTTGTTTAGGGTATGCAAAGTTATTCCTGGAAAAGTTCTTCGTAAGTTTTTCCATGAAAGAACTTGATAAAAGAAACGCTGCATACTTGGAGTCAGACAAAATACGAAAGAAATCGCGGCTTGGCTGACATATCTGCGTCTTTAAAATCCCAAATTTCGGACACAGTCCTGCGTAAGCGTACAACCAACATCAGCACACACGCGGACATATGTCCACGATGCTAATTTGGTGAAAGGTTTCGTTGTATCAGTGGTTTTAGCAACCTTTTTGCCCAGTGAAACGGTACGAAGAGAAGAGATGAGCAGAGACCGTGGTACACCCTGGCCCTGTTTGACAACGAGGTAAAACCACTGAGATTTTGGGACACGGCTTTATTCATAGAGAATGTTGCAAAGCTTTGATCTGGACGAAGCCTCGGATTATGCAGGCAACGCCATGGCCGTCACCGGCGTAGCCGCACTTACCTTGCTCTCTGCTCTCCTCGGTCTTTGGATGAAATATACATGCATGATACAGGTTCATACGTACACGTATGTATACATATATATGTACATACATACATACATAAATGAATGCGTATTAAATTTAAAGGGAGACCAGAATAACGAGGCAAGATTTAGCCAATATTTCGAGAAGAGAGAAGGTACATACGGGCCTCCTGCAGAGATTGAGCTTGATTGAACGAGTTCATGATTTTGGTTGAGAATTTGAAAAGCCTATATGAAAATTTCAATCCATCGGTTATCAATTGTTAACGAAACCAATACCCTCGGAGCTCTTTTATTCTGCCCGAATGCTGATTTTCTACCTTTAAAACCTCCTTAGAGTCGAGGTCACGTTACAGGCGAAAGCTGAGCTGATTGAATTTCAGTTCACCGCTGTAGGTACTCGAGAGTACCTTTACCTACGTGGGCGTTGTACCTTTACCTGCCCTAACTTCGTGGCTCTGATTTCCCACTGTTAGGTTAGAGTTACGTTAGGTTAGGGTAAGGATAGGTTGGGTTAAGTGAGCTTTTCGCTGCACCTATACGCCCAAGGCTAAGTGATTTTGACAAACGAAACTCTTCTTCGCGTAAACATTAGGGTAATTACTTACTTCGAACTAGAGAAAAAAAGAAAAAAAAATGAGAAGAAAAAGAACTGTCATTTTCATGACTTGCTTCGAGTAGTTTACATCCGTTAAGTTGTACCTTATATAGTCACATTGTACAATGCAGATGGTCCATTTCGCACGTAATTCTGTCACGCAATCTACTAGACTCAGACGAGCACACTTTGCCAAGGTAATTATTTAACGCAAAGTGCAGCGAAGCGACCGCAACGCTTTAATATCCAGTGCCTTCTACCTATTCTACCTTCAACCTTCTACCTTCTACCTTCGCCGTACCGGGACCGAGGTAGGTACAACATCTACCTACATTTATATCTATTAGGTGACGGACAGACCAGGCGGTTGCCGTAACAATACAGCCAGTCTTAGACCTGGTATTAATCATCCTGCAGGTGATGCAGAGGACACCCAGACGAGCGAAGAGGGTCGGACAGAGAAATTAGATGTATATATATACGCATAGTACCCGAGTGTAGATCGTCTTGTTGAAAAATTTTCTTGTTTTTCGATTAATCATTGTAGCCATTTTTTTTTTTTTGCAGTTTTGTAAAAAAACCAAAAAAAGAAGAACATAATTTTAGCAACACTGATATAATTGTATAAATATCCGTATCAACGTGACCGTGTTATATAGGGGACACAGCCTCACACAACCGCTCTTCTTCGTTAACATATTAATTAGCTTTCGTATAAGTTCGTTATTGCTGATACGAAAGCAATAAAGGCGTCGTTACGAAGCTCACTTCCTGGGTGGTCTAGGCAAAACACGGCACGTGCCTGTTGCTACCTATTTACTTGCTCGGACCTATTAATTACGTATTCATCGCAGTTGCGAGAGAGATTTCACTGGTATACCAATGGAAGGTTGACCGGCCCCGCGAACTCTAAAGGCGATGCTGAAGAGTCCAAAATTCTTGTCCATTCAGCGAAAGATCTGGAGCGACTTGAAACTCCTAGTTTTGAACTCCATAAACCATGAGTTAAATGCGTCAAAGGAGCCTGTATTACGGCTTCGCGAACCTCGTAAAACAAACCAATATCTCAACGTAGGAACGAGGTTATACCTCATTAGAATAGAAAGGGGAGGTTGAACTTAACGGGCGGTTTATGTATACCCATTTGATATTACGAAATTTGCTATGTCATGACCAACAAGCAACTCGAAGGGGATGAACATTAAAGATGAAATTTTCAAAAATATATTATACACAGGATGATTTTGACTTTGGACATATCGTTTTAGATTAAACGCGGATTCCTGGACTACCAGGAATATATCCGGGGATTTGTCTGTGTATATGGAAGAGAAGAGGCGTTTCGAGAACTTCCAAAGTTCGTATAGTGGCGTCAGAATCTCGTGAAATTACCCCTATGTCACGTTCACCGTATAATATGATCTACCGTATCGTCAAGAGTTACATTTCCCATTCCTCTATCGTCGGTTTTTCGTCCATGTTGACGATGGTCGGATGGAAAATTAAGCCGTAGGTATAACCGCGTGTTGATTTTGTTGAAGAGAAGTAAGTGAGCGATTGAGTTTGAAAATTTTGCAATTCTTATATCAACGTAGGATGAATTTCATACATGGGCTATAAAGTTTCACTATACATATACGCAGAAAAGTTAAATTTCCCGTTAAACAAACTACAACATGTGGTTAATTATACCGGGGTTCAAAAAACGAAAGAAAAGAAAAACGAAAAAAAGAAAATTTAATCAAAACCGTCTGGAGAGAAAAAGTGAAGCTAGCTAGCTGCGCTATTCTGACACGGTGTACATAATGTGTGTGTAACCCCTTTTGTCCTTTGAGGTGAAAAATTAGCAAAAATTTTCGTCAAATTTTGTACGAAGAGGTATAAAGCTTGAAGTATGTCTGTAAAAGTCTTGAGAATATGGTATAGTGGCTGGGGACGAAGTCGGTAGAAGAGATGTCGAAATATTAAAAACTCTCGTTGTTTGTTCCGAGGATATGATACGGTCCTCGTTACGAACGACAAATATGCGACAAAAGACTTTAAGAGGTATTTTAATAATGCAAAATATTATAATTGTATACAAAGAAGGTATAAGCGGGCGGCGGGTATACCGGGGCTAAAGCACAGAAATGGCGATGTATATATATTACATAAGCACCGATATCGCATAATGGGAGAACGTAAGGAATGGCGAGTCGTAATGTCTGCTAAGCCCACAGGGAGATAAGGCCCGCGGTACGTCCTGTCCTCCTCTTGCAATATTTAGACATCAAATTATACGCAGTACAAAGGGATAAGGAGTTTCGACATCGAGTTCTGTCAGAGTTCGTGTATACCTGTCCAATTTGCGATATTAGGTAGCTAAAATGACGAAGAGTATATAACCTGACCTGACCGTGAAACTCCGTCTTACCTCGGCCGACCCCTGGTCTTCGCTTTCGTTTTCGTTTTCGCTTTTGCTTCGTCGCCCTCATAATCCGCGAGGATCCTTTTGAATATCGAACGGAAACCGTTTAATTTATAGAAGCTGAATGAGCGGTGAAAATCTAATAACAATTCGCCAAAATATTTCTCATTCTCTTCTTATTTTCTTTTTGCCTCGTTAGAACGAACGAACGAACGAACGCAAAACGAACAGAAGGTTTGCACTTTGCGTATATAAGATAAAGTTTTTGGCACACTGTGTTGCGTCCGGTTATAGCGTTGGCTGGTACGTAGAACCTATACCTTATCCCAAGGGATGTATACTACGAGATCGAAAACTCGCCTTGGTCTTTGAATCTTTCATGAATTTATCCGATACGTTTTAATGTCCGCCCGTTACTGAGCCTGCACCCCATGTCGACTAGCTTACCCTCATACATGCGAAATAAATTCAGTAAATAACCAGCTGTGTTACCTACAGATATATCATATCAACGATTTTCCCTTCTGCTTGTTCTTATTTTTTCTTAATCCCTTATATCGAGTGATATTGCCGATCTAGACACCAAAAACAACCAAAGTTTACACTTGAATATATGTATCCGTATTCATAATTGACAAAATTTAATGGAACCGTTAGCTTAGTCCTTAAAATTATATCCAACGAATTTGATAAGTGGAAAAGAAAAAATTATTTTAAAAAATTTTACTTTTCGTCGAGTAATTTTGCGTTTGAATGAACAGACGTGGATTTCTCGAATCGTAATGATCGTCTAGTTAAAAAAAAAAAGTGGAAAATTTCGGCGAAGCAATAGAGGTCAACGACTAAGTAGTCTGAAACCGAGACTCAGAAAAAGCGAGACTTGAATCGCATAATTAGATGAGCTCGATTAAACGCCGTAATTATTATCGTGTTTTGGAAAAAAAAATCAGGACCAAGTCGCATGTAACGAGAAATTGAATTATCCCTTCTGATCTCTAGACTGTAAAGACAGAAAATATCGTTTCCATGATCCGTACGGATCAATTTTCAATCAGCTACTTACCGCTGGCGGATTATTTCGGCATATTACGATCATGTTTCGCATGGCGAAAGCCTTTTATCTCCTGGATTTGACATTCTGTATCTACAATCAAGAAGACTTAACGCGTGGCACGGTCGGATACATGCAATACATATTATGCTTGTCACTGTACGAATTAGCGGGCCCTTTCCATACATCAATTTCAAATTGTAATTGTTAATCATGCAAGAGACGTATAACCACTCGCAATTAGTAGTTTCGGATTTGTACAGAGTGTTCCAGAACTAAATGTCCAAAATGAAAGGTGTCCTAGAGGTGGTCGAACTGAGTAAATTCTCCCGAAGAACATGGGCTCTGCGAAGTCGCGTTCGCGAGATATCACCGGTTAAAAAATTTCGCTCTGCGCCGCGATCGTGGCGCAGAGCGAAATTTTTTAACCGGTGATATCTCGCGATCGCGACTTCGCAGAGCCCATGTTCTTCGAGAGAATTTACTCAGTTCGACCTCCTCTAGGACACCTTTCATTTTGGACATTTAGTTCTGGAACACCTTGTATATCATACGCGAATTAGCAGGGCCTTTCAAAAAAAAAAAACTCGCCAAAAAAAAAGCTAGTAAATTTCTGTAATAAAACTGATGTATTGGACAATTGGCTTTTGGCACGCACTTTCCCTGTAAAAGTATCCTTTCTGAAGGTTTGCATACTCCCTTGAGCTAGTCGAGAGTAAAGGGTCTGGGGCGAGGAATAAGAGCGAAAAAGAGTATAGGGGCCAGGGATGAGGGTAGTCAGGTGAATTCACGGGGCGGTAAAAGCGACCCGATGCATTTTGCAAGTCACCCTCACCCTAGAATATCGAGGCCTAAAGGCCCTCTGCCTCTGCCTCTCTCTCGTCCTTTTCTCTTTCTCTCTTCATCTCTCTTTCGAGGTAGCCTGCTTTATTTAGAGGCTGTATCGACGTGTGGTTTGATGGATCGACGGACAGACGAAGGTAGACCCTGGGCAACCCCTACCAACAACCCGTTTGCAGGCCTCCGACGTTTTCCTCCCATACTCAGCCGGGTTTTCCGTGGAATACCAAAAGCTGCGGATAACCATAGAATATCCACTCAGATTTAACATTCAAATTTGAACAGGTAGCCGGAGGCAATGTATTCTCGCGGTACCGTGTATCCGGCGTCGAAGATCTCTCTCTGTGTGCACGTCGGTGATATAAGGTGATAAGAATGTGTTGGTAAGTTTGAAGGCCCGTTTCTTATACCACCGTTCGCGTCGTTCAAATAATAAATAATAAAAAAATTGCTTTCTCTCATTTCACATTTTTAAAAAATATATACCAGCGAAGTTTTACTCGTAGATATATGCGCAGAATATTGTTACACGCGTTTTTGGATTTCGTTATATGGTTATTATATTCGTGGACTATATCATTCTACCGTATAAATGTTTTCGAACGAAAGTTATAAGTCTAGTTTTGATACAAAAGTTCGAATACTGAAACCTGGCAGCATACACGTTCTCTATTTCATTTCCGTTATTCCCATTGAATCAGTTCATTTAAATAGGTTGATTTCTGTCTTTTACGATACAAAAAAATAAAATAAATACGTGCCGAATCGTTCAAAATCCAATGATATTTAACTAAGTTCAATTTCGATAACTCAATTCTGAGTTATTACCATTTCAAAGCACTCCAACGACGAGCCTCAAACGAAGGATTCAACGCCAAACTGTACGAGGGGAATTTTTTTATTTTTTTTTTCAACTTTTATTGTAGACTTCAAGTATCAGGCTGAATAACACGAAATGGCATTTAAATTTTGAAAGAGCAAAACTGGCTAATGCCAGTGAGTGGCTGTCTGCAAGGTCGGTATGTACACCTCAAAAATAATTTCTTTTTTTTTCGAATCACTGTATACGCTCTGAATAAATATTTCATTGACTCAGGTTTTCCACAGCTGATTACTTTCAGTTTGAAACGTAACTCGGAATTATTTGAGATTTTATGGAAACTTCGAAATTTCTACGTGGATAAACTTTCACGTATAAGGATTGAAAATGATTATAATTGCTAGAACGAAAATTGGATGTAAACTAAAAAATCTAGACATAAAAAATGAAACGATGGTCGTACCTTGGCCAAGAGGCGACCAAACGAGGAAAGGCTTTAATCTATCCGGATGTTAATTCGTCCCTCTTGAACTCGTTAAAAATGAATCAACTATTCCATAATGCATCATAGAAATAAATTGGCTCAAAGCCTGAGAACGCGGCGTGGCATGTAAATTTCGAGCACGGGCGTGTGATTTTTTAAACAGGTTGAAGAAAATACGTTTTCAAAGTCGACTAGATGATCCGACTTAGGTAAAGCTTATACAAGGAATAGCGAAACAAACGGTTCTCTCATAAACGATTCCCTTTGGGCTTTAGGAAAATTTCAGAAGGGCTGCTGCGCCACCTCTTTGCGAACCGTCAGACGCGTTAACCCTTTTAATGCGAAACTCGGAAGCCGACCGTTCCCCGTTGTATTATAATAAATAAAAAGGCAAAGCGCCTGCCTCTTAGAAATTTTCAAACCATCAAAAATTTATACTCTAACAATTTTTTTTGTCACTCCCTCCCGCCCTTTCCTTCTCAACGATGATCTCAAAGTGCGAAAGCTTTTGAATCTAAAGTACACCGTCTTCTCTGTTCATATTCATATGTACTATACCTTTATGTATAGGTAATATATCGATATTTTTTATTTTTTTTATATAGACATAGGAGAACCCTATACGTATAATACAAGAGTCGTAAAACTATATAATAATTCGCGAAAGTTGTTCATTTTTTTTTTATTTTATTTTATTTATTTTTTATTCTTTTTTTGGAAATAGCAAAGGCAGAGGGCAGCTTCCAGATTGCGTTTAAATAATGTACGAGACGTGAAGTGGGTTCTTTAGAGAGTCGTCGGTGTAGAGAGGTATAGTAGCAGCAGCAGCAGCAGCAGCAGCAGCAGCAGTAGCAGCAGTCGTTGGGGGTGGATGTGGGGTTTCTATCTTTATGTATGATATTGTAATGGCGTTGAGTGGCGTCACTCCGTTGACTTTCGTTCGGTTCTTCGCTCTACTCCGCTCCGATCTCACATATGTAGTATGAGAGCGAGCGAATGCGTGCGTACGTGCGTGCGTGAGAGCGAGTGCCGTCTATGATCATATATGATCTGGTATGATCAAATATGATTAAATACGATCAAACGTGACCTACGAATACCTGAATAAATCCATATCTAATTTAATTTGAGATGCCGTACGTGAGTGCTACCCCGCCTCGATCTCGCCCGTGCGATATATACTCCCTTGCTTCTGCACAGCCCTATCGTATCCCTATTTCCTTCCCTTCGCCTTTACCCGCTCCATCATACATCGTGCGAGTCGCGAGTCGCGTGAGGTTCTTTCACTATCCCAACTAGACCATCGTGGTGTCAGGAAATCAATCTGATTCCGAGTCTAACATTCTTCTGTTTTTTTTTCTTCTTTTCTTTCTTTCTTTTCTTATAATATATCAGATATAGGGTAAAGTCGCGAGAGAGATGGATTTGTGTAGTTTCGAAAGTGTTGAACGTCGCGATTTTGCATAATATGGTGAAAAACGAGGGGCCAGGTTGGAGTTATGAATTTTAAAACTCCCGAACGGTAAAAATTCCTAATTTTAACGTTACCAGCTCACAGTTTTGAAGAGACTATTCCCTCGAAAGTCTGCATCTAGTCGATTTAAAGAATTTCAAATCGAAAAACCACGAAGACTCGAAATTCCGAAAGCTAAATCGATCTGGAAGGCCGAAACTCCGAAACTTGAAAGTCACGAAAATCGTCAGCATTCCGATCTTCCCGATTTTTAATATTCTGAACTTCAACGTTTCTAAAAATTTCCAACTGATCGTCCTAAATTAATTCGTAATTTTGACCGTTCGGAACGCCAACCCGGTTTCAAAAACGCAAATAAAGTGGCGGGCCACTCGCCACAAAAACTTTTGGGCCTTGTTCCTCAATTCGTAGCTTTTTCACTTAGTGTAATCCTTTGATATCCAAAGACGAACGAACAAATTCTTCTTGAAAAAACGTGGGAAAGGAGAACCGAAAGAACCCAAACATTCGCCCAGCTATATTCCATAATAAATATCAAATTAATATACATATATATTATATATAGTATCAAGAGACTCGGTAGAGTCCCGCGCCAAGTACATTAAAAAGAATTTTTGGATATACTTACTCATTTGTCAATAGATCTGAAGATAAGAGAAGAGGTGTCGAAGGGCTGATATAAGGCAGCTTTTGAGGCACGGTAGATACAATCATGCAGATGCAGACGCAGATATGCATATGCAAAGGTTTCAGGAAATATGATCTAAAGTTACGATAGAGGTGGGTAGGTATAGGTATATATAGTAGACCAACTGTATACACGTAATGTAGGTTAAGAGAAAAGAAAAATTTTAGGTGAAACATGTCGGAGGCAAATTATAAAATCAATATCTAAACACGCCTTTATCAACGCAACTATCGCCGAACAAGCATATCGTAAAGATAGGTGACGGCTGCACTGAATTATTAAACTCGGACAAGACAAGCTAAGTGATTCCGCGAACAAATTTTACCTCTATGCTGCTATTAGGCTATATTTACACACGCAATAGATATTACCCTTCCGCTGCCTACCACTGTCCGACAACATTTTCAACTATATTTACCCCGTTTAGTGCCACTCAAATTTACTCAAATAAAATTCACCGAAAATCATTATTATTTTTTCTCAATTTTTTGCATTTACTTTACAGGAACTGCACTATATTGCGTTTCGAGTGCTGTCTTTTTTTTCGGATTTACGAATTGCACCGACGAACTCGCGATATGCTCTTATTTTGTTTGGCGATTTTCGAGTTCACGAAAATACACAAAGTTTGTTATAATCACATGTTGCACATATGTAAAAGTTTAGATGCAGATGTGAACAACGAGGTAACTCTAAACAGCTACCGTCACCGTTAAAATGATAGAGTTTACCGTGGGGAGTTAAAGCACACGGAAAGAGAAAGAGAAATAGAAATAGAGAAAAAGAAGGGAAGGATTAGGTAAAAATAAAAACAAAGTTTAAAAAGGAGGTCGTACCTTATGCCCACTGTGCAGAGTATCTCTGTAAAGTAAACAGAAAAGAGAAGAGTTAGAAAAATGCTGAACACGTAACAGGTATAACGAGATATAAAAGATAAAATATCTAATTAATTAACGAATTAAACAAACGAGAGAATTACGAAATTATAATTTAATACCATACAAGTATACAGAGCAAGGGGGTATAGTAGTATAGAGATACACACGTAGTATATTGATTGTCGTGCGAAAGGGGGTAGACAATTAGAGAGAGAGAGTATAAAATTCAAAAAAGAAGAACTTTTGTTCCTGTTCTTTTTTTTTTTTATATATTACATATTTTTTTCGCACATATACCTGTCTAGTTGCATGTAATAGGAAAGAGGAAGAAGTTACTCCAGACACAATTCGCTAGTATTAACTTTTACCAGTGCCAAGTCAGTGGCGTATAATAATGTATCGATTACCATTAGATTTTCATGACTATGTGTACCCGCGTAAACCATGGGTATAAAAATAACCCAACGGGTGAAATCACTCCTGTTGAAACAAGGCATAAAAATTACTCTAATAGAGTTATAATATTGACTTGACCTCCTTTTTCGCGTAGTTTATATCCGATTCACAAATCGGTAAGAATCATTCATTATGACAATTTGATGGACACATATATTGTCGCAAAGTGAACATGAAATTCTGCTTATACCTCGCTTTCGTGATTCGACCGTAGGTATGGTAAATTATCATCGGGAATAGTTCGATCAATTCGAAACGGTCGAGGGCTATACACAATCACAAAAATACAGGCTATCAATGTACGAACTCAACAATATGATATACTATGCTATAATAGAACGGAAGATCATGTCATGAGTCTCGAAATGTATTTTTGTCCGTTAGAATTTTTATTCTTCTTTTTTTTTTGTATCCATAGTCCTCGGTTTACCTACAGTCTTTGTTACGTCACGAATATAGAAACAGTTACGAAAGTAAAGAATTGAGAAAAGTTTAGTACAATCTTTCCTTAATGACTAAGTGGCGTGTTAAGAAAATGAGCGATGTGTAACTCTTTGCCAAGTAAATGTACTGTACCCCAGGTGTGTGATACCGAAAAACCATGAAAGTATTACTGACATAAAATTGAGTGTAATATATTTTTCAACTATCACAATATTTCCAAAGTGCTCGAAAAATCGCTTCTTATTTTCTTTATCCTTTTTTTTTTCATTCCCTCGCTGTAATTTACCCGCGTGATATAGACACACGTATACCTGAAAAAGAACTTTAACAGAACTGGCATCGATAACGAGGTTTAACTCGTTCTGGCCTCGTGAAGTATTCATAAGTTCCATTAAGAGAAAGAATTTCTTATTCCGTATAGGAAAGATGGCTTGTGTCAAGCGAACGCATACATATTTTATTTATTCATCAATTTTTTTTTTCCCCGGACAAGCCACGTCGCTTATACTTTTCTCTCCTTGTCTAGCAAATTTTTGTTTGAATTTTTTTGATTTTTATCTTTTTTTGTTTCCAGAAAATTAAAAAAATTAACAACTAAGTCGTGAAACCAGGTAGATATATATCAGCGAGAGACGGACACGTGAATTATATACCTACAGGTATATTTTGTTAGTTCAAACCTTACACAAGGCGATTTGTCGGTTCCTGATTGCGAACTAAGGGATGTTTGTCAAAGGTTGAGTGGATTTGTCATTTCGTAGCAGTGCTGATACAGTTTCTAGTTTACTTTAGGCTTTGACGAGACAATCAATAGACCCGGAGGATGCAGCTAGAGCCTCAAGCTGAACTTTCCAAGCAATTTTCGAAAATCAGACTGTACCACTAGGCGACTGCCGTGGATTTGGAAAACCATAATTTCATACATCTCAACTCATGAGACATTAAATCTCAGTTTACGTACAGTGTGGGCGGGATCGGGTTGAAGTTCCGAATTTCAAGAGTTGCGAATTCATTTGGGCGATTTCGAAAACTCCGACACTGTGAGTCGGTAATATTAAAATCCAGAATTTTCACGGTTTGGAAGTTCAAAAATTCGGAACTCCAACCCTTCCTCACTGCAGTGTGTGATGTGTATAGGTTATCAAATCGCTGATTTTCCATTTCTAATTGAAAATAGTCGATACGTACAAGATGCACGGAATATTTTTGCGACCGTAATTTCTAACCGGCGAATGACATTGTGCGGTGTACCTGTATAATGTAGGTATACTACACCTACAGAGAGAAGTATGTCACGCGTTATTCCTCGCTATTCCATTATAATCCAAGTTTAATGCAAACGGAATTAACCAGACGTCCCGAACAGGCTTCGGTATCTCAGATATACGGATGGATTCGAACCCTGCAGAGTTCTGAAGGTATTAAGCCAATTAATTCAAAATGTACCTCCTCAGCCACTCCACTCGCTAGTTTATATGCGCACAACACTGATGAACCCATACTCCCCTACAACTCTCGGTACATGTGTGTATCTGTACACGAATATCTCTTTCTCTTTCTCTCTCGCGCAAGTAAATCTATGTACTTGTGTATGGGTACCAACACAGACTAATGTACCATGACGACGTCGTTGACGCACCAGTGTGGTTACCCTGTTGACGAATGACGAGAGACGAGAGACGAGAGACGCCGAGTAGAACGGAGATAACTAACTCACTTTTGCCCGACTGCTGTTGTGACGCGACCACTAATAGCATACGTTACACATTCCCACATACCTCTACACGCATACATTGAATGAATAGATATGCAAAATAACCGACGATGAGGCTCTTCAATGATTGTTTTTTACCACCGTACAATACCGTTACCTTTTGGCTAATTGATTTTCACCACTCCACAATAGATAATCCACACGATTTCATCGGGATCATTCGACCTAGGATCGTGAAATTTTCAAGACCTCTTCTTATTACGTTTTACTATCAAGCCATCCGCGGGACAAGTTAATCTGACGTACCAATCGGTCAATTCATTTTTTTGTAATTTTTTTTTTGTTTTTCAAGGCGGGAAATCGGGGTGGCATTTTGAAATTTACAAGAATACAAAAGTTGGGAGAGAATTCCAATACGTATAGTGATTTTTAGAATCTTCAGAATTCAGGAATTACTATCCCAAAACAAAAAATCCCTAACTCGAACGGTCCAATTTACTCTCCCCTGATAAACGATAATATTTTTTTAATCTAACGCAAACCTATGTTACCGATAGGGTAAGTATATACAAAACACATTGTACCTAGTATGTGTGGATAGGCTCGACCCGGTTCATTCCTAGTAGGGTAAGTAAGTAAGTGTGTACATAGAAGCAAACACTCGAACGTAAAGGACATAGATAATCACAGACGTTGCGGTATGCCAAAGTGTATGCAGTACTGCAGAGTAGGTATATACCTACGATATACAGAGGCAGGTATAGCCCATGCTAGGATAACATTGTCAAGTATGTCCTGGTCCGGGGCTACGACATTGAGCAGGATTGGCACTCGAAGGGCTCTTGCCGAGAGTAGGTAGGTACGAGAGGGTTGAAAATAGGGAGAGTATAGGCCAGGGTATGGGACGGGTTGGTTACGAATGGGAATATACCAGCGCACACACGTGCCCTGTCACGGTCGAGGCACAGAAGGAAACAGCTACAGGTAAATGTAATTAGGGGTTGATTGAATGGTAAGCACAGGGGTGTGTAATCGCCCAGTCCTATCGGCTAGTTCCTACCTATACCAACCTATACAACTATAACATTCTCCATTCTACGTCCTACGTAGAACGTTGCTAGCCCTACGTTCGGTTCTAAATATATGCGATACGATACCGATGCACCCTTCGTCAAAATATAATCAACGCGCCACATGGGTAAGCACACTTCGATCCTTTGAACCTGTTCGATATAATATTGGCGTTGATTTTTTTCGCTAAAATTTTCACAGTCGATTTCTACGACGAATTTTTTGGTAAGATATGGAGGGTCAATATTCGATCGTGATATTTTCATGGTCAAGCTATATTTATTGTCAAAATAATTTCAATAACGATGAGATTCAATTAGCTGAGTATTTCCAAGGGTATAATATGGTGCGGGTATAAGTTTTGACGGCAGTTTTACGTGATTGATGGACACACCGTGACCGCTCGCGATTCCATACCTATATGCAGATATACAGGGTGTCCCAGAACTAAATGTCCAAAATGAAAGGTGTCCTAGAGGAGGTCGAACTGAGTAAATTCTCCCGAAGAACATGGGCTCTGCGAAGTCGCGATCGCGAGATATCACCGGTTGAAAAATTTCGCTCTGCGCCGCGATCGTGGCGCAGAGCGAAATTTTTTAACCGGTGATATCTCGCGATCGCGACTTCGCAGAGCCCATGTTCTTCGGGAGAATTTACTCAGTTCGACCTCCTCTATGACACCTTTCATTTTGGACATTTAGTTCCGGGACACCCTGTACGATTTAATTTACCTTGCTGATGTCCATTAGCGTGGAGATAAGAGACAAGCAAGAAATATGTTTTGGTAGCTATATGTGCACGCATATGTACTACATAAATGCGCGAGCTTAAAGCCGTGAAAGTAATTAGTATGAATTAACGTTTTTGTATAGATTAATTGTAATGAGGTTCGTGTAATTATCATCCTGAGGCGATTAAGATCACGATTAATCGTTCGTTAATGTTTTTCGTTCAATCGCGTTTTTCTTCTATTTTTCATAAATTTTTTGTTTTTGTTTTTTAACAAAATCGATAAACGATATCGCCATGCAAGTTCAACAGCTGTTGCTCTCGTGCTTATAGACATCATGTTAAACAGCTTCGAATTACCTTGTACCTTATACCTTACACGGGGTTAGTCGAAACCATGAATTGCCGCGATGTGATAGATATATTAAATCGATTAACAGTTGTAATAATAAATCGTTTATCAGCCTGCGGAATATAATCCGCGTCCGCGTATGTATTACGTTTGTATATGTATACGTTCGGCACACGTCATAATCAGTCTACTACCTGTACGTACCGTGACGATGCTTAATAACCATCTAATTGAACTGCCCGAGATATTGGGCTTGCAGGGAACAATGCTGCAGCGTCCATCCCTGTTAAATGGACACGCATTGGTGTGCATTGACAACCGCATTCGGAACCGTCAAGTAACTACAATATTAAGATATTCGAATATTACAGTTATCGATCGAAGCTATAAGGATCATCGGTTACTGTCTACAAGAAATAATGGCCCAGTTTTTAACGAAATTAAATTTTTCATCCCTAGAGATTGCTCAGAATTTGAACAAATAACAAAATTTGAAACTATTTGCTGGTATGAATAATAAATGTGGGAAAGACTGGGTCAAGGATGGGGTACCCATAAAAATTTTTTTGAAAACTGCAGCAATGAAATATATAAAATTGATATTAGTTTGAATCGCGAATAACAAAAGCACGAGGAAAACTTGCTTGAAATTATTATAATTGCATTTCTTTCCTTATCTAGAATTCCGAGTTATACATACAGAGTTTCTCCTATATAGCGAAAAATATATAGACGTATATATACCATGTATGTATAGGAGAATAGCGAGTTAACCGAGTAGCAAACATAAAAATTTGTAGTATTAAATCCCGTGAATAGAGAAGGCAGCGAAAGAGTGAAAAATAACAAAGTTAAATGAAAAAGTATAAAGCAGGAAAAGAGGGCGGGAGAAAAAGAGAGGCAAAGGAGTAAAGGGGACAGGAATTATGGTCGAATGCCCAGTAAAAGTCCCTTTAAAAATATCTATATAAAAGCCCTTTTAATTTCCGTAAGTCGTCAATCCATTCGAACCGAACTGATCCCTATGGTTTCTATGCAAATAGAAACCTGTCGACAATTCTCGCTATATTCGGTACAAAAATAGGGAGGGATCCCTTATACCCATGGATACACATATTTTTTTTATATTTCAGCTATACCGATTATACAAAAAATAACTGCCGACCGCATTTTTACCCACCCGAAATATAATATTGCCAAAAAAAACAAAAAAAATCTGCAAATCGACCGCGAAAAGTTTCCAAATTGATACAAGCGTATTGTTCTTGTGTATGTATATGGTTATAAAAAAGAGAGTGGCTGCGGCGTTTTGAAACTTTTCTTTTTTTTTTTTTTCAACTTTTTTCTTAAATTATACGTTTTACATTACGAAGAGGGAGATGGGGTAAGGGTAGGGATAGGGAAGAGGCAAGGAATGGAAAGAAAAAAAAAAAAAAAGGGCGGGATAAAAATATGGTATAAATGGCTCGAAAAAAAATTAAATAAAAAAAAAAAAAATGGAAAAAATGGAAAAAAGATGTAGGGTGAGAAAGGGAAGGAAATGGAAGGCACGATTCCATGCGACACATTGCCCGCGAGCCAGCCAGTTATACAATATATATAAGAGGAGAGGCCCCCGGGTTTACAATACATTTGCATTGGTAATAGAAAACTTTTATCCAACTCGTTAATGTCGTAACCATTCAATCTACTCCCTCCCTACCCTCCTCCTCCTCCTACTCTTTACTTCCGCTCGTACCTACCATATATACCTGCAAAGAGCCGGGCCATTCAATTTATAACTTAAAAATTGACAAATCGAATTACATTTAATAAAGTTATAATTGTGCTGCGATGTATAATGTACCCGCGCCTCTTTTCCCTCGAAACCCCTTATTATACATACATACATACATACGTATTAATATATATAAATATATAAACGTAATACAACTTTGCTGATCGTTTTCTTTGCAATAAAATCGCGATACGTGTGTATAGGAACGTGCATATACCATACTTTGCACACAATGATTGACGAATTTATCGTGAATTTTTTTAACGATCGTACGATCGCACTGATATCGTAGACCACGTTCTCTATTCTCCCGAATGACTGTGTTCCTCTGTCGAATAAAAAGGGGCGGTTAAAGAAAAGATTGAAAGAATAGAAACGTTCGTAGTTGAGTAAGCGAAGAAGTGGAAATTTGATAAGAAACAGAAAAGTCTTGCGTCTCGTCTCGCTTTCCTGCTGCTGCACCCTAAAGGCATATTTTTTTCAATTACATTTCTGTCCGCGACACACAGCTGTCGTCATCATACGTGCAGGAGAAACACAGTTGGATTCTATTTATTTTTTCTTCATTTTCAATTCTGGATAAGAAACCAAAAAAAGCAAAGAAAGAAAGAAGAAAATCAAAAATCATAAAAACCCTCTGGTCATAGCTGTCTAGATCGCTATACATATCTCACTGTGTATATATATACTTCTTTTATACAATAAGTAAATGACGTAAAAGCATACGAGCGGGCAAAGATCTGTAGTATATCTTCACATTATCATACCTCAGTGTATTTCTGCGTAACGGAGAAGACGAGGTAGGTATGTACACGTACGCGCGTCGTACATGCAAACTCCGTATACGTTTGACGTAGCTCTTTGTAAAAAGAGTCGCCCCGTATAGCCCCTAGGGAATTTTTCCGAAATAAGAATAAGAAGAAGACGAAGAAGAAAAAGAAGAAGAAGAAGAAGAAGAAGAAGACACCCGGGTTCTCTTTTTCCTACAATTTTTTTTTTTTTTTTTTTTCCATCATTTTTGTCTTCTTTTTTCCATATCAATTTTTACCCGCCCGAAACAATTCCCGGTACGTGATTCCTTATTTCGACGATGTAGTAGAAAACCCCCCGGAGGAAGTTTATAATTTAAATTTGAAAAGAAACGCTACCTTATATATTATATCCTGTATCTAACTACCCCAATCATATATCTACCTGTATGTCTTAGACGTAGAAGTAAAAATTGGAAATTAAAAATTAAAAAATCAAATTATATATACGTACCTATACGTATGTGTATATATGGACGATATATTAATTTCGCCGAGTAGCTACGAGTGAACGACCCCATTTTGCCCCCGAAAAAGAGAAAAGAAGAAGAAAAAAAAAAATACGTACTTATACATTATATGCGTGTTGCGTGTGCGTTATCCACACATGTACAGGGTATATATATGTATATATGTACACAGGGTGTCCCAGAACTAAATGTCCAAAATGAAAGGTGTCCTGGAGGAGGTCGAATCGAGTAAATTCTCCCGAAGAACATGGGCTCTGCGAAGTCGCGATCGCGAGATATCACCGGTTGAAAAATTTCGCTCTGCGCCGCGATCGTGGCGCAGAGCGAAATTTTTTAACCGGTGATATCTCGCGATCGCGACTTCGCAGAGCCCATGTTCTTCGGGAGAATTTACTCGATTCGACCTCCTCCAGGACACCTTTCATTTTGGACATTCAGTTCTGGGACACCCTATGTACATATTTATATACACATATCTATATATACGTACACGTTACTACAGGTATATTATATACCTACAGTCAGAGGTTTTGGAGCATCCGTCAAGCGCAACGGGTATGATGCCCGAGGCTAGCGTCATTTTAGATTTTCCCACCGTTATATATATATATATATATATATATATATATATATATATATATATATATATATATATATATATATATATATATATATATATATATATATATATATATATATATATATATATATATATACGTAAATATGTATAGCAAGAAATAATAACGCCATGTAGAGTAGCATGGATGTGCGAATAAGGGATAGGTATAAGGTGGATAATATAAAATAAACGTACACCCATATACCTACGGAGAGAAAATACAAGGGATGTAAGCTCGGGGAAGAAATGGCAGCAGGTACGTACCGCAAGAACGACGAGTTGGATTCGCGGTAGCGTCATAATATATCGCTCATTAAAAAGTTACTTTCCCTTAGCTCCAGGAAATATATAACTATACGTATGTATACACATGGTAATATGTATACCAGTTCGCGTTAGGATTATAACGTAAATATGTACTCGTGAGACTCTACCGAGTCTCGTGATATAATCGTACGTAAATATAAAGTGATCTGAGCTTACCTATACCTATTTTGAATTTTAAATTTTGAATTTTTATCCTATATGAAGGTATAAGGATTAGCAAAGAAAAAAAGTAAGACACGCGTCTGACGTAGCTAGTAGACGATAATTTTTAGGCTCAATTATGTAGAGGTGGTTAACAAAAAAGCAGAAAATAATTGGAAAAAAATAATTATAATAATGATAATAATTAAATGAAACGTGAAAAAAGGAGAACAAAAATTTAATTGCTCTCTTCTGATCTTTTCTCTTTCTCTCTCTCTCTTGCTGTCTTCTTTTTTTTTTTTGCTTTCTTATTTGCTTTTTCACTGGCCCTTGTTCGCGTTGCGGTCAAAACGTTTCGAGGTCGAGTCTGAAGGCTGAGAGCTAAGAGCTGGTAAGGCAAGGGTATCCACTCGAATTAAGACTTGACCGTCTAATTCGAGGGGATTCAAAACTTTTTTTTCCAAATTTTTTTTTACTCATACCTGCCTCAATTCTTTCATCCCCTTTATTTCGTTCTTTGGTATACATCCATAGGTAGGTACGGCTATTCTGCTTCATTCTTTTCGTGTGTATGTGTAGCCTTTTTTTTTCATTTCATTTTTTGTTTCATTAATTTTTCCAAATTTTTTAGAGAGATTACTCTCGGAATTCGCGGTGCAAAAGTATATCGGCAAAGTGTCGATCGACGAAAAAATAGACCGTCGATCGTTGTTCGCAAATCCGCGTATAGATACGTAACGTTCGTGAATAATATGTACTCGTAGAACGCGTTGGCCTGCCTGATAGCGTACCTAGGTACAGAGAGCGAAAGTGAGTGAAAAATTTGACGTAAAACGAGCGGTAAAACTTCTCCGGTTGTACAGCTATATAATATATATGTACAGACGAATGAAATGAAGAAGAGTGCAGTGCAAAAAATAAAGGTAAAAATAGAGGAAAAAAAAACTAGGAAAAGGAAGGGGGGGAAATAATAGGAAAGAGAACAAAAATTTTAAATTGAAAATAAAAATCGATGAATCAACGCGTTTTACATTTGTACAAAAGTAGAAAAAGCCTGCAGTCATATACTAGTCTGAATCAAAAAATGAAATGAAATAAAAAATAAAATACGTAGGAAAGAGGTAAAAAAAAAGATGCGCATTTCAATGTGGGACGGTTCGAACGAGAGAATCATCGACAATTTGTGAAGAATAGACAGCACCCTCCAATCTCCGACCTAACTCCTATACTGCAGCACTCTCGCTCGATCTCTCTATTACCCCCGGCACGCTTACATATGGGGCATTCCACGTGAAATCGACCAGGCCGAAATCCTCATCCTCTTAGAACTGAATCAAACTTTTTTGAAACGTTGTTGTTAGTTGCTAAGAGTAGGCGTGATTTTGTGTAGATTTTTATTCGAAGACGTTTAGACGTCAGCAGTCGATGTAATATATTCGCGAAAATCGACAATGTCCGAGTTTCAATTGAGTATAACTCGAAAACTATGCATCATACAAAAAAATGTTGAATATCAAAAAGCTTCAGTTTAAAGTCAACTTCAAAGTTGTGATATGCAAAAAAATATGGTGGCTTCGAAAAGTTGACAAAAAACTATTATAAAACTAATTTTTCAAATTTCTCAAAAACCATGAGTTTTTTATCGCTTAAAATTTCAGAGAATATTCCTCTGTATTGTAAAAACACCGTGTATAAATCTCATCGTGGGGCCGGACTTCGTTTAGAAGATATGAATTTTTTACTGAAATTATTTCGAAACAAAAACACAATAACTTTTTCAGCACTCTGCGAAATGGAAGGAATCAAAGTACACATTATAAAGTTCTGTTTATTTAACGATTTTTTAAGATTTTATGAGTCAATACTCAATGCAAAGTTTTTGTGAAACGAAACTTTTGCTGTTGTTTTTGTTTCCAAATGAATTCAATAAAAAATTCATATCTTCTAAACGAAATCTGGCCGTATGATAGGATTCATACACATTATTTTCACACTATAGAGGAATATTCTCTGAAATTTGGAGCGATAAAAAACGTACGGTTTTTGAGAAATTCAATAAACTAATTTTAAAATAATTTTTTTCAACTTTTCGGAGGCTCTATATTTTTTTTGCATATCATGATTCTGAAGTTCACTTCACACCGAAACTTTTTGCTAGTCAACATTTTTTTGTATGATATCTAGATTTCGAGTTATACTCAATTGAAACTCGGACTGATTGTCGATTTTCGCATATATTGCATCGACTGCTGACGTCTAAACGTCTTCGAATAAAAATCTACAAAAAATCAAGCATACTCTTAGCAACTAACAACAACGTTTCACAAAGTTTAAATCAGTTCTGAGAGGGTGAGGGTTTTGGCCTGGTCGATTTCACGTGGAATGCCCCATATAAATACCTGCAGTCTGTGGCGGCACCCCATTTCCAAAAATTGTATTTATTTTTATTTGTATTTATTTTTTCTCACAAGGGGTAGTAAGAAGAAAATAAATAAGAATAAAAATAAGAATAGATCTAGAATACCTATAAATATATACATATGTATATATGTAAATACCCACCATATACACGCGCCCTCGCAAAATCCATGGAAAAATATTCAATGCCGTATACGTGGTGCGCTATGTACATATATATGTATAACGAATATATTCGCGGATGTAGAATAAGTTTTCCTCTCCCTTTTTCTCTCTTTTTTTTTTGGTTCCGTTTTTTCTTTGGCTGTTTTTTTTTTTTTTTTTTTATTTTTATTTTTTTTTTCTTCACACTACCCCTCAGCTGTAGCCCTTAAGCCCGGAGGGTCACGGGCGATTCGCCATCTTCTGATTGCTGTCGTCCCCCAAGCTTGTATATTCCCTATGGATGGTAAGATGTGTGTGACTTGACTGGGGTGGAAAGAAGGAAACGGAAAAGGGAAGGATGGGAGCACGCGCGTCCCACTTTGCCGACTGTTGGCGCGCGTTTATACACATACATATGTATGTGTGTACATAAATTTCGTTACAGTATACGTATACATGGTATATGTATATATGTATGTATATAAAAAATGAGCAGAGTATTTGAAAATTTATTTAGAAAAAAAAAAAATAAAAAAAAAACTTCACTATGAAGAGAAGATTACAATATTTTCTCATTAATTTTCGAAGAAGAAAAATCCACCACTCCGTTTTCTTTCCTTTATTGCAGACTGTTGTTCATGGCAATTTTCCCTCTTTACACTTCTCCTTTCTTTCTTCGTTTTTTATCTTTTTTTTCTTCTTTTTTTGTCTACCTATGACGTCTTCTGTCGAACGATTTGCAAATAGCAATGAAAAAAGAAACTTTGTTTGTTATACAGTTTTTTTTTTTTTACTTTTTTGTTTTTTTTTGTTTTATTTTTCAATCGTGTACCGTGCGCATTAACTAGCTCGTGATCGAAGTATCGAAGCGACGTCAATCGTAACCGACTAACAAAGAGAGAGCGAGAGAGAGAGAGAGAGAGAGTATGAACGAAAATGAAAAATAGCTGGAGACAGCCAGAGGAAAAAAAAAACTGTTTTTTTTTCTTTCTAATAATAAATAAATAAAAAAGGGATGTCGATAAATATTGAAATTTTTTTTTTCCCGGGAGAATCACTTTGTATATATATACCTGGTCCCCACTGTACTATATACAAGTGACTATATGTATACGTATACCCGTACGTTTCGAAAGCATTTTCATAAATTTCAAACGTCGAGAATGTACGACACAACGCCCGTGTATAAAGGGAACGTTAAAATTTCGAAAAAAAACAACAAAAAGCAAAAAAAAAATAAAAATAGAAAGAAATTTTGACGTTGCTGTTTGATGCTGGTATATAGATACATATACCTATACATATACTGTGCCAGCTATACATATACCGAAGTCGGAAAAACCTGCAGCTCGCAAATTACCGGTAGGAAATCACCTACCGTCATGTATGTATGCGTATTTATATAACTATATGTATATATACATGGGAACCTACGTCATGAACGCGTATTTACATTCAGACTGACAGGAAAATTTAAATTGGCTTCAAATTTTTATTTTTCATTTATTATTTTTTTTTTTCTGACCATACGGTCCAGTTCAGTACGTTATATAGCTCTCTAGCTCGGGGGCGTTTAGCAGTGTGAATCGTACTCAATTATTTCGCAAATTGAATAGCTATAATATACAGTCAAAATTTAACCGTTAATTAATAATTTGCGTATACGTGAAACACCGCGGAGAATTCAATAACATACGTCTATACGTATACCACGTATATTTTTATTTATTCTATTTTGTTTCAGTTCTTCATTTATTTTACCAAATATATGTATAGATATAACTGCGAAAATATTTTATAGCTTTTATAGTACATACATATATACATACCTACTCCGTTAAATGGCACGTCAAAATTTAATCGACACCTTTTAACTGATATATTAAGGGATTATAAGATAAATTTATATTTGATCCGTTTTAATCGCTGACCAAGTTCGGATTGACGATACGATATGAGAATAATTTATCGCTCAAAGGATGGACCGTATTATAGTTGAGGCCATATAAGGGTCGTGTCATTTTTAACATTCAATATATGGCGTGATACGCCCTGCATCGCGTTGATTTTTGGTGCAGAGCACACCCTCGCATTGACCGTAATAACCATTAAAGGTTCACGCCCCGCTCCGAAAAGCAAAACAGTGTTTTTCACTCAAATAATAATAACAATATTTACCGCAATAATTAATCGCTTGACGTACGATGAGAATCATGTTTTAAATCATTTATAATTTCGTATATACATATAATGAATATATGCTGCAGCTGGGATAAATGTGGATCGATTATATCCAGTCCCGGACAAAAAATATAATTATTATCATTATCATTCGTAAATGACTATAGTTTCCTTTTTTTTCTTTTTTGTTTAATGAAATTTAACGTTTATTGGAACGCGGAGATTCCCAACGTGGGTCTCATATTCTCTTTCCAGTGAATTTTTTTAGATCCTCGGTGCTTATGCTTTAGCGCGAGTTAATTAGGTCTACGAGCGAAAAGTGCTAATTTCAGGATCTGAATTTTGCTCGGAATTTTCATAACGAAGTGAAAAAAAAGAACAAAAAAAATATATACAACATTTCGTTCATAATTGACTATAACAATCTTCGGAGCGGATACCTACTTCGGGAATTTCGATTATTATATTCACTGATCCGCAGCTACTCTAAGGGTCCAATTAAATATGTATGTATATATGGGAGAGTGGGACCCAATGGACCCCTAAAAAAAATTGCAAATTTTATAACGAATTGATGCAAAAAAAAACTTCATTTTTTTATGGAGTAGTTATATATCGAAACATATTTTGAAAATATTTATCCGTCGATAGCTCAGATAATCGGCTATTTAATCGGCTATTTAGTTTTGCTATTGAGTTGAAATCGACGTATCAAAAAGTTGAGGAATTTGAACACAAGTTTCTATTTATACTATATAAATAGTTCAGTTTATCTAGTCTCAATTAAAAGTTTGAGGGATTTCGGCATCATTAAAATACAAACAAATTGACGCCCTTCCTAATCACCCACATAACACGGCCCTAGGCGGAAGAACTGCCTTAAAAAGCCACCTCCTGTTTTTCCTCGAACCTCTGCACTCAAGATCGTTTGATCCCTTTTTCTATTGAATTCAGCAACGATTATTAAAACGGTTCTAAAATCACAGGCCATTAATCGAGTTGGTTAATTTTTTTGTTTGTTACCATTTTTGAGCCAGAGTAGAGCTCTGATTTATTGCAACAAAACGAGAGAACATAGAGTAACAAAAAAAATTTATATATATATAATCAACGACCGGTCGTCGGGGAGAGGAAAGCGGCAGGTGCACATACTATTCCCTCCGACACCTAGACTAGCAGATATCTAATGTGCGTGTAACGTATGTAGCTACTACTCCGTTGTAGGTACAAGGATACATCTGTTAGCGTGGGTGTATTTCTACCTATATCTATGTATCTATATACGTATAGGTAGGTAGATAGGTCATACATAGACCTATAATATACATGTGCAGATGATGCATAGGAGGGCGTTTGAAACGGTGGTTGCAATGCGCGCGTAATCCCTCCTCTCTCTATCCTAAACCCCCCGAACAACGGATCGCAGATGTTGCACACGAGAACGGGTTACCAGCTCCATCGCTATCAACGAGTGACAGGTAGCTAGGTTGGTAGGTAGTAGGTAGTAGGTAGAGGTACGTACGTACGTACGTTGCTGTAGTCACTGTAGTACGAATTGACCCTGCGGGCGAAGCAATTTAATGCAATGCAATGCCTAGAGACGTCGTGGACTCTTTTGGCCGTGGACGTTATTGGAAATTTATCGGTGAATAGTATTAGGCAAACCCTTTTTTTGTCACACTTCAGAAAAGTTACGCGCTTGTCCCTCTCACCCTCACTCCCTCCAATTTGGGTCTTATAAGTTAAAGGAGGTATTTTTTCGGGTAGAAATAGCACCCCGATTTTTCGTTCAGATTTTTAACATTTTCCCTTGGATTCACGCAAATTTTTCAATTGATGATATTCTCGAGAACCGAACTTTCGAAATTTTTAAAAATTATACAAAAAAATAAAAATTACTCTAATTCTGTAGCCAAAACTAAGAATATCACAACAGTAAGCAGAGTGGCCCAGCAAACCAGCGATAAAAAAAAACAAAAACTGTCAATTTTTTTTTTATTCTATTCTTTCGTAAGATTTTGAGTTGTAAATTCAATTAGGAATTGAATTCAGATGGTTTGAATAAATTGAGATCTCTAAAATCTCTCACAGTGCAGAAATTCTTTGACTTATATACAGATTTTTCAGGTAATTATTCAGGTTTCCAGGGGTTGGTGACTACAGAAATCAATTCCAGTATATTATAGCTCGTCCTTATATCAACCGTATTTCTTATGTAAAATTTTTTGAGGAATCAAACTTTGATGTATGTAAAGAAGCTTTCACTGAAAAATTAGATATTATATGGAATGAAAAAAAAAGGATAGAAATTTGTTGTATCTCTACCATGGCGAATTTTCTGTATTTTTTTTTTTTTATATCCGCTGTGTAGCAATCACGTTCGATTCGGCTTCTGTGTAATGAAGTTTATCTCGAGAAAAGACGACGAGAAAAAAAAAAACTGTTTGAAATTGCCATTTTAATGCTCAATTTATTTTATGCGTCGATATAAAATACGTGCGGAATAGGTATTTGATAAAAAAAAAAAAAAATTTATATATATATATATATATATATATATATATATATATATATATATATATATATATATATAACAAAATAAAATAATATATAAAAAAAAAAAAACACTTTCGGATTTTTACCTTCCGAAATATACGGTGTATTTGAAAATCGACTTTCAAATGCTCTATCCCTTGGCATGCGATACAGAAAATGTAGATTCCTCAACCCATTTTACGCCAAAGAATAAATAAAAACTAATCAATTACCTAATTTGTAAAAAGTTTTACTCTCAAAATGAAAAAAAAAAAAAAAAAACAAAACAAATTTTACAATCTACGTACGATAAAACGAAAAATTTCTAAACTTCATTGCTCTCGAAAAAAAAAAAAAAAATTCCCTAAATCAATTATCTCGGCAGATATTTGACACGCACGATCGAAGTATTGGTATTTCTATAAAAATAAAAAATAAAAATTCGCCCTTTTTGTCTCTTCATATCGGTTCGCATATAATAAAATTGGTATTTCATTACTTTGAACAAAAAAAAAAACAAAAACAGTATAACAAGGGCGGGAGAAAAATCGCATTATTCTAACGAGGGTGAAAGTCGTTCGATCTAAACGGGACAAAGTTTCTCCAAAACTGTCCATCTAAATGGCAGAGGTGCAGCAGGGTGGATTATTATTTCTCTGCTGCATCGCCGTATGCCATGTAATTTTACAATATGCCCTCGACGGTCAGAAGTACATTTGTTTGTTTCATTTTCAATTTTTTGTGCCATTTTTCAAGATAACTCATGACTCATTTTTTTCTTTTTAAATAGTAAATAAATTTTGTGATTTTTGACTACGTATATAGGTTATACTAGACAGTCTGAAAGCTCTTTTCCACGGTCGGTATACCTACGTACTGCACGCATATTTCGCAATGAAGCCGAAGCTCGAATTATCCACTCAGATCCGCACGAACGAACGAACGAACGAACGAACGAATGAAAAGAGGAATGAAGAAGATAGGAACGGATGGAAGAAGGACGCGTAATATTATAATCCCTCGGCGGCGGGCCGCGTCGTCGCTGCTCTTTGGGAGACAAACAGAATTAAAATTGAGCGCCAGCGGTCGGTCTCTCTGTCTGTCTGTCGTTCTGTCGGTCGGTTGCTTGCGTTAAACGCGATTAAATATCAAAGCCGTTGTCTCTCTCATTACAAGGTTAATTAGGAATGGTTAGGGGGGCAAGGCAGTACGGGACAGGGCAGGACAGGACGACGAGCACCAGGACGAACGGTACCAACCAACGGGTAAATTTATTGTCCATATTTTCATCCGGAATACCATTTATACATTCACAAAGAATAGGACAATGATAAAACTGGCTATAATATTATAATATATATACATATAAAAACAAAAGAGCGTTTAAAATTTCTCTTAGAAATTTTCACCCTTAAGCTTTAACGGATTTTCAAGTTTCATTTTTATTCACTTAACTGAGTTAGTTCATCCGATATAAATTCAAAGACACGACTTTTTCCATAAATATAGTATATATATTTTTTTAAACATATATTATACCTATACATAAAAAAGTTGAAACGGGTCAAGGGGTTTGAAGACAGCATAATGATTTCCGCGATCCATAACGCGCTAGTACGTCGCGTGTCCTCTGCAAGCATAGGATAGTATCCCTTGTAGTCTCGATCCTAATGGATTAGTGGGACAATTTCGTTGTCCCATGGATAATTTAAACCAATTACCTTTGGATAATGATAATTATAGCGATTATCGTTGTTTCGTAACGATTATCCACTTGGCGCCCAACGCAAGAATCATAAGTTGGCTCGTGTAATACATAAAACGTTCTCTGCGTATATTCTACTCGACGAATCTTTTTGTGCAAAAAATGAACGTTTTTCTTTGTTTTGCGATAGACGAGAAATAAATTCTCTTACCCCCACCTTTCATTTTGGACATTCAGTTCTAGGACACGCTGTATAATACAGTGAAAATAATTTCAGCCACTCGAATTACACGAATGAAGAAAGAAAAAAAAAGAAAAATTTGTGGGTTGTTTTATTCCGTAAACACGTGAGGCGCATAGGTATAGTAGACGTGTAAACGAGTATATATAGGAGGCATTACCAAATTGGGAATAAATATTTGAGTAGGGTTGGATTTCCGCGGTTGTGTGAATCGGCGTGGAGGAATTTCAATCGAAGTGATTTTCGATCAGTTGATTGCAAACCGCCGCGCCGGCTGATCACTGCCGGAGTTAGATTCTTCAATTTCCATTTATTTTGCCATAGAAATAACCTATACATACAAAATTCGAAAACTCAACCACCGCACGAACTGTGAAGGTACAGGAGTACGAAATTTTTCATCCGTCTCTCTGCTCTCTAAACAATAGTTTATACATTTTGAAAATACACATAATATAATACAACACGCGAAGCACGTTTACCTTTGTACAACTGAAGAATGTTTGGATAACTTAATATATAGACCGCGAATTATCAATTGGTAAAAATAATTATGATGAAATTTTAAAAATGAATGGAACTACTTGTTGCAAGATTAACATACCGCACCGGTGCATTGTTCATCGTTTATATATCATGAAATATTCAATTACAACTGGAGTGGCCTCTGACTGCCTGCCTACCGCTCTCTGCCTGGTGGACCAGGATGTAAATTAATTACTGAATGCAATATTGTTAACTAATTGTCACCGTTCATTACCTACTTGTCCAAATATTATATCCTGCCTGAACACTGATTGCTATATCGGATTATTTATTTATAACATACGTATTTTCAATCAGGTATATACTTTTTTCGCGATTTTAATACCTGTACGCAATTCGACAATATTACTTGAATATAATATAAAAAAAATTAAAATACGTCTTCGATAACAGTCCAAAAACGTTTTTCAGTCAGCAAAATCAAGTCAATTGATTTATTGATCATTTAATTAATTAATTATTTCAGAAAGCAGCTGTGATAAAATTTCTGAACTACGAAATCTAAAAAAAAAAAAATCGGACAAATATCTGCGTTCTGGTTTCCTGTAAAGATCATAAAATCTAAAAACTAATTATAGAAAATTTTATACAGCGAAATTAAATTTAAATTGGACATGGGAATGTTTTTTGATCTTTTTCTTTTTTTTGCTAGTAAAGTCGAGATTCGTGGGAGACAGAAATGCTGTCTCTATATGAACTCTGGGGTTTAGTTATGGTCACAGTAGTCGCAGCTATCCGCAGACTTACCCTCGGATTATCCGACGTTGGGGGTGTATACGATATAGGCCGAGTCATGCATTTAGAAGTACGGTTATCTGCATACGAGATGGACGTAGCCCTGTTTTATTCATATTTCGTATCTTATTGAAGGAAGGTGTGGCACCGGTAATCGCGATCCTAAAAACTATATCAATTCATACCTTTACGTGTAGCATCGAATAGTAACGAATTTGAATGCTTTTATCGGCTAATTCTCATCAATCTTTCACCTATTTTTAGATAATAAATCAGTTGACGATTTTCCGAATCCCTCAAAATCTATTTGATGGAATTTATATCAAGGAAATTTTTTTTATTTTGTTTATTTGGCGCCTAACACTAATTTCGAAAGTATTTTGATTAGTATAGTGTAATTAATAAAAATGAAACGTTATATAGTTCCGCGTAAAACCAACCAGACGTCGTCTCGTTGACGCCCATACCGAAAATTTTTCAGCTACAAATGATTGCCTTCAAATTTCAAGAGACGTTAAAAGTTTGCAGAAAATTCTTAGCAATTTGGACAAAAAAAAAAAAAAACAAACAAATAACCGAACCATATTTGAATATATTTTGGAAAAGTTATTCGGTCAAAATGAAAAATTTGTATACCTAATACAGTACATATATAGCTTAGATTCTTTCGAAACGTTTTAGGGCTATTAATTATACATGGCAAAATTTTCAATCAGGGAGACTGATGAGAAATCCCGTGGGAATTTGTGTCCGATGAAGGAAATCGCATGACCGATATAAGCGATCAGCCTCGATGGATTTTCGTTACTCGGTTTACAACCAACGACAGCAATATATATATACAGGTATATGTATGTGATCGATAAGATCAGTTGATCCGTAATACTTAATTAACAATTCCGAGTAGGACGTTTCCTAATTATTCAACCACCCCCCATTTTGCGACACCCTCTGCAGCAGCAGCCGTCATCAGCCTAAGGGCAAAGACGATGATCACTGTGTATAGACGAATTATTATTATTATTATTATTATTATTATTATTATCATTATTATGTTATTGCAATCGAAATGGAAATCCGATTATTGTAAAGGTCCTCCGCTACAGGAAGCTACGGAAATACGATGGGAATGGACATTTGGTTTAAGGACTAGCCGAGGGGTCGGCATTCGACCGAGGATCCTCGTCTATCGGTCTCCCGCGCATTCAATTATACCGACGAAGATTTACGGACCTAGGTCCGGCAAGAGGCGAATTGATAAAACGAATTTTTAATCGTTCTTCGACTAGCGATTATCGTCGCTGGACTGGAGTCGGGTCCAGGTTCCGAATTTTAAAAGTTCCAAACGGTGAAAATTCCGAATTCTGATATCACCGAGTCGCAGTTTTTAGAAAGAGTAACTTGAAAGTCACGCATGGAGCGCCGTCATAAAATTTTCGGGTTCTTGGACTTTTGGAGTTTTGAACTTTCTGAGCTTTTAGCTGTCAGCATGATTCCGATCTTTCCGAATTTTATCATTCTGAGCTTTAACGTTTCCGAAAATTAGAAATTACTTCAAACGAATTCGCAATTTTGACCGTTCAGAACTTAAAAAATCCTTGTTTTTTGTTTTTGTCAGTCGAAAGTATTTCGTTAGTAGAAAACAGTTCATAGAATATCCGAAGATCTGAATACAAAGAGACGAATAAAAAAATTGTCGTTTTCTTGTATCTCATTTGCTAAAAATATCATAGCGAAATTTTCTACCAAATTCAAAAAAAAAAAAGACGTTTTTGTAGTTTCGGTTGAAAGTTTTCTCTTCATCTTTTTCCTTCGCCCTTACTTATGTAAATTATGAGTTGCAAAAAAATCGCAATAGGAATTTGCCTGTTAAAGAAATAAGGCGTCACCAAGTTCCCGAAATGGGATTCTTTGTCTTTGACTAGGGATTTGCTGGGTCCAGATGTCACCGCGCAGGGTAGAAGCACGGCGAGTCGCCGAGGTTCTAACTGGCAAACTGTTGATCCGACTGCAATTTCGCGCGCGATCGACTTCGCGCCCGCGCCCGGTTCCATCCAGTTTAGAGAATTCCCTTTCCCAGGGTTATAGGTCGTCCCGAAGCATCGCGCGCTAAGCCGCGGCTATATGATTTCGATTTAAATTTCACTTGTTGCCGCACCCTGAATCCACCTAGAGAACCAAACTCCACCAACTTTATTCTCGTAGTTATTTCCATTATCAATGTCTAGGTATACAAACTTTCCTCAGCCCGAAACCTGCACCATTTTGACATTTTTGCCTCCTTTTTTTTATCTATTTTAATTTTTTTGTTCTCTAGGTCAATTTCACATCCATCTGTTATAAAATTTCGAAGAAATCGACATTTTTTAGGCACCTTCTGTGTAATCGATGAATGAATTAGTTCAGTCCATGGTAGCAGACTTTTTTCCCCTCGTTATTACATCTATCCAAAGTATGGATTGAGATCGCGGTGTCTATAGGTAGATAAAGGGGGTATATCTATACGAGCCGGGAAGAGGAGGCACTGGCGCGAGACTCGTCGTCTCTTGGAGAATAAACGATTAAAATGCAAATTTTGTCGGGAAAATTCACCCCCTGCCACCCTAACGTCGCTGGCCACGCCAACCCTCGACTCGATCTTTGCCTCTGCAGCAGACGATAAATAGATATATATGCGTATGTATGTACCCACCTGAAAGTGTGAACGGACGGGGAATTAGAGGAGATTCGGAAGCATTTTTGCCCACTGTAGCGAAACCGATAAGCAATAAAAATAGGAGCAATTTAAAAGATGAATATATTCTGTAAAAATCGAACGATTTTTATCGATTTTCTTCTTTTGTTTTTTGTGTACATATATCTGCAGAATTTCAAAATTAAATACCTGCATATGCCATTTCTTTTTGTTTCGTTAATTAAAATTACATAGATTTTTTTGTTTCTGAGGATTAGGGAAGAAATCTTTATTCTATAAATAAAATCTGCGGATTAGGGTACAGTGGCGCGGTTCGTATACCTACTCGGCGCTTAGTATGCATTAGCGAAACTCCGATCTCTAGCGTTTTGAGTCAGACGTGGATTCCCTGAAGAAATCCTTCCATTTCTCTATCTTCTCATATCGCGCGTTAAACGTCAAGTATAACCCGAGCTACGAACGGAGATTTAATCGAAAACCCTAGAGATCGGCGCGTTAACCTTGCGTGTAATGACGATTTGAGAAGAGACTTATAATATAGCCGTTATAAGGTTCCATATCGACATATGATCGCAATTTTTTGACTTGTTTATTCTATTTATTTATTTATTCATTTTTTCTTTTTTTCTCCTATCTTCGTTGGAATTTGGTATATCGTGTTCCGTTTGGTGAATATGCGCGGCACTGCATGCCGCACGCCGCCAGTATAGGTAGGTATAATAGCTGTAGTAATTAAAGAATTTATTTTTACAAAAAATTTTGTTTTTACAATTCATTAATTTGAAAAAATATTGCATACTCTTGCGTTCTGCGCAATATAACGGGGAGGAAATTTTTTCAAATAATTAGACTCATCAAATACTGCTGGAAATTTGAGGCAAGCATTTTTACCTTGCTAATGACCATGCCGGAGCAGAGCTTTACGTGTTCTGTACTCGGGAAACACGCGAGAATATTATATCCTCTGTGCAGGTAATAATAAAAAAAAAACTTTTGACTTGAGGCATATGAAATAACGTTATTTTAGTTTATTTATTTATTACGTTTTCTATTAATTATTATAGAATATATTATATTTCCGAGTCTGATCATAATTATCGATAAGTAACGAACCCAGTATTTTTGTATTTTGTTTTTTTTTTTTTTTCTTTCATAACAAAATTTCGGTGTTTCCTCTAAAAATCAAAAAAAAAAATTAAATTAAATGAAAAAAAATTGAACGATATCCACAAATGTGAACTTTTTCCTACAGATGGTATACCTATTATGTATATTCTCAAGCGTTTAATATTCTTCGTTCCTATTAAATGGCATTACGGAGCACAACGGCGGCAAACGAGAATAAAATTGTTGAAATAAAATAAAATGTAAAAAAAAAAAAATAAAATAAAATCAAATAGAAAAAAAAAAGAACGAACCCGCTCTGGAATATGTTGAATCAACAATATTCCAGGGAGACTCAACTTGGTTTTAGCCACGGCCGTGTTCTACACGTACAGTCGTCCTCGAAAGTGAATTATATAAAAATTTCTTTTTTGCCTCCAAAATCTGCAATCTATTTTCTTTTTTTTCCTACCGTATTTCAGTATTTTTACGACGATTAAAAAGAGAAAAAGAATTACCGTATCTATGCAGGTATTACAAAAAACGATCAGAACTTGAAAATTTTATCTTCGAAGTAAAAATCCGCAGAAAAAATTCTTGTCAATTTTCACAATATGTGAGCGAAATATTTATTGTGTATATATATATATAAATGTAATAACGATAGAAATAAAAGCTGACTGTACCCGCAATAAGCTCGTGGTCGGCCGTGGCCGCGGCCGCGGCGTTGCAGAACGACGTGGGATATATAACGCAGACTTGGTGATTTTTTTTTTTTTTTTCAAATTCAGTCGGTAGCTGAATATTTACATTACAAATTAGTAGCGGCGCGGCCGGCGCCGTCTCTATCTCCCACAGCCGCAAAATGACTGCATATCAATCGCAACCAGATTATCCGGTCTCCCAGTCTTCGTATCTTTCTTTAACCGCATAAATATGTTATATAGGTATATATGTACGTGTATATACGTACATGTCAAGGTGTAAAGGTCAAAACGGGTCTTATAGACACTTTTGAACATTTTTTTAATACTTTATATATATATAGAAATTCCGTTTTCTATAAATTTTGTACCTTTTGCTTTATATGTATATAGAAATTATATTTACTGTCAAATTGAAAAAAAAAAAGAAACCCAAAAGAAAAGTTTATCTGAAGATTATTAATTTTATTCCTAATTCGCTCGAGGGAAGCAAAAAATAAAAATAAAAATCTCTCACTCTCCCAAGAGAGAAAGAGATTATAACTTTTAACCGCTAAAAGTATATAGTAAGTATATCAAGATAAGTTGTTGCTGCAGGATGGATCATTTGAAGAAAAGTAGGTAAACAGTATTTTTATCATAATATTACATACTTTTCTCATTTCTCGCTCCAGACGATCTCCCTTCCTCCCTCTCTCTCTCTCTATCTTCACTTTTTATATTACAGTGTAATTAAAGTTGAAGATAATTCAGATGTAGCCAAAGTTAAAAGAGTTTTAAATTTCTTGAATGCAGCTGACAAATTGGAACTTCATATTCCGCAGGATTCTAGTTGAAACAACATTATCATTCTCATTTCCCTCTCTCTCTCTCTCTCTTGTTAAATTTAAAATGTCATATATCCGTACATATACCTTATACATACAATTTCGAAAATACAATCAAACTTATTCACCATCCTCTTTCGTTTGTTTTTTTAATTTTAGGTATTTTCTATACAGAGGGAAGACTACGACAAGCATCTTATAAATTCTCCAACAGCAAAATTATGAAATTGTAATTAAAATTTAAAAATTTCCGTACAATAGTAAAAAACCTATCACATATTATAGGTATGCTGCATATAAAATCCCTGCACGTAGGTATACAAAAAATTCATCCTCGTATTTTCAAATTTGAGGAATTATTATACGGCTGACCCTGTAATGCGTTAGATCCGGTGCACAGCAGCCTATACATATAAGAATTAAAAAAAAAAAAGTCGGACAGTAGTCCTTTCCTTTTCGTCTACATAGACGTCGTCGCGGTGGTCGTTATGACGCTGCGATCCGCACATACGTACGCAGGACAGGGGTAGTTAGGGTGGGTAGAATTATATGTACCTATATAACGCCAGGATCAAAGCTGGTTTTCCTTTCCATCTTCGCTCTTTTCGTATAGGTGAAATAATTACAGTTTACCTCCGTAAGTCAAAGTGACTACACAAAAAGGTATAGGTACGAAGGTGGATTATTAAGTCGTTTACGGATCATTCTACTGGAGGGTCGGCTCGGACCCTAATCCAAAAAAAAAAAAAAAACGAGAACGAACAAAAAAAAAAAATATCAGGTAATTTCGGGGGTTTAATGTTTCTTGGTTGAAAAAAAAAACAAAAAAAAAAAAATTTCGTGTTTTTGGAGTCAACGTTACAATTCTCTCGTCTTACCCACGGCCTAATGACGCGACAGCTATAGGTACATTGATTAAGCGTAGGTACTATCTTCCTTCGCAATGCGGCGAACAAAGAGGACACCGATGACTGGATGGATGTGTTACGTGTGTGTGTAATACATGAGTGAACAAAAACGAAAAAAAAAGGAAATATAAAACCACCTAACAAACAAAATATCCGCGACAACGATAATTGCTGAGCGATAATTACGTAGAGTTATACTACATGTATATAATAACCTACTAAACTTTTAATGACTTGAAAGTGCAGTACATATTATATACTACATAGGAATTATTATTTTTTTTTCTTATTTTTTCACATCACCTAGCTGCTACGCTTTGGAGAAATTCAATCTTTTCATAGCTGCAGATTATTTGCATTTTGAAATATATTTAGAATTTATTATGGAGATTTGATGGACTTTAACTATAGATCGAGTCTTTTGAAGAAAAAGTGGTTGTCGCAGGATACAGGTCGTATATCGTAGATCCAAAATTTTTCTAAATTTGAAGGTAATATTCTAATACGATATCATTTTGGAGCAAATCAACGATATAAAGAGACAAGGTAATTCTTCCATCGTCGTGAGTGTAAGTTACACAATTTTTTTTCTCTCAACGTTTACAAAGCGGAATAAAGGAATGGTTTAAAATCAAAAATTTTCATATCCAAACCATCTACGACGAACCTAAATTACAATTATTATTTTGCGACGGACCACCTCCCCCCCAGGGCTGAAAATTTCATCTCTAACCTAGCAGTATCATACCTACGCGGTTTAAAATTAAATGAAACGATAACATTGTTTTATAATAGTTTTCTTAAATTAAAACCTGCAGCACCGCGGACGGGACAAAGCGAGTACCCATATACATACCTACACGGATGTAGAAGCGCTTTACCTGTATGTACTTCAGGTATGACATGAGAACACCTCGTACATGAATACATACATCGCACATCTCTGCACAGGTATAACATGGGAATAAAGGTTGATATATGCGCAGAGTATACATATATACACGTGTAGATAAAATACAGGTGAATATATGTATATACATATTTATGTGTATATGCATATACACGCCCCCCGCCGCTGTACATATACATACCCATGCAAAGCTTTATACACGAGGAGCGCGTCATGTTATATACGCGGGGCTCTTTGGCTCGAGGCTTCGCGTAGCCAAGCCCCGCGCGTCACCGCCAAGCCAGGGTAAACCAGATTAAAAAGCAGTTTCGAGTTTTGTTTCACCATTTCGACGACAGACGAGCCGGGGGCTGGCCTCGAATCAGCAGGCATCACCCGGAGGGCAGAAGCAAGCAAGCAGGCAGGCAGGCAGGCGAAGGCAGACGAAGGCAAACGCCAGGGGAATTTTTTTTCGTTACGCTTCGTTGACCGACTCTTTTGTTTCAATTCGTCGCACAATCTTTTGTCGCGTGTTTGAATATCAAAGGAAAGTACCTTCTGAATATGCTATCCCTGTATAACTATACCTGTAACCTCGCGAACTATCCTATACACACTTGTGGCTATACAGGGTGGCCCGGAACTAAATGTCCAAAATGAAAGGTGTCCTAGAGGAGGTAGAACCGAGTAAATTCTCTCGAAGAACATGGGCTCTGCGAAGTCGCGATCGCGAGATATCACCGGTTAAAAAATTTCGCTCTGCGCCGCGATCGTGGCGCAGAGCGAAATTTTTTAACTGGTGATATCTCGCGATCGCGACTTCGCAGAGCCCATGTTCTTCGAGAGAATTTACTCAGTTCTACCTCCTCTAGGACACCTTTCATTTTGGACATTTAGTTCCGGGACACCCTGTCTACTATATGAAATATTGTTTTATGCGAACGATTGAAAAAAAAAGAAGAAAACTGGATATTGATTGCATAATTATTTGGAATCTGGAATTTTAGACCTGCGCAGACTCGGAACAAGAGAAAAGGGTTGATTTTCCGACGTAGGTACCTGCCTAATTCTGTAGAGATTTTCCGCGGCAGAATTTGTAAAAAAAAAAGAAAAAAAAGAAATGTCTGATTTGTTCTGGTAGTGAACAGAGTTAAATTCTTCCGCGGTTGAAAAATTTTTATTTACATATGAATAAAACGACCCGAAAAAAAAGATGAAAAAATAAAACGGATGTTATGTTGCTGGGGAACAAACCGTGAGATATTTGAGAAAAAAAATTCGCGAAGATAAAAGACAAAAAAAAAATTTCTGGAATCCACTTGACTTGCGGTATAACCGTATTCGTCTATATATAGGTTTACATGTACATATTCACTCGTGGCTAAAGGTAAAGCAGTGTTTTAGTGTTTACGGGCAACGCGCAAATACTGGTTTCGACTACAATAGTGAATGGGCTTAGTTACGATGCACAGGCCGGATTAGAGATCGATAACAAATAATAATCAATTGATTGGAAGTTGTTGACCCATTCGTTGTGAACACGTTGGTGTATATCTGTGCAGTACCACCCTGCACTAGGTTTATACTACATATATAATATCTTTCGTACGTAGCTGTGTATCTGTATACCGATCAGCACCACCATCATTGACACAGCTTTTGTGCGTAGTATAAAGTACTTATTATACCTACTGATCGTAAACCGGGTGAAGCAGCAGGCATTACACGATATCTATAACCGGATAAAATCACTGGCTAGGTATACAAGTGTAAATATACGTAGTAATAATACGTATATATAGGTATACCCAGTGATATATAAACGATTAAACAAATTGATCAATTAGAGACCAATCGACTGTTTACCAATAATTAAAAATAAATTATTCACCATATATATATGCGAATGAGTGAATATATATATGACAATCAAATCAGACATCGCAATATAACGACGTAACCTAATTAAAAATAGCAATTTCATACGCGAAAGCAAAAGATTATAAGTTATATAAAATAAATTTAATCGAATAACGAATGATATTGGTCGAAAGTCGATGAAAATGGACCAGTTCTGAAAGTTGGATTGTGCGATTCGTTGAAACATAGTCGATAAAATGTAGATACGTAGTCCATAAAATGAGCCCTAAATGATCAACCTCTGAATTTTAAAAGTTACGAACGGTCAAAATTGCGAATTCATTTGAGACGATTTTGAATTTTCAGAAACGTTAAACTTCGGAATATTAAAATTGGGAAAGATCTGAATGCAGACAGCTAAAAACTCTGAAAGTCGAACACTCCGAAAGTTCGAGAGTTTGAAAATTTAATGGAATCCGACATTTTGACAAAAAAATCTACAAAATTTTGACCAGTTTTTATAAATTTCAAAAGTTCACTTACACAACTTTTTGATTGTGTATAAAATACTACTTTCTATCCCAAAAACAAAAATCTCCCATTTATTTCTATATACAGGATATAATTTTCGAAATTTAGTAGTCCATCTCCACCCACTTTACCCTATATACCATAACACATAGAATGTAGATATAGCTGATTACGTCATGTGACGGAGACATTCGAGGCGATGGGGGTCAGGAGTAGTTCGGAAGGGGTGAGAAATAAACGGGCCATGTCGGTTTTAATTAGGGCATCGATGTTACACCGTCGTCAAATAACGCCTGGCGTCGTTGTCGTCCCCGTCGTCATCGTCGCGTATCTGTTAGACATACCCAGACCCCCGTACCTACCCCGCGTAATGATTATAATAAGCATCTATGACGGAAACCTTCATAGCTGTCTCCAATATTCCCAACTATGTTTAACCCGGCATAGCCGCACCTCCTCGTCAATCTACCCAGACAACGTTCGATACTCTCCTTATCAGTAATTGCTCTGACGAAATTGACACCCTACAGGTTGGTATATAATTACAGTATACAGGGTGTCCCAGAACTAAATGTCCAAAATGAAAGGGGGCCTAGAGGAGGTCGAACCGAGTAAATTCTCCCGAAGAACATGGGCTCTGCGAAGTCGCGTTCGCGAGATATCGCCGCGATCGTGGCGCAGAGCGAAATTTTTTAACCGGTGATATCTCGCGAACGCGACTTCGCAGAGCCCATGTTCTTCGGGAGAATTTACTCGGTTCGACCTCCTCTAGGCCCCCTTTCATTTTGGACATTTAGTTCTGGGACACCCTGTATAAACATACATCTGTACCTATATCGCAGGCATAAGGGCAAAAGAAAACTAATTAAGAAAGACGATTTTTATCAAATTTTTAATTTTCGTGAGACGATTTTCTCAGCAAGTAATGAGTCGCACAGGGGATGAAAAATAACCATTCGGTTTGTATCCACATGTTTAAACACTCTTCGGACATATAACTCTGATATACTGTTCATAATTGGTTCGTAAAGCTAAACTGGGTAAAATAGACGGGTAAGTACTGTGGTTAAGTATACTTAGAGAGCAGGAATTACGCAGGATAAAGTATCTCAAGAGAGCAACAAAAACAGAGGTACATAGGTATACGTTATGTACCTGTTAGGTGTATATATCAAGACTGCAGAGTCTCTTAGCTACCGGTAGTAATGTGCGGCACGTTCAGAGTGATAATTTTAAGGGTACCAGTACAGCTTGGTTTTGGGAAAACTGGAGTACTCCGAAATTTATTTATTTGTCAACCGAAGCTTATTTCACATCGAAAAAAAAAATTTCTTCGAAAAACTTTGTCGTAAGGTTTCAGGCACATCGTTCGTCCACTTCGACCTCTCAAGGTCTTGCTTTCTCCAGACAGCAATTCTACATCTTATGAACGTAGGGATCGGTGAAAAAAAATTCATGTAAAAAGTTACGGTCAATTATCCAAAATTTTCAATATTTAGGCCACTAATTTGCAAATAACTTGGCTAACACGTAATTGTAAAAAAATTCCCTCGTTCACACGATGAGGATTTCTTTTCTGAACAAAATGAGCCCTCAACGACCTTAATCGGAACAACGATGTGCCTAAAACCTCACGACAAAGGTTTTCAAAGAAAATTTTTTTTTTTTTGATGTGAGATAAACACTTTGGCTGACAAATGAATGCATTTTGGAGTACCCCGAATTTCCAAAACCAAGCTGTACTGCAGGTTCCCTTAATCGTACACAGACACTTTTTGTTTTCTATATATTAGGTATAAAATGTACATATATACGGAAGAATTTTTTTGTATTCCCAAAAATAATTCATCTGCGTATAATATACATATATAATTGTATTCACGATTAGTGTACCTACTTTAGTGGAAATAAATAACGTTAGAGAGAAATTATTTCTCTCTATGTCTATGTAATATGTAAATCATACATATATGTAACTCGGTGATTCACGGAATTAATTAATAAATGGATCAAAAAAAATATATATATCACAAAACATCGCATCATTGAATGAACGTTGAAATCTCCATTAATTCTCCAAGTTGAAAAAAAGGCAATTAGGCGCAAAAACCACCCAATTAAACCCAGAGGACTCAGCTTTTATGAAAGAAAAAAAGACATAAAAAAAGGAAAAAAAATATCCCAGGGCTCTTTTCATCCCTGTAGGACTATAACTACAGCTTGGGACTGTACCTGCGCTATACTTTGACATTGATATGATAAAACTATGTCACGTGGATAATATATCGTGGAGGCCATGTCGTGTCGTTATTGATTAATTATATGTGTAAACGATATAGAAAGCTTGTTATACGTTCATTGCGGAATGTGGAAAATATCTTTGCGAAACGACGTGTACGAGAACACTTGTATTTGCATTGGGAGTTATGTTATATTCTTACATACATGATTCAGTTTCTGTTTTAATTAATTGTATATGTCAACTGATCGGCGTAGGTATATGGGTGCATCTGCAGTAATATTACACATATATATGCGAGGCCTCACGGTGCATTTGCTGATTAATGATAATGGCGAGATGCATGGTGTGTGGGCTACGTGTAGCTAACACCGAAGTCAGATTCGCGTTGGATTTAGGATTCATTAAACATACTTTGTAAATTGTGATACTAGATAGCGGCAAGCTGAGTGACGCTAAAAGCATGTAGATGAAAATCGCGTAAATTACCAACGTGCATGTGTACGTATACGCATAGGTATTTATATGACTATATGTTAAGGTAGTATGTCTTTTAGTCCCGAAGGAATATAACCTGCCTACCTACCCGTCACAAAATACCTACAACACCACTTTCTCGTAACCGCGTCGCGACGACGCGACAAGTGCGATGATAAAGTTTACACCGTACGTCTTTCAATTCTACCTGAATACACGCACATTCGTGTGTATATAGAGTGATATTTGTTTTTTATCTTTGCATTGCGTAACGTTAATAGTAATTAACGAAATTAATTTCCCGACAGAAAATGGGTTTCCACACACGGGACCGGGGTGAAGTTCCGAATTTTAAAAGTCCTGATCAACGGTGAAAATTTCTAATTTTATAATATTACAGAATCACCGTTTCAGAAATAAGATTCGACAAACATAAGAATCATTACGAAAGAGTTGAATGAATCTTAAGAAGAAAAAAAAAAAAAAAACAATACTTTCCATGAATTCGATCCAATTTGCGTATAGTTCAAACGGTAAACGTACTCGTCTAAAATATTCCTATAAAAATTGGTCGATTTCAGATGATCAATGGCAGAATAATATTGTGCGAAATCAATTGATTATGGGTTCGTCTATGAAAGCGGTAAAAGCTGACGGTAATGGTTGAATTATTTCAATACGTCTGAATGGCGGTAGATAGACAGATAATCAATGAATAGCATAATTCAAAGCCAGATTGATCCGCCCAGCCTTGATTATCCCATGAAGAGGTCTAAAAACAATGAAGTCAAACTCATAAGCCGCCCCTTCAAAAATCGAGATCGGCATTGGCCTGATTTGGGATGAAATGAAAATTATGCAGCAAAATAGAAATTTTTGGTAAAATCCAAAATGGCCATGCTAAGTTCCTGGAAATTTGAAAAATTCTGAAACACATTTCCGATCCCTGGCTGTTTTTTTATGCAAAAAAAAGTATAAAAATAAGCTATAATTGTTACGATTGAACCGACGTAATTCGCGAATGTAATCGTTACGGAGTGGCGCAGGGTACGTAGGTAACGTGAAAAAGTTTAATAATCTAGCTGGGCGCGGGCTACAGGCTCGGCGTTGGTCCGGGATCGGTAATACTCCGAGCACGAAGGGTAATTTGAACCGGCAACCGTTTGCACCGGTCACTACCCTAGCCTCTGGCCTCTATATCCTGTCGTACTCGTCATGCCCTGCCTACACCGTCGGCAATCACCGGGTATTCATGCAACGGACGGTGTCCGCCCCGTACTCTACCGTCAAATCCATCCCGAGGGTGCAACCATCGTACGCGCGCGCAATCCCGAAATTATATTCATAGCGTGTTCACCGTGCAGTTCAGGTACCCGATACGTACGGGAATACCTGCATGTTATCTCTTTGCATCCGTGCGTCGGTGTGTGCAAAAAGCATTTACACCGCTTCATCAAGTTCCATATAGTCAATGATACATTACAATTAGGTATTATTACGCGACCATTATATACGTATTATATTCCCTTTCATCGGATTCTTCATTTTATTTCAATTTTTCATCTTTTTTTTTTTCTTTCGTTTTCTATTGTAAAGAAATTTATATACATACTATATAGGTAATATAGTAGGTATACAGGTTAATCGATAAATAATGAAAATTTATCATTATTTGGATGAATAGAAAAGCAAAATTGAAAAAAAAAAAAGATTTTAAGCCAAAATCTGGGTTATGCAAATTGCATAGCATAGGTAACGATGTTTAGATAAACGAGATCTTAGACTTTGAGAAATACATCGTTGCAGTATGATCATAAGCTTGGATCTAGTTTGAAGGAGGAACCCATGGCACATTGCCACAGTGTCTATTATCGTCAAAACGACATCGTAAATACGAGAAAACAATTTTAGAACATTGAAAACAATGTCTATATGAAACGGACATTTATTATCACTGCAGTTTCGCTAATTAACTCCCGCAAGAAAATCTATCTACGATTGCAGTACGTCAACCACAACGCACGGTATAATAAGACAATGTTAATATACATATCTCACGCTCGTATATATATATACAGCTTATCTATAAATATATATGCCAAATTGCCTAATTGTAAATTACTATTCAAATTACACAGAGCTAAGGCTTGTCTCGAAAGACGCGTTCCAAACTAATTGGCAGTCCGTTGTTCTCCGTGATATATTTCATACGGCAAAAGAAATTCTTACATATTTGTAAGAAAATATGAACAAATAAATGATGAAATTGTATTCCAAACGACGCGGAGTGGTATAATTTAAGTAGCGATTGCAGGCGGTCTCATATTCACAGTAACCGTAATTCTCGACGAGATAAGAACCGTCCAATAGTTCACCAGTACTTTGTGAGATAATGAGGAGGATTTTCTTCTTTTTTTTCTCTTTTTACCCAGGCTTCTTATCGCTAAGAGTTAAACTAGCCAATGGCTAGTTAGAAACAAGTAGCGAGTGGCTGTAAGCTAATTGTAAAAGCCACGCCTCGCCTGCTCCATATGCCTCTCCGTCAATGATAATATGTACGTAAGTAGAAACAACTGTATGTGTGCGGACAGAGCGCGGTGAGCTTTTACGAAAGTGTTTAAGTCGCGCGCTCACGATATTATACGACGTGAACGATTGTTATTATAGGTATACTACACACACACATACAGCGCAATAAATTCTTTCATTTTATTCACATAATTAGCTTCGAGGTTGAGTGACTGACTAATCGATCGAATCAATTAATATTCAAGTTTAAAGCCTCGCATTAGGTAGGTATAGTTATGAAACACGACAGAACTGCTGTTTCGGAGTAACAATAGTCAATACCGCAACTTCCGGGTTTAAATTCGTTACTATAATGGCAGTTGCCCAACGAGTATATAATACGTTTATTTTATTCAGTTCGTGAATTCGTACGTATAGATCGTTTAAGCTCTTTAAATACATGGCGTAGTGGACAATGTCACTATCTCATCCTCGATCTAGGATATGTCCTTTTTATAGATTTATATTTAAAAACATTCGTGGCATTGTATATGTACGAAGCTAAAAATTATAATTCGCGCAAGTGAGTATAAGTAATCACAATCAGCTATTCTTTTCAACTTGAGAAATATTTTCACATTTCATATTGAAATGTTCAAACTTTTGAATAATAAATATTTCAGAACGGACAGAACGACTCAATTTGACATTCGTAGTAGTATCATATAGCTTCGGGTTTCGATCGATATTGTAATACCATTGTCACCTGTCTCGATGTCAAACAGTTCGAAAGTATGTTGAACAGCCAAGTATAAACATGATACGCTACATGTAAACGTTTATGTAGTGAAAACAATAAATATATTACAAGATGTTCCTCTTTATGTAGATGTATATCTCGATATTATTATATTATCATCTCGTTTAAAACTTCGGAGATGCAGACCCAAGGGAAACAATTGTTTATTTCAAATAAATAAATATTCCCACGATAGTTGCATAGCTGTGTTATTCTATAAATATTATTTCCCACGCATGGTATAGGAAAAGGTCGAGAGCTATACCATATCTACCTGACTGCAGCTATTCGCATAGGCTGTGAGATTCTCATGGATTAGAATGAATGAGAAGATGTGTGTGTGTGTATAAGGAGTAAAAAATAAATAAATAAACGAAATAAAAATTGAATAAAGACAAAACTAGCATTATTTTATTTTCTTCGATAATATCCTAAACAAGACGAGTTTTTGTTTCTCTCAAACGGTAAAATAACAACGATGAATGTTTAGTTTATTCGCATAGTATACTGTCACAATATTATTACATATTTTTATTCGTATCATCGAGTAATAGACTCGCAGGTTATCCCTTTATCGAAAAATAAGAAGAAGTTTGTCATAGGTATAATAACGGTGCATTAAAATCAGCGACGACATATATATATATGTAGGTATATATATTTTCGGATGTATAGATGTATCTGTTCGCATGGCGCAACACGGTAGGTATTATATGATGCGGGGTTAAAAAGGAATTGGCGTTTGTACGCAGAAGCAGTAGTAGAAAAACTATTAGCTACACGTGGACAGGGTACTCATCTCTCTGGTATTAGATAGGTTATGTATATTTCGTATTTGATAATGAACTTACCCGTTCATCCTGGGGGATGTTGATTGAAATCCGGTTCTCCTTTGAGGTCCGGTAATCAGGCACTCTCGCACTCACTCCGCCACGCTTTCAAAACAACAGGTTGCATGTGACGAAAATATGGCTGCCACGCGAAAAAAATTCTCTACCGAATCCGTCAAACCGAGAATTAAATTTAATAAAATAAGGATATATAAACGTCACACGAAGCGATAAACAGAACCAGGTTATCACTCTACGACTAAATTACTAACGAGTGTTTTAATTGACACTTCAAAACCCACGGTTTATCTTTTATTTAACGATATTTTAAGACACCGACACGACGACGTCGCCGTACACGAGATTGTCAGCGGCTACCACGTTATCGTATTCCACCGATTAACAACGCTAGCGACATCTCATGATCGAATAACTAACTTACCGCCAACCGTTCTACCTACTATGGACGCCGCTAGAAACACCGGGACGCGAGAGCCACGTGGATCGCGAATATACGCGACTCTGGATAATACAGGTATCGACTACACGCTTCCTCGATGGATACGGGCTTTGATGGCAGTCTCTGATACCATCGAGAGGTTATTTTGAGGGAAATAGACCGAAAATTTGAATAGATTTTTTATTTGTGTGTTTTTTTTTTTACTTTTCATTACTTCGGTGATAAGAAAATAATTTTTCCAATCACTTCGATGAATCTCTTCGGTTTCTGGCATCTACGTTCCGAAAAAAAGATCTAGAGAAAAATAAAAGAATCTGAAATTTACGAGATTTTAGATTCGAATGATGGGCACGGAAAAATTGCATGAATGATCGATTCCACGGGAAAATAGTTCAACTTTCAATTTTCGACTGGAAACCCGTATTTTTTCTCTTCACAAAAACAATGGAATATTTTTTCATCGATTTTTGAAATTTATCAATTCAAATTCGCTAGATAAAAAAATCTAAAATTCACACGGTTTCACATATAAATTACGAACATGAAAAATCGTCAAAAGTTTATCGATTAAAACGTTTCCTTCGGCGAGAAAAAGATTCGATTTTTAATTTCTTACTAACAAACTAAATTCTGATCGAATATACTCGATATTATTTCCGGTATTATTAGACGAGTTTGTATCATGAAAGATCCTGATTTCCGTCTCGTTTTTCCTGCACTTTGAAATTCACGACGAATAGTAGGTATAGTATAAAGTATCAGTGGGAAATAAATTTGGGAAAGATATTTCGTTGCTATTAACGTGATATAATTTCTTAGAAAATACATAGTTCCTCCTCTGCATCGTTAAATATATATCTTGTACCTATATTGATACATACACATACATATACATATATAGAGCGTCTCGGGATTTGAATTATTATACAATGGTGTAAAATCGAGACGCTTACAATTCTACACACGTACATACATACAACATATGCGTAATAAACTAAATTTGCATTTACATGTTTTGTCGCAACGTGGAGACGTAGTAGGTATATATATACCTAGATACGTCTCTCCAACGGATTCCCAGTCGATTGTTATATTTTTATATATTTGCGTTAAAAAGTTAACTACCAGACTTAAAATTAACTTCGAAATTGATCATATTTAAAATTAATATTCTCTGGCGTAAAACTATAAATTCATGCCGTTAAAAAAATATTTACCATTTATACATACATACGTATATATACTCGTATATATAGCGATAGAAAAATATTCGCGCATCATTATATGTATACCGCGGTTTAGCGTGTTTATACTATACTTAAAATCTATATACAGAGAGATATGAGTATTTTTATTTTATTTTATTTTATTTTTCTTATACGTGAATAACTGCACAGTTTAATTATACACGGTACAGTATAGGTAATATTACATTTCGCAATATATTCGAGGTAAAATTACCTAATTTATTTACCATTAAAATAAACATATATGGTTATCAAGCTTGTTAGTGGAAAGAAAATCTCTGTACATCTCTTGCCTAAGTGTGCAGGGTTTTAGTTGATCTTATACGGTTGAGCAATATACATATAGGAGCGACATCTTTTTACGTTATTTAATTAGCTAATTTTATCTAATTAACCTATTGACCAATTATTACATTACCTTCAAAGGCTATTGTATTTAGTATCATCTTTCTTTTTTTTTTACATTTTTATAACAATTTTACACAATTAATCCTACGAGGAGTGGATAACTATATACCTATATACCTTCTCTGAATTAAAAATCATGAGAAAGTATTAATTAATTAGTTAACTTATTGTTTAAAGTAACATTCGATGTTTCGATTATTAGGTAAAGTTTTCCTTTTTTTTTTCTTTCCTTCCGCATAGTCGAAAGTTACTTTCGTTATGATTAATATCGAATGGAAACTTATGCAACGCAAATAATTATACAGCGAACCAGAATCCGTAAAAGATCGTTGCGACAAAACTATATGCATATAGCTTATTATAATTATATGTTATAGTTTATTTTTACAAATCTATGTAGCTTAGTACGAGAGAGCTTTTCTTTATACCGAAAAATTAAATTAACCCCTTCCCAAAATTTCGATTTCAAAAAAGATATATCTCATCGTACCTATTACTCTTAATTACATATTACCGCATATACATTATATATATATCTTTGTCAAAATCGAAACGCTTAAATTAATTTTAATAAGTGTGAATCCCATACGTCGCGGATACAAAGTGTTATGGCAATTAATTGAGAATAGTCTTCTATATCTCTTATATAAATATTCTAAAAAAACTTTGAGGATTCACGAATCACCAAAATCAATTATATACGGACGGTAAAAGAGTTTAATCGAAAAATTATTAAATATATATACCTATATACTAAATAGTTATTCGCATCCCAATAAACGATGGAAATTATTTATTACGGAACAGTTCAACGTCCCTATACGTATACCCTAAACTCGATTAACTCCAAACAGATCCAAAAAAAAAAACAAGAAAAAAAAAAAAAAATTAGCCGAATTTTGGCTTTTAGGCGCGAGACCGAAGTCATAAACACCAAATGAATCGCTTGGTGTTTCGAAAGAAACCGTTACAATTTACAAGTTAAAATGAGGACTCAATTTTTCTGAAGAAATCATCCTGCCGACGATTTTATTCGTGGATTTGGTGCACCCCGTCAAACAAAACGGCATAATCTCTGTTCATCATTGTCTATTGGCACATTTCAAATTTTCGAGATCGTATCGACAGCTTTGTGACTCCTCGTCGAACGCGGTAGTATCTTCGCAGACAAACCTGAAGTCGAGCATTTGCCTTTCTGTAAATCCTGGCGAACAGTAATGGAACAATCGGCAGTCCCTTGGATCACCGTAAAAACGATAAGGCTCTTTGTCAATGCAGCTAAATTGGGCCTTAGAAATTCCCGTAACTTTTACTTCGTGGTCTCTATCTGCTTTTCGTGGATTTTCACCGGTCACAGAATCCGCGGTAGGTCCTTCGGTCGTGGAACTCAAATTAGACGAAAATTCTGACGAATCTTCGACCTGGGTTGCATTCGTGGTCTCTGTTATCGGGTCGTCAGCTCTACCCACTTTTGCATCTTCAAATGTTCCATCCTCAGCCTCTTCCACGACTAAGCTTCCGCTCGTAGTTGCCTTTAACAAAGGATACGGCGTCGATAAATACGCAGGAGTTAAACTGAGGATTTTTTCAGTGCTAGAGCTTAGATCCGGGCTCGTATCGTTGTTCTTTTGGGTCGTCGAGTCCTTCAGAATAATTTTCTTATCAATAACGGGTTCATCTTTCCTCTCATCGCTTCCTGAAGATTCGTTTGTCTCGTTGAAAGTAACGTCGTTTGCTGATCTAGTCAGTTTATTCTCCCTAGGTTTTTCGTCCTCGTCAATGTATTCGGTTGAGGTCCAGATAACTTCCGACGAGTCTTCAAAGTCGTCGATTCTTCGCTGTGGCAACGTCATTTTTGCCGTTGTGGTTTCAGTACCGTAAGGTTTTCTCAGTATCAACGGAGTCTTCCGAATCACCGGCCTTGGAGCGAGCTCGTTGTAACTTTTTATCGGCTTCGCAGGCCGCGGGTTCAAAAGCCCAAATCTGTGCTTTATTACCACCGGATTTGGCGTGGTCGTTGGAGGAATGTATTTGTAGTTTTTCCTGACAGAAAATGGTCTAAAAAGACTCGGGGGGGTGGGTCGAGCAGTCGTAGTCGTCGTAGTCGTAGTAGTCGTCGTAGTTGTCGTTGAATTATCATCGGCAGCTTCGTCATTGAGTTTCCCTTCGTCAGATGACTCGGGACTGACTTTGTCTTCTTTTCCGTTGCTATATCCAACGGGGGTTTGTTTTTTTTCCGCCGAATTTTCCTTGTAATGTTCAGGCTCGTAATTATCATCAACGTAGTCCTCAGAGCTGACCTTCGCCCTAGTAGCCGCCCGGTTCTTTTGCTTCAAGTGTTTTTTCATCGTCTCCGGTATCTCGTCAGTGAATTTTAAGACACCCTCCGTGCTGTAGTCTTCGTATGACATCGTCGCCCTGGAATCTTCAGTCGAATACGGCTCGCCGCTTGACGGTACGTAATCTTCTCCTGAGGTGGAGTACTCGTCTCCGGAATTGTAGCCCTCTGTGCTGTAGTCTTCGTTTGACATCGTCGGCTTGGAATCTTCCGTCGAAATATACGGCTCGCCGCTGGCCGCCACGTAATCTTCTCCTGAGGTGGAGTACTCGTCTCCGGAAGTGTAGCCGGAGTCATTATACTCTGACGTCGTTTCCTGTGATCCAATTTCGTCACTCCTTCTTTCATAGGGCTCGGATTCTCTGGATTCAGAAATGTACTCGTCGGATGCATAGTCGTCGTACTCATCCCTAGAATTTTCGTAACTTGATTTTGTATGCTGTTCCGAAGCGTCACTGCAGTCCAACAATCCGGAAGGTATCTTGTTTGGAGATTCCGATGACTTTTCGACAGAAACATTATCCACTACTTGATCCGACGAAGAATGATCTGTGTCGCTGCTAGGGACAGATTCCTTTTTCCCCGAATGTTTATCTTCTTTTTTATCCTTGGAATCAGGGAGTTGGGCGTCGTTCGAGTACTCCTCCTCAGTAATACGTTCTTTCGAAGATTTTGTACGTTCTTTCTCACTTACAAGTTTGGTTCTATCTTCAGTATCTTCTGTTTTATTTTTTAAAGAACTTTTGAACAATCTTGAGCCATTCTCTGCCGCGACCCTGGTCTTGGGAATGAATTTCGTCGGCGGTAACTGGAATGGTAATTCAGTGCAGGCATTGCCGTTGATTGGTCCCCTATGATCCGTTTTAGGAAAACGCGAGATGGAAGTTCTTGCCCTGCTCGGTCTCCAGCCTGAAGAAGTGACGGGTGTCGATTGCTGCGAATTTAGTTGCGGTAACCTCGATGCCTCCATTTCTTTAGGTTTTATCAATGTATCCGACTTTTCTTCGTTCGTAGAATTTTTCAACTGTGCTACAGATTCAACTTTCTCAACCAGAGAGTCTGGTTTATTGCCCATTGAATGATCCGTCAACTTTTCTTTTACTTCTTCGGGCTTCTGGTCTACTTGATGCAATTCAAGATCGGCAGACATAACGGATTCTTCAGTATCTAGCGGTGCTTTTGGAATAACTTCGGGTCGTTCAGATTGGGCTTCGTCGTGTTCGTTGCCATCAGAATCCTTGGAAATGTCCTCAGCGTTGCTTTTGGAATTCTCATTGGGCTCACGATCGACAGCTTCAAGTTGATCGTTCTCATCAGCTTTTGTCACTTGCGGTATCATTAACGGCTCAGGTTTCTCCACTTCTTCGACATCAGTCAAAGCATCGGTCTTCTCTACCTTGGGCTCTGCGATTTTCTTTTCTATCACCTCCCCAACTTCTGAGGTCATTTTTATCGGTTCTTGGTGTGCCTCTTGCTGGTTTTGATTTATCTTTGCTTCGGGCTCGAGTTCCGCTTTCTCAGCAGTAGTAGTTTCAGTTGTTATCTTCACTTCAGAAGTTGGTCTCTCATCATCACCTGTGGGCTTTGTTTCTAAAATAACTTCAGCGACTGCTTCATCGCTGGGGATTGCCTCAGCCTTATTTTCGTCGTGTTCCTCAGTGTCCGAGTCTTTGGAAACTTCGTGATCAAGAGGTTTTTGAGCATTCAGAGCAGGAGCAGGTTTCCCAGAGTCTACATCAGCCTCAGGAGCATCCAGCTCCTCGGTGTTTACTGGAGACTTGGGTCTAACATATTCTTTGGAGTCTGTTTCTTTGGCGTTTATTTTAGGATCAACAGATTCCTCGACATCAGCTTCTTTGGTAGTCGGAGCAGATTTAGATTCAACGTACTCTTCAAGGTCTGACTCCCTCGTATTCGGTATACTTTCAGGCTCGATGTATTCCTCTGCGTCAGATTCTCTAGTAGTTGCAGCAGATTTAGGTGCTTCAGCGATCTCTTCATTTGATGGTTTCCTGGATATAGCCTCTTCCTCAACATCTAACGCCTTAGCATTTCTCGAAGATTCTAAAGGTTTCACGTTTGCCATGTCCTCGGAATCTCTCACGTTCATAGCAGGCTTGTCGACAGATTTTTTGCTATCCGGAACAGATTCAGATTTAGATTCATATGCTTGTTTCGCAACCACCTCTACGGTACTTTGATCGGGCTGATCGTCGATCTTTTGAATATCTGTCAGAGATTCTGTTTCACTCTGTTCAACTACTTCCGTTTCTTTCACAACTTTCGTAGGGTTAACATCGTCTTTCTTATCGATTTCCGAAGTCTTCATCATCGGCATCAATTCACTATGCACATTATCGTCTATGTCCGAATCTCCGGGATTCCCATCATCATGAGAATTCCGATCATCAATATCTTCAGTATTTTCCGGTACAGTCTGCATCTTTTCTTTCTCCTCGCGATGGGGAGAGCCGTCATCTTCATCAGCGAGATCGTCGCTAAGTCCGACATCTTCGTAAGCAGACTTTGACTTCACGCCGCTAAAGTGTTCCTTGGAAATCTTCCTCTCGCTTGGAGTTTCCGCGGACATTTGACGCCCAAGCAAAAGTGCTTTAAATTTTTTGAAATTAGCTTTGATCGTTGCGATGTCCATTGTCTCCTCAGAATCGGTGAATAACGGACGAGTATCTTCATCTTCCAACGAATCATTATTTTCGGGGTACTCATAGTCCCCAGCCAGCTCTTCGTCGTCTTCGTAGTCAGTATGATCCTCCAAAACTGCCCTCTTCAGTCTTCGCAAAGCCTGTCTGCGTTTATTCAACACATGAACTCTGCCCGCTTCTTCGATCAATTTCTCAACCAAAGGAGCACTTCGTGAACGCCTGATCTTCGGCACGTCCCTATAAAACGGGTCGAAGGACTCATCGCCTTCCTTGTAATCATCATAACTAGCCGGTATCGTTGGCAAAGGAAGTACCACCAGCTCCGAGGTATTCAACGGTCGTCCTGACTCGTCGCTAACGCTAGCCTTCGCGGTGACGATAACCCGCGACTGTGACGGAAGAAGAGGCGAAGGGTTCTGAACGATTCGCTGAATATCCGGTGGGGGTAGATTGATCGTTATTTGCTGTGGCTTCAGCTGTGGAATGACCGATGATGGTGAGAGGTGAATGTGCCGAACGATTTGCGTCGAGCCAGAATCCGGCTTTGGGGAAGTCCTGGGCGTGGGATAGAACGACCTGGCTGTAGGCTCGGGGGTAGTTTGCGTGGGAAGAAAATTCGTCGATAATTTCGAACTATGAGAAGAAGGAGTGTGCTCCTCGATGGATTCGTCTGATTCTTCATCGTCGATAGATTCCGTGGGTATCGGGGAAATAGAGAGCTTCGAGATCTTGCCTTGGTTCGTCGATTGAACAGCCTCCAGAGGCCTACGGCCGCGGTCTTCGGACTGTTCACCATCTACATGGTACTCCTGAGTTTCACGAGGGTTGCTACTATGAACTGTGAAGTGTTCAGTGGTACTGGGAATCCCGTGGTTATGGTAGAGCGGATTTATGTAAGAAGGATTGTTTCCGTTGCTGTTCAGCAGCGTTTGTATCGTCGATGAAACGCCATGGAAAAGTGGCTCGACCGTCGAAGGACCGTTCAGAATTATCTGAGGACTTGACGTCGTTCCGTATCTCGCCTGGTGTATCTGAGGCTGATTTGTCGTCGAGCTAACTCCCTGATTGCTGAAGAGTTGGAAGGACGTGGCCTGGTTGTTTGCCTGTTCGCCATTGTGGAATATGTACTGATGATGATAGCCGGAATTTTTATCATCGTAAAGCGATTTCGATTGGCTAGTCTGCGGCGTGGAGTACAAAGGCTGATTTTGATAGTGCTGAGAATACCCGGTGTTCTGCTGATGGTATACAGTCGTCGTAGCAGTCGCTGGAGGATTTGTTGGCCGCTGGGTCGTTGTGGTTGTTGTAGTTGTGGTCGGACGCGCTGTTGTCGAGTGTTGATCGTCTATGGATTCCGTAGGATCACCTTCATCCTCGGGCACCTCGTTGAGGCTGGAAAGCGACAAGCCAAGCACATCGTTACGTAATAAACGGGTCATAGTTTTACGTGGTTCTTATACTACAGTATAGAAACTTTCGGTACTTTCACTAGCTCGATATATAAGTTTGGTTAGGTCAGGACCGAGTTCCGAAGGAACACCCTCCGCTTTCCCATAAACAGATTATTTCTAACATTCTGAATGACGACTACCATCAAATTCCTCCCTTCTTACGAACAAAAACAAAATCCGATTCTGTTGCCGTGCCGTACCCGTCCAATCAATCAAATAAAAGATGTAGAAGATTCGATACCGCGTCAATAGTCTCTGCAGACGATAAGTAGGCACACATAATAGATCCATTGAAAGCTGAAGAATGAACCGACAAATATCACAGCAGGGAGAACTGAAAGTTACATTTCATCGTAGTGGCGTATGCTCAATCATTTTCTACAGTTGTCCGCAGTGGATACATAACGTAAACGAATCGACGAGTTAATCAACCGATAATCAGCGAGAAAGCATCATTTACAAATGATGTGTTACTTAGATAAGAGAATGCTCAGTTCGGCTCGAACTTTTGTACGGCTACTGCAAACAAGCTGAATTTCACCCCGGGGCAAGATCCCTGCTGCATAAAAAACCCGAATAAATTTAAACACGAGCTACTGCAGTCATCAAATGCTACTTGAACATGATTTTTTAATCGTTCTTCGTGGCCCGCAACATAGATATACGTGCGTACGCGTTCTTCTAGTCGATAATATTACACGCCCATTTCATGTTCGTACAACTTCGCGGATATTGAACGAATGAGAGGTATCTTATCTTGATGCGAGGGAAATGTTAGCTCACCCAAGAGTGACGGCGTTATTTCCATAGAGCTCCAGATTCAGATTGTAGAAGCGCTCGCTCTTGCTGCAATCGACCTCATCGACTCGCTCACAAACTCGAGTCTCCTGGTCGAACACCGTCCCATTCAAGCATAAGAACTTTATGTCCATTATCTCGTCTGAAAGCAAGTCTCAGGGTAAAAATCAATCATTAATTGAGGGGGCTCGCTCAGGGTCGTGTAAAATTTTTCAAAGCATTGCATATACCTATTCTCTGATATTTACAAAATTCTTCCTTTTTTAGGTTTCGTGAAATTTCGTTTTCATTTCTATCTCTAAAAATTTCTATTTCTGGTTGGGAATCCAGGCCTGTGTGAGAGTGTTCGTAAAACCAGTTGCGATTAACGGAATTTATGCAAAACAGACGAAAGTTCAAAATTGTAAAATTCAATTTCCGTCTCTTCGACGATCCTGGATAATAATTTATCCCCGTCTAATAAGTGGAATCTGTGGTACACGTGATAAAGACCTGATAGTCGAAGTAAAAGGACCGTAACGAACAGCGAAACGATCCCACGTTTTTCACCACAGTCACGCATCGTACTAATTTACGTCACCAATCGAATTCACGGTTTTTAAATGTCAATCAATTAGATTTCCGTAAAAAGAACTACAGCCCCGTAGTGACCGGTTCTATCCAAATACTTTTAACAGCATACTCAATCCTGTCAGATGAATTATTCACTCTTAAAAACTAAACGCAACTCTATAGCTGACGGATAAATGGACCACAAGCAAAACATGGTCAGGGCAATGCAACGCGAGCTTTTAACAAAATTTCTAAAGTATTTCGGTTTGTCGTTATTGGGTAAAATTTTTGTGCATCTCGATAGAATTTTTTGAAAAAATTTCGGTCTCTAATGAAACCGTAAGTTTGGTTCAGACGATGCATATCATGCAGCAACGGTATCAACGGATACTCTCCTTACCCGCGTGTACGTTGCATTGAGCGGAAACAGTATCCAGCACGGAACAATCTTAGCAAAATGTAAATTAGCTGGAAGTACTATAGATTAAATCTGACATCGTCACCGCCGCAGAAACCACGCGGGCTAGATTCCGCGTAGGTTTACAATACCTATATTCACATACACACCGAAGATATGTGGGTAAGTATTATACCTACGACTTAAAGAGTACCTACATAGGTACAGTCACCGTGATGAAAGCATGACGTGCATACGTGCATTATAAAAAGTAATACCACGCGGTGCAATATGGCGAGCACGTTTTATGTAACCGTTACGTTATGCAAGGCGTTTATATGTCACCGTAGTCTCGGCATCCCGGGTTTCCTGACGTCGACGCGGCGCCTAAGCTGCGATAAAATTTGTATTCAATATGGATCCGTGTTTAGTTTTCATATTTTTGTTTTTTCTCTCCCTTTTTTTTCTCATCCAGGTAATCCGCGCCATGGATCTTCTCGGCTATCGCTTTGATCTAATCTAAAAAGGCGTTTAATCGAATCTTCAGGACAGTTAATCACTCTAATAGCGTCAATATCGGTTACACGCTTATAGTAGGCGTACTCAAAGATAGCCAAATTGCCTGAAGACTATCTTGATAATTAACATTTTATGTTAATTTTCTATCATTTTTTTTTTCTGTATATCCGATCGATCAGACACGGAATTTCATGGTCTTCAACATCGTGACGAGTGTTACTGACCTATGCTTTCAAAATAACTTCCACTGTCCGCATACATTATATTCAAGATTTCTGAAACCGAAATCTCCTAGAGACGATTTATTTTCGAAGATTATCAACGGCTGTACAATTTTGGAAAAGATGAGCTTAGATTTTAGAGAAATGGTCTCATTTCTGCGATAATAAAACCAAATGAAAAAAAAGAAATGCTGGTCATTTCGCTATGCGGAATTGTAGTCCGAAAAATGGACGGAAAAAAAAAGTAAAAACATATTGTTAAAAAGTAATAAGACCCGTTTTGTTACGTATTTCCACTGGTTTCAATACGAGTTTACAGCCAAGTCGTTTCAGTTCACTGATCGTGGCCGAGTTTCGTGCGTTAAAAAATTCGAAACCCCCGCACTGAGCCATGCGCTGCAGCAGTGACGATAATATAAAGAAAGAAAATTAAAAAAGAAAGAAAAAAATATGTCTCGGCTAAGTAAACGCTTATAAGTCTGTTGTAAAACTTGAGACAAGCTGCTGACAACATCCACATACACAGTGATTCTCAATGATTGACTCGAATGTGACTTTGAAGTAATGCCAAACGTAATATCAAACGAAAGTTTAAAGTAAAAGCTAAGAAATCCGAATTCTGTGCAATGGGAGTAAACGTCACTAGAATTCACGACGCGAGTCGTTCAACGCAGACGGAATTTAAAAAAATCTCGATTGCCAAACGGTTCGATAGAATTTTCATACATTTCTGGGGAAGAATTATTACTCTGATGCAGCTGTAGTTGACCAACCAGTGATTTACCTTTCTGTCCAATGGTACAGACGTGGAACATCTGGCAGCCAGTCTCCACGTCAGCGTAATAACCGCCGATGACTTTACCCAGACACGAAAAGTTGGTCTCCGGTAGATTGTCAAAGTCCAAATACTGTGAATGAAAAATATTATTTTTAACCTGACGAATGATGATGACCTTTTCAAATTCTTAATATCACGGAAGAATTTTCTTAATTGATTCTGTCTAGGAATTTGAGAATTTGTCCGGTTTATTCGGTACCTAGACGACGGAACGTTGTCTATGTCGAAAAATACACGATAGAAGCTTAAAGTGTACTGGTTATAATACGTGTAAGCGTCATTATGTTAGGAGGTATTCGATACATTCCGAGTAATTAATATTTCGATTTACAAATTATTTCTAATGTGTATTTTCAACGTCTTATACACACAATGAACTCCGATGCCCCTTCCATAATTGGCTTCCAATTATTGCTTAATTTTCCATTACCGATTTAACACTGTCCTATCATCTTATACAGCCACGTCAATTACCATTATTTCTATCGTAATTACACGTTTAATCTTCAATTGATTTATGACTAGGCTATCGATTATAACACATCAAAAATATTTACGAAACAAGTCTTACTGTTATTCATTTATTTTTTTTTTATACGTTTACAATCACGTAAACTGTTTACAGATCTTTTTCTATTCTTTCTTGATATCGTGTACGAAGAAATTACCTTCGAAGGCCGTGAATTATGCTGAATAAAATTTTTTTTTGAATTTTATTCAGCATCAAAGTTCTAGCAATGATTTTATAATTCGTTAAATACGCTTGACACATATTTATGTAGGCATGTATGTACTTGAAATTAATATAAGTACACTTTGAGTACTCGTAAAGTATTTAATAGTTCATATACGTATCCTAACGAATCGGTACTTTTAGGTAATTGTTAATAATTGTAATTTTACAGCCTTAACAAATAGTTTGTCACTCGAGTGTTACGTGAATCTGTATTCATTATATACCTATCATTATACTTTTTAAGAGTTAGTAGCGGTATAGGCATATTGCACAACGTTATAGTGTACGTAACTATTAAAGTGATATTTTGTTAGCCAATTTAATTTTGCCCAATGATCAAATTCCGATCTTTTAGACGTCAACCGTTTCACCTACATCGAAGCAGCGATAAAAAATCAAAATGCAAAGTGAAAAGTTAAAAGATAAAGATATGAATAAATCGAAATTTTACTTTCACTCTAAACGGACGGCGGCGTTTACAGCTGCGGGTGGCACGGCGCGGTTTAGTCAGATTTTTCAACTCGTCAATCTACCTGTACGAGTATCACCGTAAACCTCAAATTCCACGACCAATTCTTGTTATAATTTTAAATCTGAATAACTAATTATTACCTAGCATATACCGATCTGATTTATTTAACTGGCTTTCACTCACCCCGGGTTCACCTCCGCTACACAATCTGAAGCCATGCTGGAAATTAATGAGCCACACGGTAACTGGAACAAAAAACAAATAATATATCGCTTTAGACACATGTATTTAACTATAATCGTAGGCACTGTTTTCAAAATGGAGATTTATTCACCTAAATCACGATCCACGAATCCAACATTGAGATAGATCGTTAATGCAACTGTTTTCTGCACAGTGCGGTTCGATGATATATATTTCTATACGTATATATGTATATCGGGGATTTTAGAGGACGTACAAACCCAGGGAACATCATCATACGGTTATTACATTCACATAATTCTTACCGAAGAAGCTATTATAACTTTCACCACGCTTATCTAACCCAACAGGCGTCGCTGGTGTTAATTATTTCTCAGTTCTGACAGATTGAATAATTTTCGTAACATTACTCGCTGTGTGATGGTCATTGTGAGGACGAGAATGAGCAATACACACACACGATACTGTACTGATGATTCAATGATTGACAAAGTTTCAACAACCCCATATTCTGTCTTAAAATAAAATATATTGCTGATAGAATTTCTTAGGGGATGAACGGGCGAAATTTTAGTTTCGTTTTGCAAGTTCTCGATGAAGAAATTGAGGTACAAACCAGGATTCGAGCCTAGGGTAGGACTACAGCGCGCGAAATGAAATTCTAATTTGCTCCTTAAAGTGAGAGTCATGTTGGTTTTGACTAAGTTTACGCGCACATTAGACTTTTAGAAATTCTAATTTGGACATCGTAGATCCTAGAATTCATAGAGACTTCGTGATTCTGCGGTCTCGATCTACCGCTCCTCGTTATGAACTGACTGGCGAATGAATATCAAATTGATCATTGAATTGATTTTTCGCTGCTAGACGTGACTATTTACATCTCTAGATTCTTACGTAGGACACAATTCTACTGAAACAGAATTATATTTCCGTGGGCAACCCAAAGAACGAAGGAATTGAGGTTTCGAAGGATCAAACCACGGAATAGGTATTTAATCGATCTCGAAGGTCCCAGTCAGTAAGACAAACGTCATCAATTATAACCGAATGTCCAAGTGTTTTAAGGAACAAGTGACTTGTGCCCAACTTTAAAGGTCGAGTAATTAATGAAATTTCAGTTTCTACGAAAGAATTTTTTCACAGCTTTTGAGCTTGAGGTTTTCTTCTCCCTATACGGTCCCTCCGTGAACGTTAATTATTGGTTCATCACCGAGGCAGTTGCTCCATCTGTTAGATATCTTACCCCTACGAACCCTCGCGAAGGTTATTCGTCTGTTTAAATGCCTGACGAAACTCTCGAGATGACTCGAAAGACTCGAGGCTATGATTTGTGCAGATAAAACTAGGCAACCATCGGCTACTATAAGAGACAACGCGACCTCAATTCGTTGCACCTGTACCTTACCCGCGCTTGTTCGCATGTACATACATACATATATATAAGAATGGATATATGAATATAGATGTGTGTTGGTAATTACGAGTATCACGAACTTACCATTGCAATGGGACTGCAGTCGACAATAATACGTAATGGAATATCTGTAGTTTACAGTGGGCTGTGCACCTTGGCGTTATAACTGGGCTAGAATATTGTAAAATTAATGTTGCTAGATATACGCAAAGTGTCCCATTTTAGAATTCACGCAAATTATGCGGAATTGCTTTACCTATACTTGGATATACATTCTAGAACTCGGAAAAATTCTTGACGCATGAATATCGAGGTAAGGATAAAATAGAGACCTACACGGATTAAAAAATAAAAATCTATGATATATAAACTCGGATACTCATACGTGTTTCCATCTTCATAGAAAAAAAATTTTTAATCCGATGTCAATTCTACCTAATCTCGTAAGTTATTGCCACTAAATACCAACGAAAATTAGTATAATTCGAGTTTCGAAAAATATTACCATTGGGTTTAAAGATGAAAATGAAAAAAAAAATGCAACCTTTGACAGAAAATATATATATAATCATAAATTTGGTTTCGAATACTTATCTTGACGTTGATTGAAAAGTAATTAGAAATTGTGATAGTTTTTTTTTTTTTTTGTTCTTGCTCCGGTTTTTTTGATTTTTAATGGACCCTACGGTATGCACGCATGCATAGATGCCTGCGTAATTAGGTATAATTGTGTACCTAGTGAATGCCCGAGGGCTGTTTTCTCGTGTAAAGTAATTCCGTTCAACCTGAGCACAGCTCCTTATTTCAAAGTTATTAAGTCAAATAGTACCTAAGTATACGCAGTACCATATACGTGTCTATTATATGTCGAAACATCCTGCCGATTAGTAGCTGGGTAATTAAGGAACACGTACTATAGGCATACGTATAGGTTGTTAGATCCTAAGTAGGCTCAACGCTCATCTATATACCAACGATAAATAATTTCAGAGAATTTGAAACGGATTTAGCCAGCCAACGCGATCATTATCAATTATTACTAGGTATTATAAGTGCAACGATCTATTTCCAATATTATATACTTTTCATTTACGACGTTGTTAACCTATATATTACATTTATTTATTCATTCGTTATTGCCAAACTTTACACGCCTATTACACGCTAATTTTTTTTTAACAAATAACAAAACGACAAATCAAATAACGTCGATGTCTTAAGACAGATTTAATCGCATTTTATGATTTATATATACCGATCATCTTCTATAGCATATATACTATATTAATGCAACATAGTCTTCTCGGCTTGATCTCGAGGTCGACGGCTGAATAACCAACCGTATTATACCTACTACCTACCATAGGAGAAATGGTCAACACGACGAAGACGCTAGTTCGTAATATACCGAGTACCTCTGCCTACCTAAATGTCACGGAATTCACACAGAGCTGTTTATACGGCAGGGACGTTATATCACCGCTCATCGCGACCGTGCCTACGGATATGAGCGAAAAAGGTAGGTAGATATAGGTACACGAAAGTGTAATAAACATACATATGTGTCCGTTGCCTATACGTCCGTATGTATAGTTATAACGAGGATCCTTTAGTCTACCTTATTATACATAATATACCAAGGAAAGATGTAAATTAGATACGGAGCTCTTGTACAGGTATAAACTTTGTACAGAGTAGGTACAACCATCGAGTACAAGCTGAATATGGCTCGTTCGAATAATATATTTTAGCTGAAAATTAACGGTGGATGATCTTTGACGCTCGTCATTTTGTAACACTTATACATATATCGTTATTTAGTATCGATTACGGTCTACGATGATCGTTTGCAAAATCGGAGTAAGTATACAATAATTCGCGGTTTAATCGACGCTTATCTTTTGACCGAACTCTCCAAGTCGACTGTGGCCTATGAAAATTGGCCAAATGAGATTGTAGGAAAATTTTATTGACAAAGACTCGTGTCTCGACGAAAAAGTTGCCGAACTTTGTACTAATCATAAAATCCAATCATATACGAGTTGTGGTTTGAGTTGATAGACTGCGGTGGAGGACTCGATGAAAAACGTTGACTGATGATTAACCTGTGGCCATGAACGAGGACCTGGACAACCCGAAAACCGTGAAAAATATATCCCTGTGCAGTTGCATCTAATCGAGACTCGTTGGAAAAAGTCGACGCGGTTGACAGGCCAAAACTAAAATCGAAAGTGTATTGTCGGTTTAATTAAGCACGGTTTACGTACGTGACTTTCATGATTCTCCTTATTATATCAGAAGCAATTTTACCGCGGGCATGCGGGCTGCACGGTGATTAAGGCACGTCCTTTGACCCGCGAGTCGATCTAGTCGAGAAGGTCATTAGCGGCAATTAGCCGAGACGAGCTGCGTTCTGAGGCTGCAGATTCGAACGGTCGACTACGGCGTTACGTTATCTAATCAGTTTAACAATCGGACAGTATATAGTGTAGGTATGTAAGGTGTACGACCTTTCTAACGAGAGAAATTTCGAGATATTTGATTAGGCACAGCTGTACGTTGAAGTTTTTTTAATTTCTTTATTCATTTGTTAAGTTTTTTTTCTCGTTCTCTATTCTTACCTGTTTTATATATGATGACATGTAATCGCGAAGGAATTATTTCACGATTTCTTTTCCCATGTAACAACTGCACGTTCCGGTTCGATATTATATTTATAATGGTGAAACTAAACCTAAAGACGCGGGGCTGATCCTTATGCAATAAATATCAAGCTCCGTGGTATGTATAAGGTAGGTATAGTAAAAAGTCAGATTTTCATACGAGGTATAACACTTGTACCTTATTAACTCCTTTCGATCGTGAATCAAAATATTTTAGAATCAAAAACCAAAAATTTCTCACTAAAAATCTCTCAGGCTTCTTTCTGCAACAATTCCTTCTCTAATTCAGATGATTTACGACTAAATATGTAGATCAAGTAATTAATGAAGTAGAAGCGAATTCTATGCACCCATCTTCCCACTACACGGATAAAAATCGGCTCCAAAGTTCAGGTTCTCGTTAACGAAGTAAAATTTCTATGGAAAACAATGGACCAAGTTCTCTTCGGACTCGTGAGACTCTGCATGTGATGAGCCATTGAATCTGTAACATCTCATGTTAATCGGAGTAGGTCAGATTACCTCGGATTAGGTAATAAATCAGTTAGTTAGTTGTGGGGCGAGGCCATCGAGTGGACAAACAAATCGTCGAATGGATATGTGGTTCACCCAACCGCGAAAAAACACCTTCAACCGGGTCCAAATATGAATATGAAACGGCCTAAGGCCAGGGGATCCAGGTACCTCACGAAATCCTCCACGTGGTTTTACACAGAGTATGAATATAATGATCCTAAGAATTTGGAGTGGCAGAGATCAGGGATCGTTGCATAAGACAAAGCAGACCCAAAGGATCCAAAATGAGAAGCGGATAATATGGACAAAGAAGATGGTGCGTCAAGGGGCGATCTCCTTGACCCAAAAAATTTGACGTCACCCTAAATCTTTTGACCAAAATTGCCAGTGCGTGAAAGCCTTCAGTTCCTATGAATTTCTGGGGTTTTTACTGGTCCGACAACGTCATTATTAGACTTCAGTGTATCCGGGACGGACCACTTCGAGAACCTTGAACGACGAATGCACATTTAATCAGTCCATAAAATTTCAGCCGCAATTAATATGACGAGAGGATTGAATGCATGGCGTAATCAAATCTGCGCGCAAATCTCCTCGCGTTATATTCTCGCGTGTTTTGTACTAATGTTTGTTAGTAGAGATGTGCACGGCCGCCAGTTACTACGTCCAGTTAGAAAAAAATTAATTAATTACACGTCTAGTCGATACACATAAATCCAAACCATTAGCAGAACCGAGACCCAGATATATGCTGCAGCTATAATATACCGAAGTTAGGAAACATCCTTTTGCGAGGGCCAAAGTGGAATAACCAGTGCATAAGCGCATCGATTCAGATGAGATTGCTAAACGCTGAGAAGAAGAGCTGGCTCGTCGTGAAATACCTTCCCACAGAGAGGGACGCGTAGAGATGCTGCACCGCGGTTTTCATACTTTTTTTTGCGCCACTTTTTGCTCCACCTAAACTATAGACGTAGTCTAAAGCTCAGTGAGTATATTACCTAGGCTAGTATCCGTAGTTGACTACCTGAATTAGACGTGACTTCAAGTGAATGTTGCTCCTGGTTAGAGCGCAGTCCTCCTATACACGTAGCTATACCCACTTGTTGCGCATCTCCGCATCTCTTAAACGGATTACATTCTATTGGTTATATAGACACGATAGGATCGCATACTAGACTATAATGCATCTTTTTTTTTATCCGTTATTTCATCTGTATGTGAGCTTGGCTCGTAGATGTAACGTCTAAATGATTTATAAAGGTAGTACCAATTCTTTAACGTCAACCTGTGAAACTATGTTCTCTCTTGATGTACGGCAACTCAATTCACACGAAAAGGTGGGTACCCGAGATACTCTTCAGTTATATTCTCTTGCATTATTTCCGTATAGCATCTCACTTTAAGTTGTGTTCATGATTACAGAGTGTACGAAAATGTGGGAGTCGAAGCGCATCTGCTTCATTCACTTTTACCAATAAAATTAAGTCACGGAATTTCCTAGAAGGTATGATCAGCGTTAGAAGTAAAATTATGTAATACACGACGGAGATGATGATGGAGATTATTATCCAGCAACGTTTTCGAGTGTGACTTACGAGTAGAACGATGTCTAGTGTCGAATGAATTTACCAAGTTGGATAACGCGAAGTTTACTACTTCAAATAAATTCACTGATCGCTAGTTCGCATGCAAATTCATAAGCGTGCAGAAGTCGCGAAGTCGCGAAGTCGCGAAGTCGCGAAGAAAGTAGCAAGGCGTGGCTATATAGGTATACCTTGAAGAAAGAGAAAGATGGAGAGATTTGTAGAGCGGGAATAACGTGTATACAATTCAACGTGAGGAATGGAGAAAGACGATCGCTGAAGCGCTCGCAATACTCGGCCTAGCCTGGCGTTAAGCAACCGCTTCTTTCGGTTTCAGGAAAGCGAATCAATTTCGTTTCTGATTTCGCTTTCCGTACGCAACTCTACATCACGTGCGGTGGCTATACAGGGTGGTCAGATTTTCGTGCAATCAATGCTCCGTTATTTCTTAAACAAAGAAAAATAAAAATAATGCCAGTGAATTGGTACATGCAAGAAATATGCTGTTCAACGGCAATTCGACTGATCAGTCGAAATCGTTTATAAAAAACTTCATTTCCTTCGAAGCGATTATAAAAATTCGCGAAGACCCTGCATGTGGATTCAATTTGGTCATCTGTGGGGTAAAAGCTGAATATTCTTTATCCAATGGTGTCGATTTTTCATTGATTTTTTTTTATCACGTTTTGTGACAAATTGCTCGTATCATAGAGCGTAGTTCCATTCATGAAATTCGTGAAATGCGATACCTATCATACCTGTGTGTAATAACAGTGTTGGAATGAGTTTTACCTGCGATAATTACCGGGTAGAAATTCCCATACCAGTCTTTATACAGTCGATGAATTAATGGACCTGAGTGAGCCGTTCGGGGAGGATGAGGAAGTCTGTTAGGACGTTTATCAAAGTTCAAAGGGCACCAGGGCGAAAAGAGGGGATATAGGTACGTTACACCTTTCTCCTGGTCTCAAGGAGTACCATCCTCGTTGGTTTGCTTCCTCGCTCAGGTAACTCGAGGTAATTACATTTGCTGGTGCAGCCCAAGAGTGGCGTGCGAAAATGTACGGAGCGCAACTCGCTGCGGACCTTACGTCATTGAATTCTCCAATCCGCGTACGACCGGCGTTTTTTTTTCTTCTTTATTTCGAGCTAGGTATACAGGTATGTATATTCGAGAGTTTCATTCGATTCCACAGGGAAAGAATCTCTGTGTGTGTAATTCGCGCCGATTTCATGTTTCTCCATAAAAATGAAAATTCATTAAATTCCTCGCAGGTCGTTGACCTCAAGTTCATATTCTCGAGGGTCGCGTATCGGTCATCGGACACCTTTAAAACTATCGGATATCACGGAAGAATCATAATCGAGTTTTGCGGTAACCCTAAACTCCGGAGTAAACGTCGAGGAACAATCGTATTTATATACAAAGTGATCGTTATATATAGACGACTATATAGCTCAGAATCGGTTATTCATTGTATTATACTATACCGATAATTATACGCATCGAAGCACATCAAGAGACAATCGAGTTACGTCTAAGCAAAGGTCAAAGACGTATACGTGTAGAATTATATAAAGTAGAAACAAAACAAAAAAAAATGGGGAAAAAAAAAAGATTCCTCACGGAATGGGATCCCCGCAACGTCATCCGCTTTCGCTTTTCTTATAAAACTAAAATAAAATAAAATAAACTCTCTACGCCCACGCAAAGACCGAGATCATCTCAACGTTCGAATCACGTATGGCCATAACACGTGTGTGTGTATTTTTATCTTTGTAAAAGAAAAGAAAAAAAAAAAAAGAGTCCGGGTCGAGATGAGCATGAACCATGCATAAATCTGTTGGGCAGGACGCGACCGAGTGCATATATGTCCAGGATAGATTCAGTTGAATCGGAGGAATCCGGAATTGACGCGCGGGCGTCCTAGACAAAGGCAGTTATTCACTTCTCGCAATCACTACTAGTATGCCCAGTTGTAATCCGTTGATATAGGTATATGTATTAAGTAAATACATACCCGGCTGTCTGTCTCGCCAACTAAGCTTCACGGGGTAAAGAGACCTTAGGATTACGCGCGGTCGAGCGGATGCTGACGGATTACAACGGGCGCCGACGACGGACGGGACGGGATGGGACGTGACAACGGCCCACGACGTCTTCGTCGAGGCAATTAGCGCCCGCGCCCCTGTCTCCTGCTATATACCAGCCAGAAATTAAACCGGACTAAACGAGTCAACGAATTCTGAAATTACTTCTCGCGATTGTTGTCTCAATTTTTTTTTTTTTTTTTTTCAAAATTGCAAAATTCTTGATCTCTTCTTTCTAATCCGTGTCTTTGTCTGTATGCTAATCCGAGATGAATCAAACGGAGTATTCGCATCGATCTGTTTATCTTTTTAATCGAGAAATTGCGCCGGGTGAATGTAAAGCGCGCGTATTTTTCGCGGTTGGAATCTTGTCGCAAACGGCTGATCTTGAGATGAATGCAAAGCGAAATTATACCTCCCATCGAGAGGTAGACGCGTTTGAATATGGCGTCTGAGATCTGAGATATATCAGTTCTCTTATAAAATACCTCGAAGCACGTGCCGCCCGCGACCCGACTGTCACGGTCTGATCGAATCGACCTCTGCTCCGATAGTGGGCGTCCAGCAATTATCAGGATTATACCGGAATAGAAATAACATTGGCAAGGGGGCGAATGAGCAGACGAGAGGAGATGAACGCAGAAAGTATGGAGTTTAGTATTTCATGATTAAGGGTCAAGGGTCGGATTTATATTTTCAAATCTTATACGAAATCTGTCAGAAAGTTGTAGTTTCGTAAGTAAATTAAATTACTAGCGCATTTTTTGCGTGGTATAGGTATACAGCCATTATAAATAATTGCATTTATTAATACAGTTCGTTAGTTAAATCATAAATTACAACCCGCAAGAAATCGGTTGCGAAATAGATATACACTCCGCGGTTTAACCGATTGACTGTCAATGCCGTATAAAATCAGGCGAAATTCCGCCCATATCATCACGTATTGTGTATTCATCAAGGAAATCAACCTAATTTCCTGTATGGCTATAATGTCGTCGCGATGATTCTTTCAGTTTCGTTTTTTCCCCCGATTATAGTCAATTTCTCGGTATTTCGTAGAGGCAACGGTGTTCATTGAACCGCGGTAAGAAGTTTTAGAAAATTTGAATCTTTTTTTAGGCTCAAGAATATTCTGACTTTTTTCTCTTCTTCTTTCTTTTGGTGACCGAAATGACAGCAACGCGACGGTGGTATTGACCTATTAATTAAGTGAATCCAAGCGACTTATAATATATACTTCGGAATTTACAATCAAACAACTTTCATCGGTAAGCGCCTATCGCTTTTACATAGGATGCCTATATGCTTATACGGATTGAAATTTCGAAATGACGAAAAAAGAAGACCGAGATTATCTCCGGGTCATCTCGCTGTCGGTTACACGTATATGAAATTATGGCGCACCCTGACTAAACGAAGCGAAAAAATAAAGAAATAAAAAAATCAAACGAATCATTCGATCCGATTATTTGATGCATATTATGAGACGATCAGACTCGGGTTAAAGAGATGCGGAGAAAGATACATGAAGCAAAAATAAAAAAAAAAAAACAGGAAAGAGGGAGTTTAAGAATTGCTCAAACTTCCCTAAGGCATGTATATATTATTATAGGTATATGGATATTTTACGCTCATATTTATACGTTTCTTCGAAGTTTAGACATAATTTTGTTTGCTTCAGTGCACATTCCTTAACGCTAGAACCAACGAGTGTAATGCTTATAATGACTGTAATATTTCTTAATAGTATAATGCTTGGAAATTTGCGAACGAAAGTTGCCATAATAAAAGTTGAAGAAAATTTTATATATCATATTATTAGCCGATCTTCGACGTACGTTGAAGATCTTGTTCCTTTGCTTATCCTGGTGCCAAAAAGATATCACAAAATCTTCTTCCGGGTTCAGAATTGTCAAGGCCAGGATGTTCGTAATCCAGAAAATTTTTCAAAATGTAAATAAATTTGGGCAAAAAATGAGGAATAAAATTAAGTCAGAGAATAGGTATCGTTGGTTGTTTAAAAATAATGAGCCAGAAAGATGTTTGCTTATAGCTGAGGCGTGACCGTGTCTAAAGTATCGTATGTTCATCTGACAATTAATTTATTTACACTGACGTTCACCCAGCTAGGTAAGACATACTTTAACCTTGACTTATAGTTTCGCTATTCAGGAATTAGCGTTATTGTTCTTCGGTTAAGTTAATGAGGAAGTTTGGAACCGCAGGAATTGGTCCCAACGAAAGTACGACAGAATGACGAGGCCGAAATACCAGCTACAAGAATAAGACAAAGGGATATACAATTCGTTTCACTATTCCTTTTTGTTTCTTCTTTTTCTTCTTTTTTTTATGGTTTTATACGTGGAGCGAATTTTCTTCCTGCACCAAAAATTCACCAGCTATGCGGATGGCCGGTCGAAGAATATATGCATGAAGTATTGTACTATGGGCTTATCCCCATATAGATGCGTGTGTGCACTTGTAGTTCCTTTGTTGCATCGTTAAAAACGCGTATTTAAAGTGGCGTGCAGATCTTTTAAAATGACGCATCGGATTGCCACGGTTAAAAATTATCCGCAAGGAGTGCCATGATGGATTTTTACCAACTACGAGACGCGAGATGAATTGATATATTTTTTTAACCCACGTCTTCAGCAGCAGCAGCAGCAGCAACAGTAGCAGCTATTGTGTAGTAAATTGGTTCGCCATGCAGCGCACCCCTGAGAGCGATAAGATTTTGAAACTTAAATCGAAAAGCGTACTAACGTTGGAACGACATGAAAATAAATATAAATCATTCCATCCGGCGTTTGTTGTCGCTAAAAGAACCGGTTATCATATGTGCATACATTTCGCGAGTCACAGCAGGCAATTCATCTTCAAACTTCAGCTTATTTTCGCTACGAGAAATGCAGACGTTCATTTCTTACCTCGTGAGTAGGGGAATAACAAATGAAACTAAAAGTGTGATAAATGTGTGAAATAATATATTTATCGACTGAGTTTTTTCACAGCTGATTACTCGGAGTTTTGCATACCCCTAAACTTCGAATATACATGAATCCATAACGAGGAGTTACTCAAGTTATGCGCTCGGCGCATTTGCATATGCTTACCCGACTCGTACATCGGAGTACTGATCAATCAGACTAGTATTCCGTACGCGAGTGCAATACTTGTAGTTATAATGGGTTAGCAACGGCGAACTGTTACCATCACCAACGACGGCTAAGAATCCGGTAAGAATACTAAAGCTCGGCATACTACGAAATTGGTACATGTAGATGCGCAGGACGTAGTTATACGAATCGACAGAGTAATTTTCAGGGCAGAGTTTGCCTGGCCATGTGCCAATACCTACATGACATGCGTACAGAACGACATTATCAAACTTTTATCTAGGGCCGAAATACGAATACGAATAGGTGTGGGTCGAACCTTGGCTTTTTCTTATACCATTACGTTATATGCACATTAGAGTGTGTCATTTTGGGGCAACTTTTTTTTTCAAATTACAAACAGGTTTTATACTTGCAGGGAGGTATGATAAGAAGCCTGATAAAATTTGAAATCTTAATATTAATATTAAGAGGTGCCGCATCGCGAATTTCTATTTCCCATTCAAATAACACGGAAAATGTTCTAGTGGCACACTTCAATTTTTATATCTCAAGTACTAATCTACTCAGAATGATTCTGCATAGCTGCTTTTGTTCGAAATTGAACGCTCTACAAAAAAGGTCTCTTGGTATTTTTCGATAAATCTAACTATTTCTAAGTTGATTATTGGTCAATTACCATTGATAGCCAACAACCAACTTGGAAACAGCTAGATTTATCGAAAAAGACCAAGAGACCTTTTTTGTAGAGCGTTCAATTTCGAATAAAAGTAGCTATGCAGAATCATTCTGAGTAGATTAGTACTTGAGATATAAAAATTGAAGAGTTCCACTAGCACATTTCCCGTGTTATTTAAATGGGAAATAGAAATTCGCGATGAGACACCTCTTAATATTAATATTAAGATCTGAAATTTTAACAAGCTCCTTATTTTTCCTTTCTGCAAGTATACAACCTGTTTGTAAGTTAAAAAAAAATTGCCCCAAAATGACACACCTAATGGACATACTTGTCGTTGGATGATTGACTAAGAGGAAAGTCGACTGTAAAGGTCGTTCAAATTTTGAATACGATAAGATAATTCTGAAATTTAATATTCGTAAATCCAACGATCATTATGTTCGACAATGATGACGGGCTTCTAGACCTCAACTGCCTCATCCCAACTCCTACAACTCGCCACTTTCTATTTGCTCCATCCCTTCGAAGTCGCCTACGAATTCTAACAGTGATGTAATAATACCCATCCATACTAAGAGCTGCAATGTTCCACCTTCCACGTTTGGCTCCACGTCAGCCCCAACAGACATTGTGCAAATATCCTGCGGCTTTTGTCATATTGTGAAACACCGACGAATGCTGCGAGCTGCTGCTGTTCGAACGTTAAATCTACATGGTTTGTCTGATGTATGTATATGTGTGTACCGAGGAACAGTCATTTCAAATAATATTACATACGAGCTCAGCTTGGCATTTAAAGCATTGACATTCATCAAAGTGTTAAGTACTAATGCCACCAAAAACTGATTCCCTTTAGAGCAATTCCATCCACGTCTAATAGTGCATACCTATGTGTGTGATTCGACACGGGTATAAAATTATACGTGTCTAGAAACAGCGGTAATTGAAACACGCGAAGTCCTCATCTCTCGACGGTTCGCGGTTCTCTTCCTGGCGATGCAGTCAGTGATCATTGAATATTTATTGGCATCAAACACGCGAGTGGAAGACAGCGAGCAAATCTTTCATTGGACAAGACTGACACTATACTACAGCAATGAGTACGTGGCTATGTTCATTGACAGTTTGACAAACGAGAAGACTTATACAACCGAGATTTTTTGGCTCTCCGGGATATTGCAGCGTGCAATAATAAGACAGCTGCGTTACAACTTGCAGACTTACGCAAACTTGAGTTGCATTTATTGAAAATCAATGCCGTGTAAGGAAACGCTTCCGGCCCCGTTTTTATTTGACATTCATGACCTGATCGTGGAACACCTGTGGGCTGTGGGTATAGGTACCCTTACTGTGTAGATGTTAGTATGGGTATATTCGTGTTCCTGAATAAATGCACGTGCAAGTTCGAACAATCGGAAAGAAAGAATTGAAAGAGAATATATACACGGATTATTTCGTAATATCAAACTGTGCGGAACCTTACGTAACGGTAGATAGATAGACAGATAGACAGATAGATAGATGTACAGAAGAAAGATAGTATGAAAGAAACGCGTGGGTTTGTTCAAAAGGTCCCCAAAAACAAAGAAATATGTACAAGTTATGCCTCAGGGTTTCATAAAGTCGAAGCGTATGAAATCCGGAGGCAATGAAAGTTGAATCGATTATTCACTGTGTTGGGACCGAATTGAAGTTCCAAATTTTAGAATTACGGAATCACATTTTTTAGAAAAGATATTTTCGCGAAAGTCTGCATAACCGATTTCAAAGACTTCAAATCGAGAGATCAGAATTATTCTGAAATTTAATATCCTGAACTTCAACGTTTCTGAAAATTCGAAATCGCCTGAAACGAATTCGTTAGTCTGACCGTTCGGAACTTTCAAAAATCGGAACATCAACCCAGCTGCCCCGCTGTTTTGACACGGAGTAGGTTTGATCTATCATAATTTAGTATTCAATTGATTTCACTACGTGGACTAAAATAACCTGAACTCATTTGACCAGAATTGACTGTCTCCATCAGACGCTAGACGGCCTGCAGCTCTGAGGCCAGAAACCGTAGGAATGTCCTGCAATCTTCGAGACGACCAGTAATGGAGGGTTTCCGTTTCCGGCGAAAGGGCTTGAATAATAATGAGTCCGCCTTATGTCTAGAGGTGCACCGGACCGGAAGTCAGATGAGGAAAGCTCCACCGAGCTAATTACGTTCCCTCATTCACCAAGCGCCAACTGTCTATCCGGGTAAATAGATTAATACCAGATAGATGCAAGCGGTAGATCTGCATAACTAGATGAATCAATAACACTGATACTATATGCAGCGATTTACAAAGATCATTAAACTCCCACGATTTTTTTTCATCACGATTAATTCTTATACCGACACGAACTGCTATCAATTATTTTTTCATTCGACTTAGATCTCGGTCTATTAAGACTTCTCGCAAGCTTTGGCACATGACAGGATACACAGCTAGGTACCGGTGTGCCGTAGCAGTCCATTCACGACTCTGAACATAAGATTCACTTTCAAATCTGTTCTTGGTACTCACGTGGTAGATTTTTTTTTTTTTTTTTCTTCAATTAGATACCCAAATCGTGGGTCTTGAGCATATCCATGCGATCAAGTTCTGCTACACGTGAATGAGTGACTATTTCTAATAATAAAATATCCCCGTTTACAGGTTGTGTGATATGTTTACGTGGGAAATAAATACACTTTTTTTTGGTAATAAAACGAGATTCGAGAGACGTATTTAACGGTCTTCGAATATTATTGATGAAGGAGTCAAGGAGACATTCATTAGACATTCTGGAATAAAATTAATAAATTTGCGAGTAGAGTATAACCGGGAATGTTTCTTAATATCTTAGCTCGATCTTTTTAGATTCATCTCGACAAGAGATTCCACGTTTTATTTGACTCCCAGCTGGTTCCACACAAATCGCATATCCACCGCAAAGTCCTTGTCGAAACGGCCCAATTACGTAATCCAACCTAACGAGGGACGGCATATATCGCACTTCGCACTTCGCACTTCCTTGTCGTGTCTGCTAGAATTTAGATCGTCAACATCGATAGGATCCGATTAGAACTCCTGGTTGTGGTTCTTTTTTTTTCTTTTTTCTTCTTCTTTTTGTTAAACGAGGCTATTCACCTCCAGGGACATCATCGGTTTGTCATATCTGATACGCGTTTCAGAGTAGATACGGTGTCTATTCTATTTTGCCTAATTTTTCGATTAAATTTTGGAGTCTGAGATGCGGAAACAAAATTAAGATTCTCTCATCATTTCATGCAAATGATGTTTTTTTGTTTGATTTTCAATTGAAAAAAAATTCTTTTTTTTGTTTCCAAGTAAAAACCAGAATTCTTTCAGGTTTGGTTTTCTAGTGAAAGCTAACTGCAATACTCGTAAATATACGTTGACTTAATTTAGCACGGTAAACCCAGCTGAGTTGCAGTCATTGACGGCTGTCACGTCAAAAAAATTCAGCATCGTATTACGTCTAGATACGACTCGGTGAGAAGATTATGTTTTCAATTACTCACTAGCGTCTATCTGTATCGTGTTATGCTGCTATAATAACTCGCTCCGAGTACTGACTTCTCCAGTGTCAACATAATATTAAACATCATGACCTGATTAGATGGCGGCGAAAAATTCCCACGGGCGATCATTCATTCGCACTTCTCGCTTCTCGCTTCGAAAGCGAAATTAAATCTTTTTTCTTCGCTCCATTACGGTGACGTGCTGTACAGCGTCAACTTATCTTCAAATCGAACGGAGTAAGTACAAAATCTATTTTTTCACAAGCTCAATGGACTCTCAAACTGTGATCAAGTAAAAGTTAGGATTTGCAGCCATCGCCTCTCGTAGTTTAGTGCCGGTCAAGTGGAAACAGTTTTCGGGAGGGCTTCTATATCTTTTCGGAAACCAATCCTGTGGCACATGGACAGACAATTTTTTGTTCCTACAAAATTTTGAAATCGACAAAATGTTCAGGTCGGAAATTATCGTAATCAAAATTCGTCTGTTCATCTGAAAGAGGTTTGTTTTCTTCACACTGACTGTGGAAATTTGAATTTTTTAGGATCAATGCTAGTATTTCTCGTGATCTGGAGATTAATCTTGTTTCTGTATATTTCATTATGCGTAACTCACCCTGCAACAATATTCCGTGCGGCACCAGGTTCATGGCTAACGCGTCGATGGCACCAGCCCACCTCTTCGTCGTTCTGCCACTTCCGCAGCCTGAAAATATACGAGGTTAACGATTATTAGAAGTCATCGTTACTCGGTGTACCTGTGTATGTATAGACAAATACATACATAGAACATTGCTTCAGTTCTGAAAGGAAAAACACTTCTCGCGTTGAAAAGGATCAAGGAAACCTCGCGGGCATTGGCCTCGTGTTTGAGTCACGTCCCAGGACGTCAATATTTAAAGTACAGAGCAGTGGCAACAAGGTATACTCGTATACATGCCTGACCCTCACGTTATTGCTATACATATGCATACCTGTCGCCATACACCTGTCTGTTCTCACATTTGCCTAACTTGTTTTAGTTTCATTTCTACCAAGCCCCGAGAGTCGAGTGTATGGAACCCAGCTCTGTGCTCGAAGGAAACACACATATCGTACATTTACCGATATGGTATGAGTTCTCATGTACCTAAATGTACTTTCGCGTATGTAATACAAAGAGGTGCAAATCTCAGGGCCGCGACATTACTAATATTACTATTATCCGCTTATTAAACCGTGATTACTATCATCATGAGTCGATTCTGGTGCCTGGAGCTGTTCTATGAAATAGGTCGAATCTGATGACTAAAAATAGACCGTATCTATTTTATTTATTCAGACATGATCACAAGGTACGAATGTATCATCAAGTTTATCTGTGATTGCCTGGAGTCAAGAAGAAGAAGAAGAAGAAGAAGAAGAAGAAGAAGAAAAAGAAGACTCAAGATTTCTATCGATGCAATTTTTGTTGGATCATTTCATACGACTCTAGCCGGGGAAGTGATGCAGAATTTGTTTCACGAGGAAAAGAATCGTGCTGAAAAAGATATAGAAAGAAAAATCTCGAGTCGATATACAAACTGGTAAACGCATTTTTTACCTTTGCGTAAATCCGCGGTATCTATAATAACGTTTCCACGGGACGGCTTTCCCTGATCTGTATCTACCAACAGTTCGACAAACATCGTACTGTGTTCGTTCCAATTTACACATACAACTAGTTATAGATTTCTGTAAAAACAATTCCTGCGGTTTTAGTCGCCAATATATATTTTCAAACATTTTCTACTAATCGCGTGAAAAGAAACATCCATAAGTAGTAATTTGCACTCGTGTAACTATTAGCATTATTGCAAATTCCGTGCCAATTAGATCAACGTCTGACCCTGACTATACCTCGCAGTTGATACACATGGTTTGGTTTTTTTTTTTTTTTTGTTTTATTGGCTTAGTTCTAGCTTCAGGATGCACTAAAATTTCGTAAATATTAACAAGTGAAAGTATACTGCGGGAAGAATTTGTGAGAATCAAATACTACAGGAGTTAAGAGCTCGACTATTGATTAAGAAAAAAAAAGAGATTAAAAAATGGCAATCTTTTAGTCAGGTCAATGGTATCGTAATTGATTCAAATTTGCATCACTTGGAAGACGTGTTTGATAGCCATCGGTTTAAACAAAGAAATGATAACTTTCCAATCCTGTTTTAAAAAGAGGACTAAACTGATTTATGTTCGGTTCAGTTTGCAGATATCCCAGATTACCGATCACTGTAACAGCTGCTATTGGTCCCAATGACAAAATCAAATTCTGTATACTGTGACTTGAACCGGTTGTCCAATTATTTTTTACAAAACTACTATCATAAGAAAAAAAATTGCTAGATCCATAATTGGATTCACTTGATTATTCGTAATTTTGATCAAATAATATTGAAAAATGATCGTAAATTTGTCATGTTTGAAAAAAAATTCGTGAGTAAATAAAAGTGCGAGGAAAAAATCTGACCAAATTTTAGTGCCTTTGAGAGTTGGTAAAAGAATATAAAAAATGAAAAAAAAAAACGTGCGTGAGATCCAAGATGGTCAGGGTCAGCGTCGGTCGAGTTGTCGTGGAATTCCCCACCGGTATTAAAATGTCGCAGTTTGTCTTTTCTGCGAAACGTCGTGGTTTCGGTCTGACTTCAGTTTAATCCGCATCATTACCGATCCACATACATTCGATTATTAACAGACGTTAAACAGGTGGAGTAATACAAGCAGGCGTTGGGTTAGGCAGGTGACTGTGTTCTTCGATTGGAGGTTTTAGAAAGCTAGGGATACCCGGTTCACGCTCTTCTGGTTAGCGTGAAAATATATTACATACGTAGACACTGACGATAAGAATGTTGGCCCCTTGTGCCTTGCGCCTTGCGCCCACCGCCTCCTCCTTTTCCTCCTGAGGCTTTCGACTGGCAGAGGTCAACGATAGAGGTCATTGCCAAGTGCCGATCTCGCCGTGTCCAGCGCGTGATTCTCGAGAAAGCAAACCCATGAATATATCAAAGACCGAACAGTTTAGATGAACCCCACGCTAACCCGGGGCCCCGAGGCCCAGAGGCAAACACAAACATGACGGAACTCGCCCACTGGCTTTAACTTCCATTTACAATTAGTATATGGAATAAAATTATCACGTATTTATACGAAGTGATCTTAATTTCTAACTAGAGCGTCACAGTGTACTTATAATTCTGTACGAGTGTATTGAAACCGACTGATGAAAACCAACCGTAGGACTGATGAGTGCCAAAAACTTTCTTTCGCGTGTTTGAGAGTTTAAAATGACGATGACGGTTGCTCGAGATTATTAGCTATTGCAATTATGATTATTTGAACGAAATAAATGGACGAGGAAATGTAGTTTTACTTTCTCCAAAAGAGTCGGCTGGCTTAGTCCGCTGCTATCCAAAGGTTTACACGTACGCGTAGTATTTTTTTACAACCCACTGTTTGAGTCGTTAACGAATATAACTTCATTGTTTCTCTATACGAATTTATTTACTGTAGATAAATTATGGATTCGGTATGCGGTTAATGGAGTATAATACGGTGCCTTAATCCAAATGATGAAAAATCATACCCGCTCTTATGCAATTTCCGGATTTTTATTACCGTCGTATATACCTGCCCACCTATAGTCGCGTCTAGCTTTCTCGCTGTACGGACAAAAAGGGATTTTCGAATTCTCAATATTCGTTCCTTGTTTAATCCACGTCCAGAATATACACGTGCCTCGGACTCTTTAACGCGGTTACACTCGTTAATTCCTATATCTATAACAACTTTCACGCAACGATGATGCACCCTGTAGGTGTGTATCATTCGAGAGAGTTGAATTAACACGGTACGTGAATAGATCGACGAATAGACGTTCGAGTTTTTCAAAATCGTCATCAAAATTGTAATAAAAAAAAAAAAAAACTAAAAATCTATAAGAATTATTTTTTACGGGAATCAAAACGCTCGTAGAATCTCCGGGACGTCATGGCCCTCGGGCACGACCCAGATGCGATCTTTGGACGCGGCGAAAGTAATCCAACGATCGAGATCCAGACCAAAATACGAAGCGCTTCTAGGACGTCGACTGACATATAGATATATTAAATTACATCGTTCGGAATTAACGCCAAGATCATTGCCCTGTCCGGAAATGTATGTATGTACCTACGAATATATAAGGCGTATAATATAATTTCACTTCGAATTACAAAATATACCGATTTAATTTGGCTAATTTGCTTTTCGATTCTCGATTTACCCGGAAAAATGAAATTTAATTTTACAGCAAAAATTTTACATAACGTTTCTAATAAGCGAATCAGCTATGTAATATCGGCTTTCAAATATCGGTAGTATAATCAAGGGGACGGATTAAACCTTTCCAAATGCTGCTTCTGCTTGCTTCCTCTATACACAGTCTTCTTACATCCTACGCAGATAATATGTAGATATATATATAAGAACGTGTACGCGATACGCACGCCGTATGATAACTTGCAGAGTCGATATCCTTCGAGGTATTCCAAGATGGCGACATTAAAGTATTCAAAGGATCGTCGTCGTAGGAGGAGGAGGTGGTGGTTATTTTATGCATGCTTGACTTTAACTCCCTAGTAGGTATGCATATACAAACATCGGTTGCAATGTGGCCATGATCCAACAGCGTAGTTACATTACGTACCCCCCACCCCCTTCGAAGACATGCATACATTACACACACACACACACATCTTTCCTACGAGTTTACCAAATCCGATAAACTAATATGGCCAAAAATAGTTAGTAAATAGAAAGTGAATACAGCCTGCACATTCACACCGCGTGTTACATAGCTGACTATTATAATATGCTATATCGTAAGTAGTAGAGGACGTAAGACCTCAGACAGGCACTGAAATGTTCATAAAATCGTCTTGAATCCAGATACTAATTTCCATCCGTCATAGTAAATGTCAAGAATAAACAGCTGAGTTATTTCAACTAACAAGTCGATCAAAATAGGAAATTGAGAAGCCGTTATCTGATATTTGGAACCGATAAAATATATCTCGAGTGAAGAGAAGAATAAGAATCTGAATAAGAAGAAGAAGAAGAAGTAGAAAAAGCCGGTGTAATAAACAGGTCGAACATGGCCTGGGATCTTGATCTAGATCGCAAAAACAATTCCGACTGAATTTCAGTATTATACAGCTATAATCTTCGCGTAGGCAAAATAATTATTATTACTTCGGTTACAATCTGGAAATACAACGCCTTACTCAGAGATTTAACTACATAGATGGCTGTGGCTTCAAGGCTGCCACAGACTGGCAGCAAGGTCGCGTAGCGGTTCTGAGATGCTTCTCTTTGCTTTTTAGGCTCTGGACTAGACGAGACTTAACCATATACTGTTACTATGACAATTACACTTATATGTACACTTAACCGTAGGATAAGGAGTCCCGATATCTTCAATAATAATCTGAAAACTGGTCGTGGGTGGAAAGCATCTCTTTTCCTTTCTACCAAATACAAATCATTTTCAATTTTCGATTCAAGACAATCCCAGAGCTTTATATATATTTCCCCATGAAAACAGGGAATTATGTATTCACGGAAACGTCTATAAATTGGTGCAGCTGATCGAGCCAGTATAGTTTTGTATTGACTTGGAAAAAGTGAGCAATGATCGTAGGCGGATTTCTCTCTCGCTCGATCGGGTTATGTAAATGATTCCTATGTATAAGGTGGCTAGATAATATTGGCGGGCTAGGTGGAACCGAGTTTCTATCATCAACCGTCTCTCGTTATCTTAAATTCTCCGAATGTTATAATTCGAATGACACAAGTACAGGGTAGATATTTACAGGTAAATGAGAAACTGAGAATAAATTACGATCTGCAGGTTTCATAAGAAATCTATTTTACTCGCTCGCTCGTCATTTGTCGCAACAAATTTCACGGCTCAATCAAACAAATCCCTAACTCTTGTTGAACAAGGTAAGTAATTATGTAAATAATTGTTCACGTAATCCGTAACAAAATGTGTTGGCAACAGGTTGCAAATAAATATGGTATACAGATACCTGCATGTATAGGTATATACGTAACTACACACCTACACATCGATGAGGATATAAAAAGGTGCTAAAGTTTTCTCCGTAAAAATTTCTCTTATCAAACGTTTTTTTTTTTTTTTTGCAATCGAGACAAGTAGAATTCGATAGAAAAAAAAGTCAGCTTCTTCGGAGTATTACATCGTCGAAAGAGATAATATAATAGATTCGAATCAGACTTACGATTGAACATTAAAAACCGCGGTTTCGTCTTTATTAAAAACCGGATTTATTTGTAAAAAGGAATAATCCAACGTTAAGGATATGAACATGTACAAAAGTGAATGCAACTTGATCGATACGTACTCAGAAACTGCACTTATCGTTAGTTGACAAACATCGACTACATGTACGACTCGTATACCCGTTCGGAACAATTCGCTATTCCAGTTTCTCAGACCTGCAGTTAATAAAATTCAATAATTACATCTAATCATAGAACCTGTCTAATAACATCTCGCTCTAACAGCCCGTGCAGCCTCTCGAGAATATATGCATAAGAGATAATCTACGAGGCTTGTAAGATAGCTTTGGACACGGGATTGAAAAATGGAGATAGACCGAGAGAAATGGACGTTAGAGAGAAAGAGAGACTAAAGTTAAAGGGCCTGGCGCCAAGTGATTTCGACAGAAAATAAAACCGACTTTGATGATGCACCAGGTCGCTGGACCAACTCTCAAGCATCAAAGATCGCAGATACCGCTACGCTACATCGATGCATGTCTTGTACCAGTGTGCGTATACGGATGAGACTTTCCCTTGTGGCATAGCCAGCTGATACACGAGAGACTCGTCTTCGTTCCATTATTACTTCTAATAACTTCGAAGGATTTTTTTTTTCGTATGCCTAGTATCGAGATACGAGGCGTTGTTTACTGGATGGAAGTGTTAAGGAATCGAGAACCTGAATCTTGTTTACAAATGGGTAAAAAAATCGTGGGCCGAAAGGCCAGACTTAATCATATTATCTGATCCAGATTAAAAGAGAGCGAGAATCTTCTGTACGCACGATTCGGCCGACCCTGACGGGATACACCTACTTAAAGATCATGATATACCAGACCAAGTAGCGAAATTTAGTGGCTCGAAGTAGCTGCCACCGATTCAGGTTCACGTCTCGGTATTCAAATCGTACTTTTATCCGTCAATGAAACGATGATTATATGATCGGTATGAGAATGTTACGTCAGGGATCGAGTTTGCAGAGTCTGTCATTAATCACGAACGATGAACTTTACCCAGCTGATAAATATCAGTATGTCAATTTTTTTTTTTTTTGATCTTTGAAGAATTTTTTTTTTCTCTACTCTTTCCGCCTTTTATCTTCAACTTTTGCTTTTCGTCGACGATCTACGTCTCTTGAATCTGTGATCGTTATAAAAAGGTAAGAACTGCAGAGCGTGCACATTATAGGTACAGGTATAGGTATACAAGTATACCTACGCTTCGCTTTCATTTTCGATACGGAACAGCGCGTTTCACCTCGATTACCCGTATAACCGGCAACCCGATGGCTGCAGTATGACTAGAAATTACTCGCGCGTCTCCTGTCTGGTATATATGAAAATACGACGTGTCATGGACACGGCTAAAGCATTTTGGACAAATAAGCCTGATACCCAAGAGCCGAAACTATAAACTTTGCATAATTCGTTCAGAGCATAAAAAGTTGACCACCTTCGCGATCTTTCGTATTCATTGCTCGGATTTTGAACGTGAATAATATCAAAGCTGTAATGTTCATGAATCAATACGTGATTATTTAATTAATTGGCAACTTTATCGATTGTTTTATATTACGTGATTATTCTTGCAGTCTCCTTAATTTTTTTTAAGGATTACGTAGTAGCGTATCGAACTGAGGATATGCAGTTTGAAATAATTTCGATAAAGGAAGAACAAGCTAATTTCTTCGAATATAGAATCCAGGGAATTGGAAAATAGGTCTTCAATTAACGTTCCCAAGATGGCGAGTATAATCGGCTCTAGTTTTCCTGTTTTCTATTTTTTCCATACGTTTTATAACGGCAAGTGTTGGTTTGTTTACGGTGGAAACATGAATCGGATCACGCATTTACGAGACTTTACTTCCTGCTGCTATAGCGTTATATAGGCTAGGAAATTATTCGTGCCACGATCTCTGAATAATAAGACTCTTAAACATACGGGAAATATAGACCCCTCACTCACGAAGGACGATAATTATAATACGATAAAACCGTTCATTCGATATGACAAGGAAATAGGCAGCAGGTTCAATAATTCAGAATTACCATGGAGGAACATGTCGATCCATATGTCAAACGGAATTTTGGGATCATGATCATTTTTCCGCCGTTTAATTTATCCCCACCACTGAGCACAGCTCGAAGTGTGAAATTAGACCACCGAAGTCTGAAACGATTGAATCAGTGGCCATTGTGTAACGGGAAATGCCAAAAGCAAACGTGCAAGTCAGATACCAAAGAGTCGCGCTTACATAACGGGCAGGTATGCGAGTGCATGTACAGGTATATCACGTATGTACGTATATAACGTACGTACTATCTACGTGTAAAAAAAAATATAGGTCTGTGGCACGTGGGTCTAGTCATGTATCGGCATATCGCAACCTGACAAAGTCACCGTTGCAAATCAAACCGATTAAAGTAGAGAAAAATGTGGCAAACTCACCTTATGCTAGTTTGACCTTTACTTGTCGTCTGCTGGACGTGGGTGTGGGTAGTTTTTTGATTTCTTATTAACTATGCAAATCGATTCAATTCTTATCTGTATCCGATCTTTGATTTATACGACACTGATGTTTAAACTGTTCACGACAAATATATCTAATGATTTTTTTGATTATTCGTTTAGTTAATTGGTTTTATTGTTTATTGATTATCATTGATTGCCGATTATCGATTGTTATTATCATTATACTGATTGACTCAGACATGATTATTCCTTTCGTCTGAGCGGATAGCTTCGTCAATAATTCACAAACATATTATAATCCAGATTTCAAGTCACTATACAGTAATCGCTGATACGTGAATAAATTTAACTTCTCGGTCAATGGTGCATCGCCTATATACGATTCCGCACGTCGCGATATCTAATTTACTTCAGCACTCCTTCAATAAGCCTCTTGGGACACTCGATGAGCTGCCAAACGCTTTCAGCTATAGCTTTGGAGCAAATAGAAAATATTGGGCAATATATTTTTTTTGAATTTTGTCTTACGGTAATTGGAATGTCATTTCGACACCTTTCGCCGTCTCTCCTTCAGGACAGAATGAGTATTGATATCGAATCGCTATTTCCACTCGATAAAATCATCAGATTTACACCCGGCTTATCGAGTTGTTAATAAAACGCGAGTTCTCACTTATCAACTGCTATATGTTGTAATTTACGTTCAATTATAAAACGATTAACGGTTTATTTGGAGGCAGACAGTTCCGTACGCTTTACGTATGCGTACCGTGTGGGTGTAACGTAGTGCGTCACTTTGTTTGTCACAGGTGATTTTTTTTTTTTTTTTTTCGGGGGGGGATCTGGTATAGGAAAAATTTCTAAGAACCGCTAAAGTGACACGAGAAGAGAAGAAAAAAATTTTTATATTAATCGACGCGGATCTTTTTCACTTTTTTTATCATCAGCTCTCGACCGATTAATTCTGTCTCTTGACTTTGAACTTTGAACTTATATCTTTTTCTTTCCTTTTTTTTCCACCGTCAAGTGCCTATTCCTTTCTCTCGCTTTATTCGTCCAGCTATGAGACTTTACTCCAGACTGAAGCTGTCGCGAATGGTCCTGAATAATTAACTTCTTTCTTTCGTTTTTTTTGTTTTTTTTTTTTCTTTTTTTCTTTTTTCACTTTTTGAAATTCGTACGCGATTCACGTACCGGGTGTTTTGTAGTAATATTTCATAGTGGAAACGAACCGTCGATTATCTCTCTACGAAAATTTCTAAACAGTATCCAATGCACCCGACAAATCGGAGCAGATTGACGATCGTTTAACACCCTTCTTGTTTCATACGGTACAATTCATACCATCAACGAACACTTGATTTTATATTCATATTTCGCGGTCACAAACAGAACTGATAATAGTACGATCTAGATAAGAGAATCAGACCGGCACATCGATCCGCTCGATTTTTTCTAGCATACGAAACCCAAAATGAAAGAAGAAAAATTTTGTGGAAAAATAAGTAAAATAAATAGAAAACCACTTTTTTTCAATTAGCCGTTTAGTTGGCAGCCCGAAAGTTAGGTACCTACTCGCATACGGGAAAAACACTGTCGGCAGCCGCAGCCACACCGGGAGGAGGCAATTGTAAGACTAAGTCAAGTCGCTGAAGCAAGGTTCGTGGTGGTGAGAGTGAATGGTTCGTTGGGTTACCTCCTTACCGCCTCTTTGCCTGCTTGCATGCGAGAGCTGCTTGATCGTGAGCCAAAGACACTGGTGGTGGACAGTGGACAGCGAACACCAGACATCAGACACTTTACTTGGCACAGCTGGGCAGTGGGGACTGGAGAGATTTAACCATGAGTCCCGGGCCGGACACTCTCATTCTGAACCGATCATTGATTACCGTTAATCATCAGCGCCGATTTTTAAAATCAGATTAAACCTATCCACGAACAGTCGAGAATTAGGATCGAGACGATCAGGGTCAGCGAAATTGACTCATTTCAGATATTTTGCAATTATATTGATCAAGGATATGTCAAGGTTGTCCATTGTCGGCAGGCAAGTCGTGTCCTGTTTGATAAGGGTCACCAGGCTGACCCCTCGCTTTGTTTCAAATAAAAAATGACAAGAAAAAAAGAAAAAATTGGACTATTTTTATGGTACAACGTCATCCGCCAATGTCTGCAATGTTTTTCTCGCTTTGAATAATGTGGGGAAACATATAGTCTCTTTGTTTAAGGTAAAATACCTGCACCTGAATGCACTTCTTCTCCGAAACTTCGAAATCTTAAAAGAATTGCTGATCATAGGATCTACAGCCCAACTAATTACCTGCCGAAAAAATTCCAATCCAAATACGAGATAACGATTGACCATGAAATGGTACTTCCTAGAATATCGAAATGAACCGTCACGATGCATGAATAGGCGTGAATTATCGTAGTTTGTCTGTCTTTTATCGAGCATGAAAACAGGGCCGACTGTAATTATTGCAAGTCTTGTGATTTATCGGGCGTGGAAAATTCGTCATGGCTTTGCGGGTGGGTGGACTTCGAGATCGTTTCCCCTGCAAAAGATAAACGAAATTTTAGTTAAAACGATATCTTTTTTAAAAATCTAATTAACAAACTGGTTAATCGTAATTAAGATTATCTCTCTTTATACATTGTGGAAGTATATAATGAAGACTGGGATTACGCCGCGCATGCATGTCGCGTGAAATTGAACCGAGTTAAGGCGTAATCGTAGTTAATTAATACGGAGGAATTAATACGTGAAAAAGTGTTAACCGGTGTGATAAATGAGGTCGTGTTGAGTTCGCTGAGTAAAATTATAGGACGTGTGATATATATACATAGGCATACACGGTACATGTATATACGTATACGTATCACGAGGTTCAGATGTGTATAATATGGTCACGGTAAGAAATTGGCTTGCACAATACGGTAGAACCGTAACTCGATCCCTCACTTCAAGATAAGTTCGCGTTATGTTATGTTATGTTATTGCGTTAAAAAGAAATGATAATTCACGGTATACAAAGCTTGGGGAATTATTAACCGTGAGGAGATACGCTTTGCGTAATGAAAGGCAAGCTAATTCCGTGACAAATCGTCCGGACGCGGTATATAGGTATAGGCAATACCTACATGGCGAAATATCGCACCTCTAATAAGTCTTTGAAGAAGATTCATCTCCTTGACTACGGCCCATCTTCATTATCCGCCAAATTGTGGTAAACCCATTTGACGTTAGAAACGGCAGCTTTTACATTTGAATAAGAGAGACTACGGTGAATCTAGAAATGGTCCGTATTCTTTACTAATTTATACGGAAGCTGCTCGTTTGAAAGATGAGGAAAAAAAAAAAAAAAGAAAAATTAGAAAGGAAACGGGTTCTGAACCGTTATGAGCTAGTTAGAATAATTATTTGAATTTATGAGAGAAGCTGTTGCAGTATAATGCAGAGATTAAAAATTAGATCTTTATATACCACCGAGCGAAAGTCATCTCCGTCAATTAGTCTGTGACACATCATGCGACAGGTCACGTACATACACGGAGTTGGTTGTTCACTTCTTACATCGAAGGAATACGAAACTGTGAGATAAGTTTTTTTCCCGCACAGATAATTACGACATTAGGTATAAAGCAAGGCGTGAAAACGATCGACAGATTTTGATATGCAGTAAGGAAGATTGCATCACTCAACGTCGATTGTTTTTGCATAAATATTCCTGTTCATATATCTGTGTATGTAAGTATGTACATATATGGTGTATCTGTGTACAACTCGCTTATTAATAATTGCGTATACCTATATTCGACCAAGAGCAACATCGCTGCGACTTGTGACAGTAATAATTACACGTACACGACCTGCCTCAATCGATCCCACGCAGAGAGCTCGATATTAAACGCGTACATACGTCGATAGTGCGTTTTATGAAAAAAAATCGTATGCATATTTCATTCACCTACCTTCATGCCTTGCCACAGGCTTTCGAACGAGGCGATTTAATTCCTTAAGCATTTTCGCTTGCCCAGAACAAATTGGCCCGGTTCGATGTATCAATTACATATACACCATCACCGTGCAAGCAGGGCAATTAAATCCTGGACCACATTATAGAATTGGGTAATTAATTAAACCCCAGTGGAAGGATCCGATTCCAAAATCCTTGCTCAACATTTCTGTTCAATGCGTGCCTTTGAGTAGCGGGCGTAGGTGCGGTACAAAGCAATGCCTGAAGCATAGCCGATCGCTGGGTATACAATACCACCGAAAATCGGTAGCCTTGTGTATACGTACAATGGATACCCCACCTACGACAACCAATAACCGATAGCCACTGATCTTATCGGGTGTTTTAGGATATCGAAGCCAATGAATCAGAGGTAAGCGTGCCGAGGTAGGTTAGCAGCTTATACCGATCGCATGCTAAAGGTGCCGTATGGTATATATAGATATACGCACGTTCAGGCTATGGATATGATTGCACACGCGTGATCTGTTTAGATATTAGGAAATGATTTTTCTTCGCGGAATACATACATCGGACTGGTACGGTTTTTTTTCTTCTTTTTGAGCCGATTTTTGCTCTTTTTTTGCCGCATAAGAACTCGTTTTGTAATAATCGTGCCCGTCCAATGGTCCGTGAGCTTGTATCGACGATTCTCTCTACCTATACCCAAACGGACATTGATAAGATATTATATAAGATATTTTCTCTAAAATATAATAGTACACTATGTGTGAGGTATGAGTAGTGGTTTATTGAGCATATTACATGGCCGGTAATTCGTATGTGAATACATAGGTATATGAAAGAAATATCAAAACCGAAACTTTTAACGTTCCACATAAATTAGCTGGTTTTTTCTTTCATGTTTAATAGCGTTATTAAGCTGTTCATTTTTTTCCCTCAGACTTAACCGTGGTTACGAGGATTTTAGAACTGCATGAATACATGATCCAGACACGATATCTTCGTTCTTCTCGGTTTTAAAGGCACTCGATTTAGCAGTCTCGGTATTACACCGATTCTAGAGAAACTCTTATGGGTATTGTGGGTAGGTAGGTATATACGGATACAACCGTGAGTATACTGCTTTACGACAACGGAATATACTCACCTGCAATACGTTACTCGATACGAATTGATAAGAGGGAATGGGACAACCAAAGACTGACGACAGAGTTCGACGGAGACAAGAACCTGGGAACGGAGGAAAAGTGAGCCGGCTGGCCTTCAAGACATATTCAATTCATTTCGTTGGTTATATCGGGGTCGTTCGCTCACTTCAGTGGCAAAAGTGCCGTAACCACTGCTCCATTTTAAAACGTAATGCAAACCCGAAGAAAGTCAGGATGCATTCTTTCGGATTTCATCAGTAAACGTGTTTCAGAATTTTCCAGCAACTTACATTCCCCACTTAGATCTATCCGCCCCTTCAGTCAACCCGGTCGACTATCATAGATGTTGTTTCTCCGATGAAGACTTAGAAGTTAAATTACTCTCAAAGATACGCGGTCAAAACTTGACGCGTTACGGTATAAATTACACGTACCTACGATATATACGCTGGTATGCAAGACTAAAAACTCGCGTGTTCATAACTAGAGCAAAGCCGTTGTGTAAGCGGGTGAATAAGTGGGTGGGCGCCTTTCTCTGACCGGCTGGCTTCAGGGTGACTCCAGGTTGCCTTCGGGGTGACGTTGTACGGCGAATTGTTCCCGTAGATTTTCGACTATCGAGAGAAATTTTGTTCAATTCGCGAATAAAATTACTCTGCAAAACTGCGATCGCGTCTCTGACGGTCATCGATCGGCAGCCTACAGAACTTTTTATAAGGATTGGTGTGTAAGCTCGCTGAAAAGTAGAAACTTGTTTGAAATAATGAGGAGTTACGTGTAATTGCATCGCGTTAACGTAACGTACGTAACTTGAAGTTTTCCCGCGAGTAGAGTACTGCACCATGCACTCCGCGCAGGTATTTAGCGTGAAGTATAAAAATCGTGCATATAAATAATGGTATGAATTTTAAAAATTTGCGCTATGAGTCGGCTGCATCGCAATGAATATTCGTAACGCGTGCAGTGTAACCCATCGTTAAAGACATGCCTAAAGCATGCGTGTTCAGTACATTGCTCCGATTAGACAGGGCGAGGCCCGTGAAATCATGATATAGAGAAATTAAAATAACTTTGTTACTTATGTCATTCTGACGGAAAATTCTTGGCAAATGAGTCGCAATGATTCGGGAACAATAAAAACGTAATTAATCATCGTTACGGTACACGTACCTGAAACAAATTTCAGGTATTTCACCTTCTTCATCGACCCATGGACTAGATCGTCAATTCCAAGCTCAGTCGTGTTTTAAAAAAATTAAAATAGTTCGTAAACTAATTGGGCTCCATTTCTTTCCTTGAACTTGTTCCATAAATCCCTTCGATTCCATCATAACTTCGTTACTATCCGGAAATTTAAATCGCTTTTGAAATTCTTTTGGATAATATTGTAACAACGTACGAAGGTGAAGGAAACATTCTCTGATGTAATTAATTTTTTGTCCGCTACCTCGTACGAGTATATTATCTACTTATATGTTTATACCTGGTATTGATATCCGGCTACATACTAATAATGAGAAATATAAATATAATGATAACTTTGAACACGTAGCCCCGTGCCCAGATTACAGACAAAACGTTATAACGTTTGTTGCTGCACAGTTTGATCAATTGATCGATTGCGTACAGGCCCACGACGGATATAAGACAGAGCTTGTCGCCTCCAAATCACGATTACTTTTACTCACATGAACACGAACCGGTGACTTGTGTGGATCGATAAGCCGAATAAAGAATACGATTGTATATCGATGTGTATAATTGCTCAATAGGGTGGTCACCTTTTCGACCACTTAAGATAGATTTACCAAAGAGATACCTATTCCTGGCCGGGATATACTGCAGGCAAAAAGAAAGAGAGAAAAAAGAAATTACATCGTGAGAAATGATTTATCGATGACTGTCGTTCTATTTAACTTCAGCTTTTTTTTTTTTTTTTCTTTTCTTTTTTGTTTTTTGATCCTAGTTTGTACTTTGGCAAAGTCCTTTGTCCAAATACGTACCCGCTATATTTCACCGCAATGATGATCCGAGAGGGCTGTCTAAAAGCTTGTCAAATGTCATGACGAGGGGCCTAAATTTGCTGTTGATGAAAGTGCATGAAACTTGAAACAACGTTGAGAAAGAGAGATAGGCGAGTGATTACTATGTACCAATGGTGAAAATTTTTGACGGTATAATTCGACAGCGCATGTTCGTAATTACTCTAAGAGAGAAACACGGTCCAAGGATTAGAAACTTTAATGATAAAAAAAATGGCTAATCAATCATTTCCTTTTTCATATAAGCCTCGATATGAGCGTTTTGCATTGAGTGAGTACCTATGGCACGTCGACGGATCAGTTGAATAAAAAAAAAAACTGTTACGCCATCAAAGTTGAGGGAATAATGGACACTGATATACGGGGTAATAATTTGCGACTAACACGGATTAGACAGAGGCCGTAAAAACCTTTGACATAATCGATTATCAAGACCGGAACGATTGACAACCAAGTCTAACCGACACTGTGTCAATTCATGCATGCTGCAGATATGTAACCGCGACTACTGCATCACTCGGTGCATCATCATTCATCAAGCTCGGTTTGTGGGCCTCGAGATACTTCCGGCTTTTATCAAATTCGATCTGAAGAGCAAACTGTGTAACGTGTCCCCGGTTTTCTACATCATCGAGGAAATGTTGGGACTTTGAAAACAGAACGAGCATAATGTTGAGTTTTGGTAATGTGAAATATTCTATTCACCTATACTTATGTATATACGTGTCTTGAGGTAATGTTACATAGAACTAAAACGTTAAAGTGTCAAGTCTTTCGACCGCGACGCGGGTGATCGGTTTGCCAGTTATTCCACTGCTGTGTGTGTTTCTTGGTAACTATACACGTACTTTGCACGTATGTATATGTAAATCCGTATAAAATGGGATATCTATTTGAATTGCAAGGTACAGAGAGACCTTCTCTCTCTCCTTCGGTAGCAGCCACGGCAGTCGGATCAGAAAACCTGCACGCGACCTTGATGCCACCCGGGCTTAATTTACCAAAACCTCCGTGCCCTGTGGGTGTGTTTGACATTTATCGCTGATCTTTTCCCTGTTGCCAACCAAGGAAGGACTCGAAACCAATTAAAAATGAACCAAAAATTCCGTCTGTTCGATAAATCTCATCGCTGCATGCACCGAAGAAATGAGAACTGTCCGAGAAAAGCCCGCGGACGTTTCGGACCGTTCGGTTCGTCACGCTTTGTTACACAATTTGATTTTCGTTCGCGGTTTAGTTTCGAGCATGCCGCAACCGCAGTTATACAATCCGTAAATTGCTCGTCATTCGATAATGCGTATACACATGTGGTAGATAGAGCGATATAGTTTAATGCTTAAATTTTGTTAATCAGTCCGACGAAACTTAGCGCGGGATAAAATTAATGATCGTAACTCGACTGGGAAACGGATACCAATGAATCCGGTAATTAATCCCAATAATTTCATCAATTTTATTCCACCATTACAATCGGCAGTAATACTTCTACCGTAATTGTCGGTACTTCATATCGTATATACCAATGACGTCCAACGAGTCACGAGTTGCGGTCGCACTCAAGCTTCAGTAGCAGTTCTTTAATCTGAACTGCAAGGTTGTAGAATCGGTGAAAGTGTGGGCGTTCTGTTATCGAATACAACCTATCTTATTATATAGGTCTATGTGCGCTATAGCTGTGCTGTGCAGTATACTCCAAGTATCGATACATTTACGTATTGTAATTTCGTCAGAAAATTATATATACCTATACCTTCTCTCATCGATCGGTAGCAACGGAATGAAGAATCGGGACATGACTCGTCGTTATAAAAATGATTTATTAATTAGTGGTATACGATCATTCGACTGATCTGCTCGTCGATCAAACAGTTTTTTTTTAGTTTTTTTTTACACTCGCCAAACGTTAACATGTTATGGTTATTATTTGTATATAGTCATTGAGTCTATCGACGTCGGCTTATGCGGTGTTCTATTTTATTCAATCAATCATAATTGTTGGGTTAATTAATTTTTGATTATTGCATTAAATATCTTCCTTGACGATAGTTTTTCGCGGTCGTTATTGATCTCTGTGTCACGTACGTAATAGCATGGCAACGAATTGCTGACAGATCTCCGACTCACATGACCCAAAAACGTTATCGAGCGTCAACATGAACTAGAATGTCACGTTTTACGACTCACGATTAGCAAATCTGTGGGAGGATATTGTCTCGATTTGACATTATGCGATCCCGAAGAATTCGTTTCGCAATAGGTATAAGAGCGAATTTGTTGTTCAATCAGAAGATTTTTATCGTTGAATTTAATTATGCGGTTGGACAAAACGGCGGTTTCAGCATTTGAGGTATATAGGCGTATATTATTTCTATAAATATCGAATTCCTAAATTCAGAGAAGTTGATATTAAATCTATAGTGTCAAGTGACTCGATTACCTTCACCTATCGACAGCTAATAAAATTCTTTAATGAAACCCAAAGTCTAGACTACGGACGAAATTTACTATCCAAAATCTAATTTTGGATATTCTGTTAATACTCTTTCCGAGTACTTGAAGTTCATTCATTGCTGACCCCCCAAGATTCCCAAAAGATGAATTTCAGCAGAAGATCATTGGTTCTAGCTAATTGTACGACTATATGTATATACTATTCATTAAAAGGATTTTTATAGCTATTTCCGCATTGCTTAATTATTTAATCCGCAAATCTAGACGCCGTAATAATTCCTGCATTTACGTTCGCAGACGATTTCTCATGGTAGCAATTACGGAAACCGTTACTTTGCTAATCAAAATTGCTGCTCCTTTTTTTTTTTTATTCTTTTTAACAATTATTACACCGATTCGAATCAAACAAAGACTATTCCAGTTCAAGCAAAGGTACTTTGGCAGTTCTTCGAAGGAGACAGTCCTAAACTTTTATGTGAAATAAAAAATAATATAATAAAAATAATTTCGAAAACGAACAAACCAGTATAAGAAAAACATAAAAAAAATTGCTCTGTCAAGGATAGTCTTTAAAGGCTAAGAATTATTTACTATTACCGAGGATTTCAACAGTAAATCCTTGAGGGATATTATTAAGTGGTTCGCGGTGTAGTAATATAGGTATCTACTGTGTTAATTAGCAGTTCTAAAACTCTTCAGCTTCAAAAGATTTGGTAATTCGTAATAGTCCACGAAATCGCTATATGTTGTAGTTAACTATAAACTCTTAACAATAAGTAATAAGTAGCTCTATAAAGCGTCAATTTGCCTCTACAGGCTGAAAAAAGATAAAACCAAGAAATTGAGAAAGAAAAAATTAAGAAAAAAAAAACCCAACATTCCTGATTACTCATTTAAATTTAATAAATAATGTTCCAGTCATTTCTTTAGCTCAAAGCGACAGGTTACAGGTATGTCGTTCAATAATAAGCCGCGAAGGCCGACTATCTGCAACGCATCCGGTTCGTCAAAGTCGCGGCAAGCGAGTTCTACGCCCCTGGCCATTAGAACCTCAGCGAAATGACGCGTTTTAAAGAGGTCGAAATGTCCGAACTATACACGGTATATTAAATTAATTTAACAAAAATAAAAAAAATTACAAATTACAATAAAAAATCCGTAAACGAACGGCGAACGGTTCACGTTTGGCAAACACCCTGACCTGGCGCCAGGTAACAGGCAATCTCACCTTCATAACTCATCGTCTGCAACTGCAGCAGGAATTTAAATCTCTGAGATAAGAAAAGGAAAGAAAAGGTCGAAGCGACGGTTCTTGAAGAGAAAAAAAGAGGATTGCGTCAATTGCAAAATGTATGAGGGTGCAGTTGCACAGGATAAGATATTTTTGGGTAGCGTAATTTAGTCGCTATAATAGCTTCGAACCGGATCACGTTAATTAATGAAAGATTAGAGCTAGTGATATTCAAATCGATGTTTGTGATTGCAGAAGTTTAAAGATTCCGTATTAAATAATTCATGCCTATCACATGTTATTTAGGTTCCACAGATAGGACGTATATTGGGAGATAAACAAATCTGGGTGTATCGATTTATCAATATTCAGAGTATATCGCTATATTGACAAAACCAGTTTCACTAGTATTTTAAATTGTAACTTTGGCAAAGTATGCCCGTATACTGTCCAACATCGTTAAGTATATCGGCAATACTACCGTCTACGAATCTATACGATAGACGCGGTGTACAAGAACCTGCACCACGCCCATGCCCACGGGGTTTAACGTCCTTGATACCGCGGAATAACGTACGAACAAAAGTTGCTATACGTATATATACATTGAAATTGTCGTTACGTCTGTATCATTATTATCTGGATATATACATGAAGAAGTGATCGCGTAACATATATACGCACGTAATAAACAACGATTCGAAACTATAGGTATAATAATTGTGTAGTTATATTATATACACCCGCGAATGATGTTGATAGAGCCTTTTTATTTATCGGTAACTCGGCGTGTGCCACGGATCACGATTTTGCAACTTCGGTATTATACCTCATGGTTAGGCGTGTCCCCGGGATAAAATAGATATACAACAAACACACGTTAATTTATATACCATACTCGTTTTTTTGTCGTTCTTTCGTTCAGGTCACGACCAACAACGATCGGCGTGCAATAATCACGATATGAAATAACCACCCACAAGCATCGCCCATGGCTCGGTAATTTCTTACGAAATTTATCCGCTACTAATATATTGGTGGGCAGAATCTGAACGTTCGTTTATTTCGTGATACTGACCAGTGCAGGCGCCAGTCTCAGGGCTTTTAATATTAATCCGATCTTCAAATTGCGAGGTGATTTAAGGATCCATGATCGGTGTATTGTTAGCCGTTGACCATCCATCAGTCGGATTTCTAACGAGTGTAATAAAACAAATAAGGCATAAACCGACCGGGCAATAAGTCACAACCCGATTCTACACTCGAACGATATTAGAGCTGTATATTCGACTAAGAATCTCGCGGATATAATATCTGTAAATCAACAGATTCGGATCTAAATGAACCGGTCCAGTTAACCCATTAAGTGGATTCATGCCGCTGACATTTTGCTCAACGATTTTAAAAACTATCGGTATTATTTCGTAATGAGAAGGCCTATTTATCCGCAAACTCAACGTCGGCGATCCTCAAAGAAGACTAAAGGCAGATACCCCTAGCTTACCTTGGATGAGATTTTCAAATCTTCTCTGACCATCCTCGCGAACAGATTACGTAATAACTAATCAGGCTATACGCTATAAGCTCAAGGTGTGACTACTGAGGTCTCTAATAATTATATCAGTATGGGAAAACAGCGATAGGTATATTTGTATACCTACTTACGGTGATTATGACGCAAAGCATTAGAAATAGTAGCAGCAGGAGCAGCTTCATTCATTATTTCTTAACTTTGCTCCAGTTTATAATGAAACCCCCATTAGCTATTTGGCAATCGCTAATTACCCGCTGCCAATAGGCAAGAGTAACGTTAACCTTCCCTTTTGTAATTTTTTTTCTTTTTTTTTTTTTCTCATAATAGTTCTATATTCCGAAATATCTATACTTAATGGAGCACACGCGATACGTGGAGGGTTCTTACATCCGGTATAATAGTTATTATAAAATATAAGCTGTATATGGTATAATAATTCAACATATTTATTGCTTACCTGTATACCCCCACCGTGGCACCTTCATACCTATGTATATCTATATGATGAAATTATATCTAAACCTTCGAGATACGTATGTCAGATAAATCTTTTTATTAACTTTATATTACAGATTATTATGTCACAATTTATTATACACTTATGCAGAGAAATGTTGTAACACTAATTTTGACGAAAATGTATCATGAAAGATTGTGTTTGTGTGCAAAGTTCGATATACACCGTCGCGGTGGGTGATTTTAGCCCCGTTATTATCATTATTGCAGTTAGTTCTTGTTTTTTTTTTATCATTCAAACTAAGATTGAAGATTAAGTATATACAATCGAACGACTTGTGTGATTAGGAAGATCGTTGTATGCGTTTAATGACCGAAAATAATATGCAAGTAAAAATAAGTATAGAGAAACTGTACTAAAGTAGATACAGTATAATTTATGTATCGTAAGTAATAGATCCTGAACTAGAGTGACGGTTAGCATGGATGAAAATACGATGTATTACCTAATTAATGAGGCCGTTTTTTTTGTTCAAGAAAATTTGCTTTTTAATATCCAACCACCGTGAGAAGAGAACTTCTCATTTCTCAGTGACTTTGCGAATTATTTTATTTCTTTTTAACATAAATCAACGATATAGGTAATGTTCAATGACCTGTAATTCGAGTTCTTTGTTCTTTAGGTCGATTAGTATCGCGAGATTATGCATACGAAATAGTTAACTAATTAAATTAAACGGCGGGGATTGATGTAGGTACTTTTGTTTTTTTTTATGAAAATATTAATTAGAGTTTTTATTCTAACTTTTAGGATCGTTAATACATGATTTATATCCTAGTCGAATTTTTCTGTAAATACTTCTTTGTTCTTCAAATCTATGACAACCTGCGGAATTTGGATTAAATAAGTTTCATGATTTCACGTTAAATTTCTTTTTAACAGCATTGTGCCGAATATAAGTCGATCCTGAATTCTCAGACTCAGGTATTTGAAAATTTTTATAAGAATTAAATAAGTTCCAACAATAATCTGAAATATTGTTTAAAATCACTTTAAAGTCACTCGAAATTCGAAATTAATGGAATTATCTGAAATCGCTTAAAATAACCGTGATATTAGGTATTCGAAATAATTTATAATCGCCTTGAGAACTGGCTGAAAATTATATTGAAATCTTTCCAAATTACCTTGACGTCGATTAAAATTGTGAGAAATCATGGAATATACTTCATTTCTATAAAAGAATCGGAGAGAAGAGTGAATAGCTCCTCCTCGTGACTCATGCAATTAAATTTTTATGTTGCAAAAATTTACCTGTACCCAGAACTGTGTTTTTTCTGTTTTTTTTTTTAACAAAAGAATCTGATTTTTTTGGAATCAAAGCAAGCTTGTTTTTTTGTTCGAAGTTCATCAGATGGACACGTATCACGATTTATCTTGTGATTTATTATTTCTACGACGTTAAGCTGAAGCCCGAAGCGTGTGAAAATATTATTTTATCAATAAATAGAACACGAAGATCCGATTTTTTTCGTTCTTCTAAGAGAATATATACCCGGGAACAGTGAGAACATACCTATATCTATAAACGATCAAATGCATTTCTTAAAAAAATAAAATAAAAGAGTGGACTTAGTCAGTATTAGCGTAATATCTTTCATTGATGTTATACTTTTGAATAATTTCATTCAATAAAGTTTTTTGTGTGCTAAGGTCTTTGTATTTGCTCAAGTATTTGAATTTTTCTATTTAATAAACTATACCAATTACAATTACAAAAAGATACCCCAAGAAAACGACGAATATGAATTAAAACCAGCTCTGGATTAAAGAAAAACCATTCAACCCCTAAAGATGAACCAAAACCGTGGTCTGAAACAGTGATCTGCATCACTTTATTCGAAATATGCCAATCCTTTGCAATATAGATACCATTCCCAATTAGCTTTGAATGATACTGATTAGATAAGACGTCTAGTACCAAGAACCTTGATTTATATTCGGTACAATACGATAATAATTATAATAAATCTGAGTATGAGACAGTGATACTGTGATGTAGATGAATTATTGATAAAAATGGATAACTCACCTTTCCAGACGATTTCATCTCAGAAATAAACTGAATCGCGCTGTTTATCTTGTAGAGTCCAGCGACCAAAGAATGGGACGGTGAAATTAATCCTTCTTCATAGAACTCCAGCACCTCATCTCCAGCTGAACTAATTAACAAAGATAAATCGATTCCAAACATGAATATGACACCGCAATTATCGACTCTAAGTAAAGGAAAAGAACACTAAAAACTTTATTAGTTAAAGAAATATTCATTACTTCGAACATACATGGGATACCAACTTACCGATAAAGTTCGTGGTTCTTTTTTCTGTATTCTTGAAGACTGACCCCAGTGACGCTGAAGGATCCGCTCTTTGCCGCGTCGGTTGGCTCATTCTTGGGAACCGCTGCTAGCCCAGCGACAATAACTCGCCCTTGATGACACAGACTATAATTGAATTGATGATCCTTTGGCATTCGAAAGGTATTAGATTACACTAAGATATACCTTCTCTAGACAAGTGTTGTATCACAACAGAGAACTCGTTGTCGTTTAGCAAATCCTTGACCAAACCAGACTTGTAGACGTCGGTGAAGCTGTGAATAAAACATCTAAATTTGATCTAAATTACTACAGAATAATTCCTATAATAAATCCTGTACTTTGAAAGAACGGAAAAAGCTTTGATCAAATTATAGGCTCACCAGGATAAGACTTTCTTAAAATTCTCGCCTCCTACGCCCTCAAATATTGACTTGATGTCTTTCTCGGCAGCGACACTCGCTAACTGTTTCATTAATTTCTTGTCATGATATTTGAGAGATGCAAAGGCTCCCTTTTCCCTGACAAGAGTTGTTCTGTCTTCGGATACACAAACCCCAATTACCTATCGATAAAACGTCTGGTTATTATTTCTTTAATCTAAGAATGGTTTTCTTTAGTTTTAGTTTAGTTTTGGACCTGAGATCTGAAGACATTTGCAGCAAGGTCAACTGCCGCTAAACCGATTCCACCAAGGCCAACGTTCACTAACACCATGTCGTTTTCTTCTATAGAAGCCCTTTTCTCTAGACCAATAAGCGCCGTCCCATAACCATCCAACAAACACACTGCGTCTAGGAGTTTCACAGTATTTGGAACCTTCCAGATATCCTGTGGATTTATTGTTTCGCTTTTTTACTGGACGAGTTATAAACAAAGTATATTGAAAAGAAAGATGTACTCATCGAATTTAGTTAAAAAAATGTACAGAAAACGACTAAATATTAATCGGATAACCTAATAACTACAGAAAATGTTTAAATTCATTATTTTAATGTTTTATGATTAGCCAGGGTGTCTAGAGACCTTCAATTTCATAGTTTGAATCCTTTTCAACTAATTTGAAGCTCGTTTTCAAAGAAATTTCGTCCCTATCCTAAACTTTTGGATCGTTTTTTACATTATATGGAGCTTTTAATACCAAAAATCTATATTATTCTTCGATTTATCCATTTCTAATTGAAAAGTTGATAAGTTATCATAGGATATTGTAAAATAGGAACTACAAAAACGATATAAAATGACTGAAAGCTTCTTTCTCATCGTTTTGGGTTCCTATTCTGTTATAATCAGCAACATCTTGGCTGGACTTATAAACCAAGGATTATTTTTGGATCTTTTAAACAAAAATCCTTCCATTCTCTACCCTGCATCGTATCAACTTTGAATAATCGTTTATACTCATCATTTGCTGCTTTATTATACCAAAATTTTAATCGCATCGAACAAACTTAAAATGTAAATGAAATTATGAATATGGTGTATCAATTTTCAGATGAATCAGTCCTTAGATAAAGAAAACGAATTGAAGACTATTTTTAGAATTTGAAAACCCTTGAAAATTTTATGGCTCTCTAGGCACCTGAATTAGTATACATGTACATAATGATTGAGAAATGAATTGCTCACGCCAATTTCTGCCGTACAAGTCTCTGCAAATCCACCAAAACGTTCTTTATTGAGAGCGATAACTTTGTCGCCAATTTTGTACCCAGCCTTCACCGCATCTTCTCCAACACCGAGCAATTCTCCGACTATTTCATAGCCCAGAATTTGAGGTAAATCTGGCTCGTGGGTGTAGGAATTTTGGCTCAATAACACATCAGGACCATTTAAGGCACAGTAGTGGACGTCGATTAATACCTGACGGGAAAAAATAAAGAAACTGAGAATTCATTGTTTAATTTTTTCTCTGTTTTAATTTCATCCATATACAAAATCGTACCTCTTTAGGTTCTAATATCTTTGGTATACCGATATTTTCGATTTGAAGAGGTCCGCTAAAAGTCTTTAAAATTGCTGCCTGAATTCGGCCGGGTTCTGGTGCCGGTATAATGAGCTTCGTGTCTTTGTTCGCGGCAGCGGCGACCTTTTCTTCGGTCGCTGTACTCCACCATCTCGATGCAGTCACTCGGAGTCGTAGATTTTTGTTATTTTTAAAGAAAAATTCCGTCACAGCGCGGCGGCCTAATATAGCTGACATTTTTCTTTTCTGTTTAACGATGATCTTACACTATGGGTATCAAATATGTTTACTTATTTTGAACGCATAACCTAACAACATAACATAACCCTACTCATCTCAACGAAATGCTATGGAAACGTCAGTGGAGCAATGTCACGTGATAGTCACGTGGTTTTTGTTTTATATTGCCTGTCGCCATCTTACAGCTTCGGAGTTAAGCAGAGAATTATAGAAACTCGGTTGTGGAATTGTGCCGCTAACTGCCGGAGGTGGAAGTAACTAACTTCCCCGCTGACGTCAGAATTCGTTATCGCATAGTGTAAACCACAAACTCAGATTTTGCAGCGAAGCGAGCATTTTCTATTCATTATCAATTTGATTACAAAGCCTACCCATGTTGCTCAGAAACTTTATGTTATTGAAGAATCTAATATTCTAAGATTAAACTAGGTTTAAAGACTAAAATTCAAAGCACAGTCTAAATAAAGAGTTTATAGTGTTGAAACTTTATTACCATTTCGATTTCAATAAACCTTTTTGATATGCCTTATAAATACTTAGAGTAACTGAAAGGTCATGTCCTTTTCTGAGTAGCCTTCTGCTTTTGTTGTAGTATGAGAGAAGAACTCGTAAAGGGAGAATGATCGCATCTGCCAGAGCAGAAAAGTGGGTGCTGTAATCTCGAAGCTGAAGATTGATATTCAATACAACGTATACGGATACGTGCAATATCCAATTATCGCTAATAAAGAGTCGCGATAAATGGAGTAGAAAAATTAATATGCTGATGAAATCAATTTGTTAACTTTACATCAGATGTCAAAGTTCAGGGTATTCAGTATCAGTATCGCAATTATTTCAGCAATGTAACCATCCTGCTTTCAAACTGTGGATTGGACCGCAGATATTTACCTTTCTTCGAAGGCCTTTGAAGAAGATATCGTCGAGGCTCTCCAGATCGTTTTCTGTGTGCCATTAAGGCCTAAAGATTGAAGATGTACGATTCTGACTTACCTTAAATTACACTACTTAGTCTTAAATCATATGTATTCTCGCTTTTTAACAACACGCAATATTTGCAGGGAAAGAAATTTTATTTACAGAATTAAATCTGCTTCTCTCATTGTAAACGTAAGTAAAAGTATGAAAGTATAGATTATAGATCAAAGGCAGACACGACAAAGACCTGTATAAATGAAAGGATAATCCTATTAGAAATACCTCCAACAATGAAAATTATAGAGCGTATCTTCAACACCGCAAAACCTACCAACTCGTGGTGAAAGGTGATATTGCTATCGAAAGACGGATACTCATCGAGGGTCGAAATAGGAGAATGAAATTCTAATGACTGGTGATGGTAAAATATCTGCTATTAAACTTATGTGGGGCAGGTGAAGCGGTTAATATCATCGATATTCTCGGGCACAGCACTCAACTCAGTATATCATTATTTTCCGACACTAATACAAACTTTGGAGGCGTCCGTGTAAAGGGAACAAGCCATTCGAGGTCGTGGATAAAATCCGACCCGCCCACCATGTCCACGATCACGCGCACCAAGTTCCTTCGGGATGATCCTCGTCAGTTTCGTCCAGGCAGATGCAGATAACGTCTAGATTTTTTCAACAGCTTTCTTCGCTTCCTTAGGTTCGTGACAAATGCCAATCATCCGAGGAAGTTGATAAACATTCCATCGACCAGGTGACTACCAATTATTACGTCGCTCTTCCAGTGCTAATCGCAAAGCGAAAGTATTGACGAGAATAAACGCCCCGGACCAAAGCCGCGCCCTGTAATCCGCGCCAAGAATATTGCTGCATAGTCCACAAAGATTGCCACAACCTGTTCTATGCTGATGGGTCGCCTTAAACCACGTACTGCTCTCTTAATGCGCGAACTGGGTCTTTAACATTTTTCGAAAACATTTTTGCAGCGCTTCTGAGGAACCTCAGTATTTTTTACGAGTTATTCAGGGGCTAACGAATCCAAAGTCAGCTTTTCGTTGAAACTTTTTGCACTCTGGATTATGGTGAATCTTCTGAATCACTAAAATTTCAGTAAGTGTGAACGAGTTCAACGAACAGGAGCCACACGTAATTAATTAAACGATTAGCATTCCGTGGCTTGATGATGGTCGCAGACTTTCCCTGTCAAAGCCTTTCGTTCGTTAGAAAATTCTTGAATCGAAGCCAACCCCTTTACCGTGAGGACTGAAAGAGGAGTAACCTTATAAGGAAAGTACCAGCGCGCATGAGCCTTCAAACGGGAGGATGACCCTCGAGGGCAAATATCAAGGAGCATTAAAAAGTCTCGTCTTTTTTTCGAGAGACTCGTGGCTTCCCACGTGTCGGATATGATCACGAAGAGCCGGCTTGATTAAGAAGTACATTTAGCAGCGAAAATATATGACATTGTAAATACTAACTCCGTATAATTGTGTAATTAATGTCATTCGTATTCAAGAATGATTCGCCGAGGTCGTGATCCACGTGATTTACGTATTTGTGGACTTTGAAATCTCGATAAACTCCGGATTAACTTTGATCTCAATAAACTTTTGTATAAACCTCGCATAAATAATCACTGACCATTATTTCTACAATTATTGTTGATAAATTGAGCTCTAGTTTGAAAACAAATTCGGCCGATAGCCTGGAAAGTGCTCATATATTTTATGATATTACATCTGAATGTTCTCAAAGCCCGTTTTTCGGTCACTGTCATTAACAATATAGCAAAATATCAATTACAAACAAAGGAGAAGCTCTAAAGTTCATGTCTTGTCTCGAAAACGAGAGATTAGAGATACAGCGTTTCATTAGTATTGACACGTGCAATTGACATTGAGATAATCGGAAAGAGATACGCCTGTCCGAAGTACAATTTAATAAATTGCGCCAAAAATCATTCGTTGACCCGTGAACCGTCTCGTTCTATTTCAAAATATTTTTCACGTTACATAGTTCGTTTGACGTATTCGTCACATTTTTATTACCGCCTATCTTTCCTGATCTATGACTTCTCGAGTTAAGGATTTGAGCAATACGCGAAATAATCAACTATACTGTTTCTTCTCGCTATACTTGATTATAATTTATTGTGAATGTTTAGTCTAGAAAATAAACTCAAGGGCTGTAAAACCAAACGCCACACTCCCAGCAGCCGATCGAAGACTCCAGAGCCGAGAGAGGGTGGACCCTTACCACCTTCTGCAGCATCCTGATATCCGCTTTAAGTTGTTTATCCATTGGTTGCTTTTCGCCTCGCTCTGGTCATCTGTCCTTGGGCATAGTCTACGGAATATATCTTCGAAGGTGGTTATTTGAAGTGTGTATGTACCTTTGTTACGAATACCGAAGGAACTCGATCCAGGAGAGTCACTTCCAGGTAGAAATTCTCGGCAGATGTTACTCCATGGTAGGTCATAGCCTTCATGGTGTTTTATGGTGCAGCATCTCGTCCTGTTCTCCTAGTCATATGGGACCGAAAATTTCCAGAATCGCCCAACCAGAACTAAGTTATTGTCTGGCTTGGGGGCAGCAGGCTTTCGATTTCATAGCTTTTTCTTATACTACCCTAATTCAGCGAGGCTTCGCTTCTATTCATTTTCTATCGAGCGTGACTAATTCAACGGCTTAGGTACAGGTTTCCCAGGGGCACCTTCTCGCCTCACAGCCCTGACAACTACAATGACACACTCATTGTCAGAGGGTCTTCCTCGTACCTCGGATGTTCTCCTAGTTACATTGGGTCAAAATTTTTAAGAATCATCCAGCCAGAACTAATCCAATCACAGTAAAATAACGTCAGTCAGTTTCCTTTAGTATTTTTGTTATAACTTTCCGATCGGACGAATCTCGGAACCCGCATTCTCATATCTTCCAAAGGAAAACTCGTGACCGTAAAAGGTGGTTCAATATCAACGGACGATATCGAATCCAGCAGGTGCAGCTATAGGTTCGTTGTAGAATCACCTGCTACAGGTTTTCTCCTACTGTCGGTGCAAAAAGGTTTGGCCCCTCTGTTTGAGTGATCATAACTTCTACAGAAAAATTGGTAGAGCATCGAGTCTGGTAAGATCGTAAAGCGTCGAATTTTCTGCGTCTGATGGTTATTTACAAATTTCTGTGTAAAAATCGTGAAAACCGTTATGATCTCCGAAAAGTTAAAAAACGTAGTTTTTTCGGATTTCATTGCCGTACGTCAACTTCGACTCGTCACTGTTCGTCTAAAATAAGTGTAAAAAATCTGGTAAAATTCAGGAATATTCCCTGAACATTAACGAACATGATAGCGCTTGGAAATTACAAAAATATTCACAAACCTACACGCCAGGTGCGAAAAGGTCCAATGGTGCGATTTGGGGAACGGATTGTTACGGGTGAACCTGAGCTAGCTCAAAATTTTCGTCAGAATATACACTTTTTGATTCCGTAATCAGTTTTTGGTTCGCAATAGTAAACTTTCAGTAATCGACGTCAACAATTTTTCAAATTTGCGGAGGGCCGCGTGTGTCCCAGCCGCGATATACGTCGCTACATTTCCCCCCCGCCCCGCCGCGCCCGTCGCAAACTCAATTGTTGCTCCACTGAAATGTAGCGACGGATATCGCGGCTGGGACACACACGGCCCCTCGCAAATTTGAAAAATTGTTGACGTCGATGACTGGAAGTTTACTATTGCGAACCTAAAACTGATTACGGAATCACAAAGTGTATATTCTGACGAAAATTTTGAGCTAGCTCAGGTTCACCCGTAACAATCCGTTCCCCAAATCGCACCATTGGACCTTTTCGCACCTGGCGTACAGATTTGTGAATATTTTTGTAATTTCCAAGCGCTATCATGTTCGTTAATGTTCAGGGAATATTCCTGAATTTTACCAGATTTTTTACACTTATTTTAGACGAACAGTGACGAGTCGAAGTTGACGTACGGCAATGAAATCCGAAAAAACTACGTTTTTTAACTTTTCGGAGATCATAACGGTTTTCACGATTTTTACACAGAAATTTGTAAATAACCATCAGACGCAGAAAATTCGACGCTTTACGATCTTACCAGACTCGATGCTCTACCAATTTTTCTGTAGAAGTTATGATCACTCAAACAGAGGGGCCAAACCTTTTTGCACCGACAGTAGTTCTTATAATCCCCTCGTAGGACGGCTCACAACCTTTTCAAATTTGTTCAAGCTTAACTAATTGATTGAATCGAGTAAAACTTCGTGACTATCTGGCGGACCAGTGCAAGCTTTACGAACACTCGATACGCGCATATTCTCCTAGTAGAAGTGATATTTAAATTTTTTTAACAGAACTCTGCACTGCCTGTAAAAACCAGGCGAAGTTTTTGGAGCCAATTTCTATAGCTCGGAATGCAAAGTCGATCTGTAATTTGGTTATATTTTTTTTTCTTACAATTTTTTTTATTTTTCGTTTGGGAAATGTAGGAACACCAATGATGAATACTGTGCCTGTTGCTTTGGTCCCTTTTTAACTTTCAAGGGCCAAAGTATCATGAGGTGTAGGAACCTAAAATTTTTGGGGCTGATTTCTGAAGCTTCCTAACGCATCCAGCATATTCCCCTAGTCATTTGGCTGTTCCAGTATCATTGAGAGTTACTCGGCGACGATGAATACACGTGAGTGACAATGTGATGGTAAACCGTTTCTAGAAATGGCTTTAAAAGATCTCTGTTCGTCCGTGCTTTAAAGGAGGGGTGTTTTCAGAATGATAAACCATCCACAGACCCTCCAGGGGATTAACGAAGGGCGGATTATTAGGCACTTATAAGGGATCTTTCGTTCGAGTCTAAACACACCGCATCGTTTCAACCGAGAGAAAGAAAAAAATAGTCTCGTCACGTGATACTCTACTAGACAAGAAAGTATCAGAAAGGTGAAAGTAATTCTGGATCTTTCGTAACGTGGCTTTAATCGTGTACCGGCCAACTCCGAAGTGACGCCATTGTCTTATAAATACTTAACAACAGGTTAAACTGAACGGAGTCAACTATTTATCCGTTTTCAAGTAATTCGTAACTTCATTTGTATTACATACACGAAGGAGCAAAATTCGGTGAATAAAAAATTGAAAATTAGAGAAGAGCAAATAAAGTTTTAGTTCAAACACTGCGGCTTTCTCGCTTTGGCAATGGTCCCAATTATTTCTACTTAAAATTAGATAGTTATTATCAAAATTTTCTGAATAATTTTAAGAGTATTAAGCGGCGTTGCGTTGACAGTTTCATATGTATATTCAGTAGGACGCGGTACTGACGTTAGTTGCTCTTGCGTATAGTAGATCCTATGGTTTCCTGATCTGCGGAGTATCGTATTACACGTGACAACGCATAATGTAGAAAACCACCGAGAAACATACTCGTCAAAGTGTGGCTGCCCGGTGACTGAATGGCTCAAGACGCAAAGATTCTCGAATAACTGGCCACAGAGCATACGCACGTACGAATAATAAATTTTAAAGTCACTCAAAATTAGCATATTAATAAGTAGGCTGGTGACAAGTGTCAGGATAACAGAAGGAGTCCTTAAAGGTTAAACTCTCGGGCGTTCCGCTTCAAGGATATTTTGATCCTCCTCAAGGTCCCTAAGGCCCTGATGACGGGACTCTCCGCATTTAGAACTCGCCCAAGGGACACTAATTGCTTCTGAAAGATTGGATCTCTCACATCTACCAAAGGTATCAAACATTTTATACCTATACCCTTTTTCCTGCGATTAGGTTTCAGACTATACTTTTCTCACGCTGCAGTATTCTTCCATACATGTATACGAACTTCAATTTGTTGGTATGAGTGCGTTAAATCCAATGGCAGAGATACTGATACAATGATCATCGTCACAAGCTGGTACTTACAGTTAGGTGAACAACGGCAACTCGATGAAAGAAAGGCATGTCTATGATAATGTGATAATAAATTGAAGCAAAAAAAAACTGTAGACAGACAGATATTGATATTATTTCACAGACATGCCTGCTAGACTATATCGGAATGAATTAATGCCGTGAGCTGTAGCGTGGGAACCTTCAACCTCGAGATAGCGAAGAATCTTATCAATGTTAACTGACCTCCGTTACTTTGCCCTTTTTTCAGTACATGTGTACGTTTTGTCTACTAATTTCAAACGGGTATAGTAGATGTTGTCGTTCTCGAGAAGCAGTCACGTCCGCTTGTCATTTCAACTTTGAACGCTAATCGTCGAGATATGAGAGGAGACTTTGTCCTCAAGTATATTATGTATATATATAACAACCACGCGCCATTTAAGCGGTAGGTTGAAATTTACCAACTAAGTTCTGATTCCCTGCTAAATCTCGCGACGCAGGGCGCATCTTCGTGACATTTTAACGCATTCCGGAGCTGATATAGTCGTTTCCTAATCGAGCTATACGTATGTAATACAACACATGGATCTAATATGTATATGGTCCGGTTTTCCGTGTACAGAAACGTCAGCGAGAGAATTTATTTTAAGTAGTGTTAGACCAGGACGGAACGAAGGCAAATTACATATTAATAAGGATACGCTTATCTCGTAACAGGACTGTAGAAATAGCGCAGATTTCTATGGAAAACTCGAGCAATTTTCATTTTCCTGTTTTCCAAGATCAGCTTTACTCCTGCCCGGCATGATATCTCGTTACTTTTGTTTATCAGATTTTCGTCGTCTCCGTTGAAGAGCTGTGACGGATGAACGATTCCGTTCGATTGGTCAATAAACTCGACAGTCCCATTGGACCAATTCAACGAATCCAATTCTTCCCGCAGTTTCTCCGGCTGACAAAACCGACTGGAATATCAGTCCTTGTTCTCTCCTGTTTTCCGGATGTCCTTGTTTACGTGTTGTACCCTACGAACAGGACCAGCATCGGTATAACACGCCACAGCAAAGCCGGATGACGAATAGGAGGAAAGAGATCGAAAAATTGAGCAGCGAGTTGCACTGTGCCGTTCGAAATACTCGATATTTTTAATTTTTGGCGATTCGGACCCGATGGATTTGGTTCTGCAAAATCATGAGTGCACGATCTTTCAGCAGAGTAGAGAAGTTGCCGCTCGGAGCTACTTAGCCTGGGGCTTTGTCAGGCACTGGTTGGCACCGGCGCCAGTCTTAAGAGTGAACAGCCTTTGTCAGCGAATGATTCGTCCCACCGTGGGCAGGAATTTCACAGAGAAAGGTGACTCCCGGCCGGAGGTTTCCCTCTCTGTTGTGAGTTGGTCCTGACTCCGTTGCAAAGATGATCTCCTGTTCGCGCAGATATCACCTTTCATTTTTTTCATATCTACTCTCAAGATAAAGCCCGTGATTTATGAGGCCTGGCTGAGACGGAGGATAAGCTGATGGCTCGAACTACGCCTTGGCCGAGAACAGCTTCCTTCTCAGTCTGCTACCAGGGCCGACGCTCCTACGACGCGCAATCCAAACAGAGAATAAAAAAACGGTACTTACCTCAAGGAAAATGATATACATACATGTATATGCACGGTATGCATGTACGACAAACGCTGCGCGGAAGAATGCCGTGAATATTGTGGTGGAAGTCATCTCACGAAGAACCCGAGGTTTATCATAGAGTTATGAAACGAGTGGAGGTTGTCATAAATCCTGTAAAAATTACCGCGGTGTATGGTATTGTCCGCGTTGATGAATGATCCTACGTGTTCATTGTTCACCCTCGAGTAGATCAAGCGAACGTTTCTCTCGCCACACCCATACGGCAGGAGAAAGTCTCGGTAAGAATGCAGCCCTAATAGAATTAAGCCGCTGGTTGGACGCGGAGAAAACTTTATACACGTTGCCATTTGCCAATTCTGACACATCCAGAGGCTGCGATAGCATCACGTCGTATATACTATCGACGTGAAATTATAGGGCGGGAAGGGCGGGTCTCAGAGGAACCACGCCAGGTATATGTATATACACGATGCTGCAGGATGAAACCGAGGTGCCCTGTGACTACGAGCCCTTTTCGCCCTGATGTATCCCTGGTTTAAGTTGTATCGCGAAACACTTGACCCTTCCTCAGTGAACGCTATTGACCCGGGTCACCAGCCACTTCCTGGCCCTACGTACTTTCTTACTACGGTTGTTTACCCTTGTCTTGTCTTCGGGGCTGACCCTGCAGACGATTATTTATTCTACAAATATGTACGTAACCAGAAAGGCCAACACGTTACGAAATACTCTTGCAGATCGTCATGCGTTCCTGCTGTTACGTTGTAATTATTGTAATTTATGTCATCTCCCAGACACCACCCAACCTACTGCTATCCTGGTCTTTCCTGATTAAATCGATAGGCTCCAAAGCTCTCCGAGGCCCAAGAATCCTGCAGTTATTACTTGAACGTATTCCGAGCAATTCAATTCCCCAATACTCGTCATAAATCGATCAGCTCACAGCTTGTGTAACAAGCAATCATTTTTTTCATCCCTGCACGGTGCACCCTTACACCATCATAGGTATGTGTAATGGAGACAATCTTTGAAGATTTAATTGGCATCAATCTTCAATCCTCCGATCCTGTACTGCTTTCATGTTTCTCGGAAACCTTTACTGTTATTATTGACAATGAACACGATCTTCGGCTTGGGAGTATAGCTTTACGTTAAACTCCAGTGACGCAACGCGTTAGACCCTGATGATGTTATGTCATTTATCGTACACAGCCATCAATCATCGTGCTGGGATACTTGTCGATGAGAGTAGCTGTTAAATTACGATTGTGGTAGAGATCTGCCAACCATTCGGATGCGGTACTATACCGACAACCGATGCCTTACATGCGCGGCGTAAACAACTCCGTTACATCCCCGTAACAGGAGACCAATCTTTGAAGGAGGTGTCAGCGCGGGAAACTTTACGAATCAGAGCCGCATATTGGTAACGGAGGAGGTATAACTTTTTGCACGAACCGTCTAGCCACGTGGTATTGCGATCTACTTTCCAACGATCTTGCGGTAGGCCACGTGTCTCGTCTATCTTTAAAGTGGATCTATATGTGGATAGCAGACAAACTACTCGAAAGCAACTTGCTCGATGCCTCTAAGTTCAGTGAGTACTTATAGCTTGGCGGATCGTGTGGCTGAAGAACTTGGAGCAACTTACTAACTCGGACATTATTTGAATCGAGATCGTAGAGTTACCCGGACTCACCCTCGGCCTAAAAATGTTGGGAGTTTAAACTGGGCGTGATGCGGTATATCGCGAAGCGTGGCGTCTGAAAGGGGATGTTGCCAAAATAAGCGTAGACAATTCCGTTGGGAAGGTGGACGCGGTTTACGCCACGTGGCTCGGGGTAGGCAGGGCGACGACACCCGCCCGATATCACGGGCGTTCTGTTAGTTGATCGAATACCGTTGGAGTGCGCATTGCGCAGGGACGTGGTGCGGGGGGCGTTGGTCTTCCGGGGATGGCATGGCGCGGTGGTCCACGACGACGCCTCGCCCGAAGGGCCGTCGCTCTGGTATAATACCGCGGTACGGTTACGCTAATGAGGGTCGTCCCGGTGGCAGGAGGCAGGAGGCAGGAAGAAGAACTAGGTGGATAGACACACACGTATCCCGTGGTTGGCCAAAGGGCGCGTGCTTTTGGTGCCAAAGTACGGCCCTCGGGGAGACCGCGCCCACGCAATATGAACAGGAACGTAGGACCGGTCAGGAACCGTTCGATGGCCTTGGCCGCGACGAGCCCAAACCTTCGAAGGGCCAGACCCCCTCTCAACATCAGATCTCGCGACCCTAGGGCCGTCGACAAAGTCGAGAGGCGGAGAGAACGAGTTTTTATTACTCAAGGCGGTCCCTGTCCCCTGGACCAACTCGTTGTTATAGGTCCTCGTATGCACCGCGCAAAGAGTATTCACCACCATCTATCCCCGCACACCGTCTATACACATCTAAACGTTTCAGTGTGGAGCACGCGGTGCGTGCCGATCGTATAATTTTAACAAAGGGCGTCCCTTTCCGTTCTCTACAGATGGGGTCGTCGAACCCCTCTCTTCGGGGACTTCGTTCAGCCCTGCACTTCTATGGTCTGATATAATTACGAACTGGGAGTTTAGGGTTGAAGGCCTCCTCGCAGTGGCCAATGAAATTTGTTGCATAATGATTCGACGAAGGTTTTGAAAGCGTTCTATATTTTATTACCCCTTTGGGTTGAATTTCTGATAGTAAAATTGACACGTGTCGAGCCTACTTGACCCCTGCATGAAACTCACCCACGCATTTTGAACAGGAATTCAGGACGAGTCGAAACGTTCCTAAAGGGCTCGACTCGGCAAGGGGGAGCCCTTAAAACGAAACTCATATATACGTATACATATCTTTGAGTGCTCGTTCAGGATCAACTGCGCATGCACCAGTAAAACATTCATTCAATTTTTCCTCCTGGCTGATTGTGAGCGATGATACACTCGATATTATCGATACGTTTTTTTCAATAACTGGCCAAAATAATATCAGGAATTCAGGAAGCGGACTTTCACCTCGTTTCAAGTGTTTACATAAATGTCGGCCCATTGGTCATTGGATAAGTACAAATTCCTATGTAAATTACGCATCAATTAACATAAATTGCACCACGATATGGTAATGTTGTATACACAAATTTAAAGTAGATAGGTAAATCATATGAACAGATAATGGCGAATTTTTCCCGTTACGTTTCTTCCCCGTGTGAGTTATGAAGCGAATCAACACCCCAGTGTTTATTGATCGTTGGCTCGTCGGCAAAACCACCCCTATATCAAACCGACTGTACTCGTGACCCCGTGGAATAAAGGGAGGAGTCAAGTGTCGTGTCAGCTGTATTCACGTTCATCATCTAAACCACCCTCGGGCGTGATGGGGGAATATAAGCTCCATGAAGAGGGTTGGCGATGGAAAAGTTAAAGGAGTGAGACACGAGGGGGTTGCCTGGGCGGTATAAAGATGAAATATTTATCATAACGCGCATAACTTGACCTCCTCGAATATCTGTAATCCTAATTCGCAGCGCGCCCAAGATATGAATCGTCATCGTAATTTTATGTCTTAATATCTTGGTGCAAGTGGCTAACTCCACGCCCTCGATCTCAGTACAGCCCTTGACACGACCCCCGCTCTTTATCTTAGGGCCGATCGTTACCGGGTGTATTTTAGTTGGGCGAGGTTCGCACCGTTTTATCCTATCGCGACAGGCCTTGTGAATTTCTCGAGCGCTTGCTTCCCGTCTTCCAAAGATATTAGAGGGTGGAGCACGGGGTGGAGCAGGAGGTTGGAGCCGAGAGATAAACTCGCCAACCTTCGCCCCGTCGAAATCGAATACTAAACGCGTCAGTTACGGTCAGTTGACTTTCTTCGCGCGCTCTCTTTGTCCGACAGGAAAGCATGGCGTGAAGAAGCGAGAAGCACAGGGAGCCTTGTTCGGTTAGCCTCCCTCGCGATCCTCGTGTTAGACATCCAGACAAAGAAACAGGAATTTTTCAAAGACTTATAACTTCCGATCGCGTATCTATGAGAAGCTCATTTAACCACTACTTTACAGCACTTGAAGTGAGCTTCGAAACTACGTATTGATAATTTCTTTACGTTAGGCATAAACTGAGATATTGAAAGTTGAAGCTGAAAATTTGAAATAAAATTGCTGTCCGAGGTAAGGAAAGAACGAAAAAATAATACGACGTGTACTTTTATTCGAAAATAGTGACAGGAAATATGAAAGATTATAGAATTTTGAGCAAAAAAAATTTTTGTAAAAAAAAATCTACGAATAAGTCAAAGGTACTCGAGATATTAGAGTTTTAAGTATGCCCGACCGTTACGGGCGTTGACTACCTACCTGCGTGCAGCTGGTCTCACGACTCTCGCTACTCGGAGCTCATCGGTCTGACGAACAACGCCGCGACTAACTGCCTCCGGTCTTTCTAGTCACGACTTTTGCTACTCGAGTCGTTCCGCTGGCGAAAACACGGACTATAGCTGCCGGACTAACACAGGCATTCACTACCAGCCCGCAGTCTGAACACCCACTGCTTTTTTCGCTAGTTTATCGATACGAGCAGGCGCCGCACCGCCGGAGAGTGATATCTGGATATTTTTGCTTTTATAATTTTCTGAAGATTTCTGTGCTGGAATAGAAATGACCAAAAATTTTGAAAAAAATAAAAGAAACAAAAAACGATTTTTGCTCTTTTTGCACTGCTCTAATTGAGTGGAAATCTCACAGTTCAAATGACTTTAGTATTATAATTGATTATTGCATTAAAAATTTGAGTTCGTCTCGTCCGATAAATTCGCTTGTACGAATGAAGAAACGATTTTCTTTTATCAAACGCTACGTATTTGACTGCATGAATCACTTTCTTCTACTAGCAGCTGGGCACGTTTTCATTAATTATTTCAGGCACGAGGGTGTCGAGGACTTGTGGCAAAATCGATACACGGATCTGAAGTAAAATTTTTGTCATCAAATAAATAGCCTTGAATAAATTTCGAAAAATTTCGGATCACGGTTACAAGATATCTGCTACCTGCGGTGAAGTTGGATACTTGAATCCGCCGCGCCGTATGATGAGAACGTTAGGTTAAACCGTGCTCCCGGCTTTAGTCCTGTTACTAAAAGTCGAAGGGAGAATTGCACCAGGATGCATCGAGTCTACCAAGTCACGTAAATCTGATTTAAGTTTCTTTAACTTCCTGTGTTCCTGTTCGAAGAGCGGGGGCGGCTCCCGCGGAGGGCAGGCCGTCAAACCCGCGGGGCGGAACCAGGAGGCGGTGCAGTCTGCGACCGCGGTCCGTGGACCAGGTTACTTGCTGGAAGTAGTTTTCACTTTCAGTCTTACATAAACCGAGCTTCGCCTAGAGTAAACGGTAAACAACGTTCAGACACGTCAGAAAGTGCGTACGCGATAGATGCAATCGTACAGCATACACACGCAGCCTTACCGCAACGTACCATACTCCGATACGCTGAGAATGTATTTGAATGTACGCAGGTCACGTAGGTGTCTAGCTAGACCTGTCTGATACCTGAACGAATGATGTCGAAGCAGGTACTCGAATGAACGGAATTTAGTATTGACCAAGACGAGGACTTAGAACGGTGAGACTCATGCCGAATCGTTTGGGCAGTCGGTGTGAGATTCGAGCTGTGAAAGCGGACGTTTGGGTGGTCGGAAAGGACCGGTATTATGATTACCCTGGATTCTTCTTATAACCCGTTGGGTAGGTAAGTCCGGTGAGTAAAGGGGAGTGGTAGGTAGGAAGATGGACAACCTCCCAATTTCAAACTGTTGGTAGCGAAAACGAAACGCCCCAACGCCCCCTGGAGTGACTCCATTCCCCGGGTGGTCCGCGAGCTTTTGGTCCACCCCTATTTTCGCAACCCTGATTCAGGGGGTTGATAAGCTTCGGCCGTATCATGTCGCCCTGTTATCGTTGTTTACTGTTGTATTGTACGATAGACCGCAGGATCTCGTGTGTAGCCAACAATTTGGAACGGGTATTGGACCGATATTTTATAATACACGGTATGCAATAAATTGATGATATCCAGGTACAATACGAGGGCGTTTCATCGCACGTCACGCCTTGGACTATCTCTCAATGTTTTAGGTCGAGGGGATGGTTCCGTATCCTTGACAGATTTATGCTTCCCTACCACCTTTGTGTGTCACCCAATAATCGTCCTCGTCTCGATTCTGCACTCCTGATACCTTCGTGCCCTATCTGGGTTGAAAGGGTTCCAAAAGCGGGCTCGAATCGTGGGTTTGACCCTCTTTTCGTACACTTAACATACCTCGGATTCAGCATATATACGCATAAAATGCACGGCATGCATACTAAGTAAAATGACACTCGGTATATCCTGCACGCGGGTACATAGCCGCACCCTGGTAGATCATACGCATATATGAATATTAATTACTCGGTGGGTGACAATGCTCAGGGATGCATCAACGCCAAGGAGGTTCGCAGGCTCGGGCTTGAATAAGTAAGTGCCCTTAATCCCTTCCCTCTTCTCGCATCGTCGAATACGAATATCCCTCAATTGAATAAATTCCTCGTTTCCGGTTGAGGAATATTATTCACGTTTTATGCTTTAGAAAAATGGATTTTTTAACGCTGGCTTCAGACGCAGTGTTTACACGTCTTATACAGCAGCATAATGACGTCAGTGAATTTCCTAATTCTAAGATCGTAAATACGAACTAAAGTCACTTCAACTGCAATTTAACTGCGCTTCGTTATTCAAATCATTCAATACGACGTGTAACAATAAATAAACACTTATCATCACTTTTGCGTAGTTGAGTTATGTGCTCATAATTACTGATACTTTAAAGAGAATAATTAAACTGTTTACTCGCTTGTTATAATGATGATTTATGAATAATTTCACACTGTAGAGATAATAGATATTGCGAAAATATACATACTGCCTAAAGTCTTTGAAAAAAACGACTATTCATATCAGTATGTAGAAAAGTTTGAGTGAAATTTTAGTCTGCAAATTGAAGAAAAGGTTCTTTTTTTTTCAATCGTACTGAGGACAGTGTTCAACCCTATTTAACCCCGAAGAAAAAATTGAGACTGGTCGAATCCGTAGAGCAGATAAACAAACGTTGATTATTCAAGATCCGTATAAGCGACCGAGAGCCATGGATCTGAAGAACGTACAAACCTACTTGTTGCTGACCCGCGCAAAGCCCTCAGAGTTCTTGAGGAAAGGTTCTGCGGCGTCGTTCTTCGTCGGGATGTTTTCCTGGTAAAAAAGCGTGGGTGGATTCCCGCCGAGTGAACCCTTTCTCTCAACCCTTTCTTTTCTTTGAAAAATCATACGCCCCGGCTCGACAACCTATAACGGTTGGTTAATTTATAAGAAAAGGTTTGTTATTTAGAAAGCCCAGCTGCGGGCTACTTTTGGAAACCACAAATTTAACACAGCCATACGGATATACCATGAGCGAAACAGCTCGTTCGTGAACACTGCCCGGAGAAAAATACCTTCTTGGTCATAATGCGTTCCTGATTCGAATATGTGAATATATTTTATTCAACCCTTCTCAGGAGTCTGTGGATTAAATTATTCGAGAAACGGGGTGCATACTTATTAGTAGAGCTAACCCAGCGGAGGCTCTACTCGTCAATACCGTAGCGATCCGCGTATACTGTATCAAATGTATAACTGTTTTATACCGCACGTGGTAGATCGTCTGGGTATTGGAGTGGCTATTTTAAAACTAAAATAGAAATAGGATACCTTACGAAATTTTGTCAACGCGGTTGATACTCGCAAGTATTTCGAAAACGTAATCAAACTTAAACTGGGACGTTGGATTGCCCACTAACACAGGGAAAGGTACGAATTTCGGCTACCAGTCGTCCTCTTCTGTTAGCCTGGCATCGGGGGATCAAACCGATAGACTGCCGATAGCCCTCCCAATTATCGGGCTGATTGGAATTTGAAGCTCATCGCTCCGGGCTTACTTCCACGCCGTTTTACACTCCTGGTCCAAAGCCGTGTTATGACGCCGTCAATCTGACATGTGGCTAGACAGCTGACAACTACGCGCTATTCAAATTAACGTCTGGGACCATCTTTCGTCTGGTATACGAGCTTTCGAAAAGTTTTCTTTACCGCGAGTACATTTTCCCCGTACAACTCTATTTCAGCAAACATTCAACGATGTAGGTAGGTAGGTGTAGCGTTTACCGAGACCCGACTACGAGCCCGCGCCAAGGATTATGGTTTTCGTCGAATATCCATGCAACCAAATATTAGAATGGCTCCTACCGGCTTATACTATCCTGGTAGTAATGTGTGGCCCGGAGCACTTGAGCGCATAACCCTTTCCTTAGACGTCACACGTCTGGCACGCACCACACAACCTGACCGTCATACGTGAAAGACAAATGCGTTTAACTCCGTTATCCGACGATGGATTCGTCCAGCTACGTCACGCATTTGCTTATACATATACGCATCAGTTACATATATGCATGGACATGTGTATAAGTGACGAACACATACGTATAACAGTGGCGATAGCAACAGGAGCTTTCGAATCGATATTTTCTCGGTCTGTACTACTGCTCCGTTTTCATTTTACCCAACCAGCAAATGTATCGAACGAACTGAACTGAACTGAACCGAAAGAACGAACGCCTAGCATGGCGGCGTGATACCATTGAGTATTGGTTTTCCAAAAATACCCGGGAACGCGACAGAACCGTTCGGTTTTCCCAGACGAGTTATGCTGCTCTGGTAGAAGCGGAAGGAGCCGATTGATTGGAAACAGCCATCCAAGAATTTCGCGTCATCGGTAACGGGGAACAAAAAATAAAAAAATTTCAGAATCCAATAACGTTACGGGAAGTAAAGCTATGATTTCCTGGTAGCAAAAAGGTCAATCGAAGGTCGGAGGAACTTCCGTCGATATCAGAGGAAGTCAACCGAGTATTGGAACTCGCTTAAGCCCATCTAACGTTGATAAATTCTCATCGATTCGACGTATTCCACCGTGAAAATAAAACCGAAAATATAATCAGCATCTTAAATAATAATCTACACTGTTCATCCTCCAAATTCTCATCGCCCAGAAATTCAACATAAAAGTAACTACGAGGCTAAAAGTAATACAACTATTTTACAACCCTGTATTTCGTCTCGGGGACTTGATTTCTCTAGTAAAAGCTGCCTCGCGTATGGCTAGGTATTACATCGATTTACCGAGGGTTCAGAATCATTCATTCTGTCAGAACGAACGGATAGCTTTGGGTAAACGCCCACGCAATTTGACCAAGTGAACATGAAATCATAGGGGTGAATGCGACGATCGTCAACTGTGGAGAATAACTTACTGGGGCCATTGTAACATCACGCGGGCTTGTCGTATTTTCATACACATGCATACTCCATAGAGCTGTTGATACTGTTTCAATGGTTGTTTCACGGCGTGGATTGCACCTGCTTTCTTCTGCTCTCCTAACGTTTGTTTACTCCCCGGTTTAATCTATTTCGTTTCTCAGTTCGCGACGGACGTATACCTAATAAAGAAACAAAAAACGAGAACATTAAACCGACTACAACTCACAATTAGTTCCACCACGAAGCACCTCGCGTATAACTATAATCAGGTAAACCACGAGAACAAAGGAAACGTCAGAAACCCGCTAGGATTGTATAGGCGGTAAGGTGGTTGGTCGAAAAGTTTGTTCAGTATCGAGTGGTAGCTGTCTGCGAAGGGTTTTTAAGTCGAAAAATACTCGATGGGTTTAGTGTTAAGAGTAATACCTCAGCATGACTATATTTTATAAGTTTATCATAATTACTGAAACTATGTAATCCAGTTAACGAGCAAATTTTCAGTAATACGGTGTCACGTCTATTAAAATGGCCTGGGAAAAATTCAAGGGTGCAGAGTTCTTGCAGGACTCCGTCAGGGGTTATTGATCGAGGAAAGAAAAGGAGCGAGATTCTAAGGAAGAGGAAACTCTTACTCTCGGGAATTCCTTTGAAATATATTGAAACGGGTCTCGGAGGTGGAGCGTTGAGTTTTGCCGAGGGTTGCTCTGCAGCTGGTGGTCGATAACAACCACTGGCATTCGAGTCGGATGAGCAGTCGCATCGAGGGAGTGAATGCCGATTGACCTCCTCGGATGACTGGATTCCTGGTCGAGTTTCTATGAATGTTCCGTTACCGCCCACAACCCTTTCTCGCTCTTGTTCCAAGTCCAATTCGTGAACAGTCAAGTGGTTCTCGGGCTTCTATTATGTATTTCAGTTTCTCATCGGTCCCTTTCGCCTCCGGCTTCCCTCCATTCAATCCCGCAACAAATAAACCGCACGAACCTACGGTTAGATGGAATTACCAAGGGTTGTAGACCTCGAGCCGAAATTCCCCTACGTCTTCTTATAACTTCCTGATTAGTGTCACCGCGTTCCTTTTATCCGGAACTGCTCACGCGTTAATAATATCAGTTGGATACACCCAGGAACGGCAATAAACGGTAGGAAATTTACCGTAGTAAGCAACTGCCTTGCGATCGTCTGAAATTTATGTCAAGAAGATGGAAAATTTCTAGAACTTTTCAATGACCCGCGATTTTGCCTTTGAAATTTCTTCGCTTATAGTTTGCGCATATTATGGTAACAATTGACATTGTTTGGCTCAGACCGGATGATCCGGTCCGTTTACCTCGCTCGTCCGACGAGGTACGAATAGAGGAGGAAGAGAATCCAACAATAAGATTAACCACGTAGTACCCTGGTACTGCACCCCGCAGTTCTTTTGTTCCGAGTAAATTAGGGCCAACAACCGTTGCGTCGGTCCGCCCACTCCGTCCTGGCTCTTACCCGTACCGCATGGCATTGTTATTCCGTCTCCTTTTATGCCCCGAGGGCCACAGGTATACATAATACGTCTCCTCTTCGGTATTCGAAAGAGAAGGGGTGCATTTTCCTCGAGAGTTTCATAACGTTCATATTTCCCTGTGACGCGGAGGAGTTACTCCATTGTCCTCCACTTTCTTGGGGCTACTCTTTCATCTTTGGCCTCAAGATGCACCGTTATCTCGAGTCTTTACTCCACTCTTCGTCTATCGGAACAACCGCGACGCCCTCGTATACGTCCGGTCCTACTTCAACTACAACTACTGATTGTCAGCGGCTTGTATTCGACAAATATCAGTATCCACTGCCAAAGTGACGTTAGTGAACCACCATAAGGGGCCAAGTCACGGTTTGAGCGATTCTCCAAGAGAAAGATCTCTCCTATTTAACCTCGGCACACCAACTCCACCGCTGTCATTCGATCCTTGCACTTAGTATCCGCAAATTACTTCTCCCTTATGACATCCTAATCGTTATTTTAAGCTTCGGTGGAATATGTAACGCGTTAAGTATATTTGGGATTTTCGTCGTCAGATTTGATTACCTTACGGACGATTCTCGTACTCGAGTTCTCGGATGAATAGAATTGAAACTCTGCAAAGGAGATAAGGGGGCGAGTCTGTGGGTAGGAGACTTTACGATTATCTTTATACCTGTCACGCTGTACGCCATGTTGTTCGAAGACCCTAGACGGACGGTTTCTGCTACCGCATACTATCCTAGTATTGTTGACATCTGCGCTATTTATCTTTCTTGAAGCACGACAAATTGAATTTATTCACCGCTTATGGGCTGCCCTAAATTTTCCCGGTTGTCCCCTCACTCCCACCCGTCTAAACGACCTTTTGAGACCGTTAGTTTTTGAACGGTCGGTTTTTCGAAGCCACTACAACTTCGTTCAGTCCATGAGTTCCTGGTCAGACGCGTCACCGGATTAAAACAACAAAAAAAACACAAAATAAAAAATAGTAAAAAAAAAGGAAATCGTTCGTGCTCCGTTAAGCGAATACATAATAAATGTACAGCTTTCGCTGACGCGTCTTTGTATCATTAAATTGAAGAGACTCGACGGGCTCAGGAAGTTAGGAAACCGAGGGTCTGCAGCAGGATAGCCGAGTGATTCTCTCCCCCCGAGTAAAATCGATATCTTTTATACTGCAGCGATGAAACTTTTCTCATATTAACGCGGTACGGGTATATGCCACCGAAAACTCCGCCGTTTGATGATCGCCTAGTGGACGCCAGTCCGATGTTAATTAATATTCATAACGTTGGTCGTAACGTGTTATCAAAGCAAACTGTATACGCCTTGTGAAAGTATCTAATTACTTTTGCATAAAATAAATCGGTAAACACACCAACCGCGACCGCGAGTTAAAGATAAACAACCAAAACAGGAATCCATGAACCACGAGGGAGCAGTGCCTTCGCCATACCTACACCACGTATACGTATACGTTCATGCCTATACATACAAATACCAATAACCACTCTCCTCGAGTTTTGATGGTGGAGTTTCGAATGCCTAACCCTTAAGGGCATACGCCTACGCACTTTTACTAGGAAACCATGAGACGGTAGAAGCAATTCTACGCTAAGATAGCCCTTCAAGGGACCATCGAATATGTACGTATACCTAACGTAGCTCATGCGGGGTCATTGACCACGAGATGACCGAGTAGATTTATGACCAATCTGTCTAACCCGAAGTCGACCTTCAGGGAGTGGAAAATCCGCGTTGTAAAAGACGCTCGCATAAATTTCTTGGGCTCGATTATAGTTGAGGTAAAAAAGAATTCTCCTCACTGCATCGGGCATTGTGAAGTGAAAGTTAAATGAGTGACAATTTTCAACAGGAAATTATGAACCGGACTATTAGTTTTCACCAAAATATTTTATCGGAATTTATTATTTTCAGAGTAGACTTGGGCTAGCTTCGCTTTCTATATACTGCAGGTAAAGCTAACGACCGCGTTTACGAACACACCCCCTACGGTATAAGCAGCGTATCTATTCTAATGACAGTGAAAACACAATGGAATAAATCCGTTACGACAATTCTAGTTATACGTTCGACGGTGGATATACCTACGTATTTTCTATACCGACTACGTAACAGAACTGCAGCATATTGAAAGTGGACGGGTACTAAGTCGAGCTGTACTTTCTCATTCTCGTTTAATTTAGGGCACCAAGTTTACTCCGGCCTATACATATCGCTCTATCATCTTTAAGGTTTTGTCCGTTTTCAGGTTTCCTTTATATTAGGTGCGTTAGGTAAGCCCATTCACTGCCCTCTTCGACCATTCTACTTCCCCGTTGGTTCACCTACTTTAACAATTTTTTTTTGTATTTTTCTTTATATACGTATATATAACACCGGAAATCGGGTGAAGGTCCCTTGCCCATAATTTAGTTACCGGCCTACTGACTGGATATAACCAACGAGACGGCATAATCTCCTAGTCCCCGTCACCGCGCCATTTCCCTTTTATAAAACATCCGATCCCTAATCTTTGACCGAGGCCTAATAGACCGTGGTAAAATTGATTAATGGGTTTCTTTTTAAGACGCATTTTGTTCGGCGATTGTCCTCAGGGATTTCGGTTGAAGGGCCTCAGTCACAGGGACGTAGAAATGGTCGTAAGTATTTTAGGGACTATTCGTAGTCTGGCCGGTTGCATCAGTCGCTTTTTGTCACGGCCCTATCGAGGCCAATGGCGCAACTCGGTTTCACTAGCACCTGAATATGTGTAAGAATCAGTCACTCCATTATCTGGATATGTTCTCTTAAGCTAACATACAAACAGATCTTAGGTCCAAAGGTACAACGTCGACACGATTCCCTTCAAAAATAAATTACACGCATTTTGGAACTTGTTAACGTCCAGATTTGAAACCCTGCGCATCGTTCAGATTCACATCGGACCCTGAAACGGGAAGGTCGCAATGCAGATTCCCCCGCAAGATCCCTTTCTCATAATTGTCTGTTTCGGGGATCCAAAAAGAGTTAAACACGGCCAGAAACGAATGTGACATATTTTCACGAATGCACCTAGACAACACTGAGCGAATTTTTCTCATCCCTTCGTTACCGCTGTATAGAAGGAGAACCTAAAGATCATCATGTTTAGAATTTTGCATTTGAAGAACAACAAAAGGAATCGCTATTCGTGTGATAAGATTCCAACGCATAGATCTGCGGGCTCGAATGGACTAGATCGACTATCAATTGGGAGTAATCGATTTTGAACAAGGAATTTGGCTAATGAAACGCGCGTCTTTAAGTTATGAATTTCTTTCCCGCCGCGGCCGCGTCTGCGCTATGTCTACCGAGCGGTGAGCCAAGCAGCCAACCAGTAAACCAGCCGATGGAAATAACTGTACTACAGAGTCTTGTTCAGCTCCACGTTCATAATCTCCTGTTAAAAAAGTTGAGTTTCCTTTGTACAAGAGATTTTGTGTAACTTTAACGTAACGTCGTATTGGGCGGGGACTCCAAAGCAAACCTATCACTTACCCAGCTCGACGCCTATCCCGGCTTAGACGTACAAAGGTACATGGTAAACGCTGTTCCAAAACCATTTAACCACGATGCAACGAAAGAGTTAAGGTCAGACAGGCACGTGTCAGCTTATAAACCAGGAACCCATAACCACGCGGGGGATGATAAGACCTTTGGCGCCGCCCACGTCTTACACTCTATACCTCCGCTCACCCGTACAGTAAATTCTCCTCAACGAATAGCGATCCGATTTAAAAGGTTCCAATCCTGAATACCGTGATACAAAAATCATCATCCGAGCGCAAAAACATCATCACAGTTTTTTTTTCCAACTTGGAAAATGATATTCAATGTCAATTGCTTCTATATGCAGCGTTCTTATAATTTAATTGATATACAAGACGAGATCATGTACATTTTCGATTTGAAAAAAATGGCGTTTGTATTCTTTTAGCAGGAAGTATGAAACCGATTTATAGGTAGGAACAATTTTCAGGAGGTATATTTTGGAAAGGATACATTGGATTGTTCCAGCCCCAAAAATGCGATGAAAAATGGTGCAAGTTCTCCAATAATATGGGAAGAACCGAATGAGGAGTTAACACATTCTCTGCAGGTAGAATATCTGCACCATTCATAGCAAGATTTTGAGGGGTGAGATCCCTGCTGCCATAGCAACCAGCATCCTCTTTGTAGCGATCGAAGTATATCGTCCCCCACGAACTTGCCCGTACTCACCCTCTGAGAAAGGGGAGTTTGAGGCGTCGCTTGCACACAAGGGTAAAGTTCTCGTACGCACCTCGGTCACGCATGTAAATGAATGGGGTTTTGATAGGGCTGCGTAGCAGGAGATCAAGGATGCTGAAGAGGAGGCAAAGGGCCCTAAAAACCCTTTGTTCGTTCATCCGCGCGCGCCCATGGCCCATCCTCTCTTTGCAGTGCGTATACATTGATGATCGCAGCTCTTTCACACCACAAAAGTTGCGGATTTTTAGCTCGTGGGATGCAGGCGAGGATATAGAACGTATGAATGCATAGCCGCATGCGTACGGGACTAACGTACTCGCACACTCCTCAAAAACTCGTGTCTGACGTTACTTCTGACTGCAAAACAACACATCTACAACCGGAGCACCAAGCCGGCAGGATATCTTAGGAGTTGTCGAACACCCATCCCTCCGCACAAACGCACCCCACGCGGTTTCGGGCAAACCCCCGGAGTGACACCCCTCGCAAAATTCGCAAACATCCCTTAGCGAATTTTAGAAAGATCATAGGGGTTGCAAACTACTGGGAGAATATGATCGGCAGAGAGCAACTCTCGCACGAGGGGTTCGCTATCGTCGATTCGGTCCAGGGATGCTGGGGGGTAGGGGAACTGAGGGGATGATGGAGAACATACTCCATTCAGAAGTCTCTCTCTTGTGCAAAGCTCGACGATCGATACTCTCCCATTCTGACGCCCGTGTGCGTTCGTTCAATGAAATTTCATAGGTCGAACACGCCGTACTATACACCCTCCTCTTAGGAAACCCGATTCTGCGCAAGGGATCAAAGAATAGAAAATGATATCCCATTACTATCCATTATAAAAATTGCCATCCACGCTGTTCAAAATAAGATAGATCAACAAGTACTACAGAAATCATAAGCTGCAAGTATGCATAGTTGAATATTTTTAGTGCACACAAATTCTACAGACTACAGACTTTTTCTGCGTTCGAATGTCAAGAGTGGAAACTTTATATGTGTGCTAAAGTTTGAACTTTTGGTCAATCAAGTAGAATATTGGAATATTCAAGATATAATCATCGAAGGATCAAATCCCAAAAAAGATTTCTATCCACGGCCCTGAGCTAAACACGAAGAGGGCATGAGAGTGAGCGTTGAATGGCTCAAGTTTCCTTCAGCTGGCATCTGGCGACAAGCATCACGCGATGTACCACATGGATCTTGAGCTGCTGCTTTGCAGCTTGGCTTTCGCCCAATGTGTGTTTAAGAGTTTTAAATCTGACTTAGTTTCATTTTCGGCAAACAAAAGTCGTTGGTCTTTTTCTACCAATTTCATTCTGTTTCATTGAATATTTTCCCGTATGTCGAGTATATCATACATATGAGGTGTTCCACCCCGTTTCGAACGGTCGAAAACTTGACCGATCCGAAAAAAATCATACTTTGGACTTATTACACAAATGTATTGAAAGAATTTATGTGAAGTTTTTCAGAATTTTTGAATCGCATTTTTTGAGTTTTTCTACATTCGAACTTTTTTCTACGAACCTCCGTATCTCGAAAGTATAAAATCATACAAGAATATTCATAAGACAAAAAAGTTGCATTTTTGAAAAATGCAACTTTTTTGTCTTATAAATTTTCTTGTATGATCTTCTACTTCTGAGATACAGAGGTTCGTAGAAAAAATTCGGAATTTGGAAAAACTCAAAAAATGCGATCCAAAAATTCTGAAAAAATTCATATAAATTCTTTCGATATATTTGTGTAATAAGACAAAATTATGATTCTTTTGGGGTCGGTAAACTTTTCTACCGTTCGAAACGGGGTGGAACACCTCGAAAACAGAAATTCCGTTTCCGGACCTTCGGTATTATAACGTGCGACAAGCACTACAGTATTTTCAAAATATTAGACGTAGTGAAAACATATAATTCTCCTCATTTTTACTGTACTTCGCTTTCATCTAAAAACCGAACAGAATTCTTAAGATTTTTTTTCCACGTAATTATCTCTGAATCCGACGTCACGGTCAATTCGTGTAACGTAACGAGCTGGTAAGCCTCTTCGAGGAAGGTACCATTTCTTTGCACTGTTTCTTCTGCGTTGATATTCGATGAGTCTGCGTTTGGTAAATTCTCAAGAGAGTCAATTTTTTTTTGTTGTTGTTTTTTTTCGGTCGAAGAAGCGGTGCCTTTGGCGGCATTCATTCTAACGACGTCTCTGAGCAGCGTCTTGCACATCTGCTGTTGCCTTCCAATGAAACTAATAAATTATTTACGATCCAACGCATCGGCATCTGCCACCGGGACGTCAGCTGCATCTCATCTTATCTATTCCCAGCGGGGTTCCAGTTCAAATTGAAGGGTCGACCGCTGCCCGTTGAACCGAAAGATTCGACCGACACATTGACAAAACAATACGACTCCCGCGACTATATTATTCGTACAGAATACTGTTCAGTATTCCATTCGGATGACCACGCCTACAAATAATCGATTGGCTGTTGTTCATTCACATCTAGTTAACTTCTACGTCGATAAAATGATCAATCAATTACGCCTTCCCCGTAGACACAATCAGTCAATTGCGTAAGAGATTTGAAGCACTACAGTGCTCAACCAATTAGAATGTTTGTTTCAAAATTGTAACGCTGCTAATTGATGTTGTAGAGTATGAAACTTGTTCGTTTATGTATATAAAAAATTGGCTGAGGTATAATTAAATTAATAAATCGATTCACGAATCTCGTGGTTGATTATTCGTCAGCAGAAAAATAATATTGGAGTAGTATTTTGTATTTTGTACCCATACTGACATAATGGAATATCAGGACAAGAAAAAACAACGCCAAGATTGTGAAGCTTGTTCGTTTTATTAATTGGCAATTGGCAATTTAAATGAAAGCCACTAGAGTGGGAATTACTACGTTATCTGTCATGCGTCAATAATTTTTTAAACTTGTACATTAGAAGAAAACGACGAGAGTATGGGGAGTGGGGAATGTGAGAAGAGGAGGATGACGGACCAGTAGACGAACGGACGGATCAGTCACTAAAAAGCTCTTCGAAAACTCGGTCGTGTTACGAATAATTTATAAAACTGCAGGTCTTCCGACTTTGAATTTTTAAGTTTGTTTCAATAAGTACAGAGTTCCTAAATAGTCGGAAAAAATATTATATGTGATATAAAAATGTAAACCGAGGCAAAATGTGATTTTTTTTTTTTCAAAAATTTCATAAATTTTCAACAAGTGGGGAATTTCGAAATTATCGTAATTTCCATAATCAATTTAATTACCAAATCACAAACTTGACGATGTGTTTGTAACTGAGAACTTAAGCTACTTAAATATCTTTAACATCAAGTGTGCAGTTCGAGATTTTTTAATTATCTAATAAAGTTGTTGAAATAATTGAAAGAAACTGTATAACAGAAAAAAGCAAACATGTTTCTAAACGACACACTACTGACCATGATTTACACCGCCAATTTGATAGCTACTCTTTCTAATGAGACTGCAGACACGCAAAATTCAATCATATTACAAGGAAACGATATCACATCAACGACCCTATCTCCTGAAGAAAAGGCCAACCAATTTGAATTGTCAGACAGTGAGTTCGTTGTCCATTACTTTAAAAATAAACGATATCTAATCCCAAAAACTGAAAATTCCTATCTTTGCCCCATTTTTGGTTTCTTCTTGTTTTATTTTGGGTTTTATGTTTGGAATTGATGTCCAACAGCGAAAGCTCATGCCTGTCCAGCAGTCAAAGCAGGCATGGTATGCAGTTCGAGTATAATCTTCAGTAGAAGACACAACACTGCTTCGCTTACAATTAGATATACAAACCATGCTATGCTACGAAGCGGCGTTATCGCTTTGATAACCTTTAAGAAATCTCGCACACTAATAGCCTTCAACAAAACTTTTCAACAGCTGCACGTTTTAATTCCAGGAAACAACGATATTCTACATTCGTTGTGCACGGTCTGTTTTCCTCGAGAAAATCAACTCGGTATAATAACGTACACCCTACTTGGTGTGATAAATTATGATTCATTCTGAAAAGTATAACTTATTAAGGAAAATTGTAGAACGAATTAAGCGAAGCAAAAATATTTTCATGCCGGGGTTTCAGTTGTGTGATAAGCTGATTGCTTTACCACGAAGCTCTACGTCTTGACATAATTATCAACGGCACCTTGTATGATAATAATATGCACGACCATTTCCTCAATAAAGCCCATAATTTTACAAAATTTAAGAATTCCAATTCTATTTCGTGATCTGAAATGTACGAAATCGAAAATTTATTCTTGGTCCATTCAACTGTACCCCCTCATAATTGTGTAATGATATTTGGTACTCAAGTTCCACCATGGCTTCTAGCATATTCGTTTCAATGATTAGTCGAGTTCGTTATTGCAACACATTCACTGGTCTGATACGCGGAGTAAACCACAATGCGATCGCATGCCCGAGAAGGCTGATTAAGGCAGTATTTATACTTCCAGATCTTTCCATCAATAACAACAAGAACAGAAACAGTAACAAGATCAAGTAGAAGTAAATGAATTATTTTCTTTTTTCAACAGAGTGGTACATGTGGCGGTGTTATCAGCCTTTCGGTTGTTTCTACATCGGGGCACCATGGTACGGAGAAAATAGACCAGTGGTACAATTCCCAATGCGTCCTGATACAATCAGTCCCAGGTATCAACTTTACACACGTAACACGATCGATGACCCCGACAATCTAAGAATCGACGAGGAAGACACGATCAGACACGCGCATCTCCGTGCTAATGGATCCGTCTACTTCATCATTCATGGATATCTGGAAAACGGAGACAAAACCTGGGTCCTGGTGAGCCACTCTTTCATTTCTCATCTCTTGGCTATCCTCGCAAATTCGTGTAGACATGAAATCGATAAGTCGTTCGTGATGTACGGTTCACACAGACTCGAAGTCTCTCACAACTTCGCTAGTAGGTCTTACCTGTCCAAGAGGATCACACCCTCCTCGAAATATCAGTAGGGATAATAATTGACGAAGAATAGATATTCCCGGAGCTTACTTTTTGTATCAAACAAAACAAGTCAGGTTTTCATGTTTGAGCTCCAGCTTAAACATCATGGTTTTGCCCGCAAGAGAAAAAAAGTTTTCTTTCACTCTCTGATGAATTCCCAATTTTTGAAACTCTGTTTCTGTCTACCAGAGAATGACGAAAGAACTAGTCAAGCGAGAGGACTGCAACGTGGTGGTCGTGAACTGGTTAACAGGAGCAGGTCCACCGTACACACAAGCGGTTGCCAATACGCGACTTGTCGGGGCTATGACAGCTCGGCTTGCAGCCCAGCTAATAAGGGTTGGCAATTTTGACGTGTCAAACGTACACGTCATCGGACATAGTCTTGGTGCTCACACCGCCGGCTACGTCGGTTATAACCTCCGGATTCAGTACAACCTCAGACTTGGCAGAATAACGGGTAAGTTTCGGATGGATTCGATTGAATTGATCGTCACGTTTCGAATAGTGAACGAAAACGGAATCTATATCCACGCTTTTAGTTCAGACTAGAACAGACTCTTCTTCCAATTAAAATTTGGACCGAATTTAGTTTTGGATATTGATTTTTCGACTCCTTTTCGACCTGTCGAGTGAGTGCGGCAGGTCGTGACGTCGTTGGGTTTGTTCATCTCTGACGTAGCAGTCTCGCAGTCTATCGATTGGATCGGGAAAGACCAGGGTAACAGCTCGTGACAGAAAGGTTTGTCGGCGTTTTCTCGCGGTCTCGAGTTAAACTAGGGATCTAATGTAATTACAAAGGCGGGAAGGAAGGGTCGGCTAGCGTTTATCGGACCCTCCAATGAATGTCAGAGAAGTCTCTGAGACCGTCGAAGGCGTCGAGGGCGGGACGAGCCCCGCCCGAAGACGAGACAACGGTAAACAAGTGGAGTAAGGAACCACGTCGCACCAGGAAGTGGCAACCGCAGGTTTTCCCCTCTCAAGGACAAGGGGGTCGAAGAACCCTCGATAAACAAGTTCGCTCTCTGGCTCGCTACGCGAAGAATCAGGAGGACATCGAGGACCACGAGCACATGGCGGCATACTTTCATGCGCGGAATTTCTTCGCTTTCGAAGCCTTTCGATCGGATACCAAAACGTTTACAGTTTTATAAGATTTTCGTTCGATCGTATGGTAAAACGATTTTTTTCTTCTTCAAACAATCATCGCGAAGAATCTGAAACTTATGGCCCACCGCATATATTATACCTGCAGTATAGAGAGTAGGAAGTAGGAGAGTAGTTTCGTAATCGTGATCTTCACCGTTACATCATCTCGGTTGAATCCAGGAGACAAATTGGAGAAGCCGCGAATGCTTCCGGTGAATAATTACGAAATGAGGAAAAAATGAAACTCGGATATGGTTACGGGAAAGTCCGGAGTATAATAGAATGCGTGTTGTACCTGGTTGGGTGATTCGTATGTAGGTCGATGTGTGTAGTTTGCGCTGAACTTGTTCCGATGTTGGTATATGTATATAATACATATACGTATACATACATACGTATATTTTGGCGCGATTCCATCGTATAGTCTCGCGGTCGCGCGGTTGTTATTGTAACTTGTAACGGTGTCAGTAATCGTGGCTCTTTCTCGGAAGTGTAAACACCCGTGTATACAGTGGAGTAGAACTTTCGTGACCGCGAAGCGAGTCAGCTTCCACAGTACGTTGCGTAACCGTAAAAACGCCGAAATTATACCCATACGCCTTCAGGCTAAAGAAATTCGTAAAGCGATGTTTGTCACGTAATTCTAAAGACAAAGTTACGCGTTAAGCGCAACATTCTCCGAGTTAATTGGACCAGGATATTATCATCATTATTTATTTAAATCATCATCATTATTATTATACAAACTAGTTTCACCAACATACCTCTTAATGCCCCAGGTCTGGATCCAGCGGAACCACATTTCAGCAACACTTCGCCGATGGTACGTCTCGATCCCACCGACGCCACATTTGTAACGGCCATACACACTGATTGCAATCCATTTATCAGCGGTGGTCTTGGTATCAAGCATCCAGTTGCTCACATTGATTTTTACCCAAATGGTGGCCGAAATCAACCAGGATGTAACGAGGGTGTACTCGACTCGATCACTATCGAACATGGGAGCATAGTACGTGGTAAGAACATTCATTACCAGCTGCGTTACGAATTCAATCCTTGCATGATCCTCAAATACGTCCCGGTAAAACAAAAAACGTTTACCTCCGTCAGGTATCAGGAGATTTCTTGGGTGCAACCACATCAGAAGTTACGAGTACTTCATTGAGAGCATTAACACGGTCTGCCCATACATAGCAGTACCTTGTTCCTCCTGGGACCGCTTTCAGGAAGGCAAATGTTTCGATTGCGTTAATCAGTACTGTCCGCGATTGGGGATTGACGCACAGCCAGGAAACTATCGTGTATCAACGTTCCTTATGACCGGACCTGATCGGCCCTTTTGCAGTAAGTTATATACCCAACAACTGCAGAAAGCTGTAACTTGTTATCATCGTTCGAAGTGGATAATATGACTGACCTAATATTTTACTATATAGGAGGACACTACCGAGTCACGATAAAAATCTCAAAGACTGCTGAAAGTGTTAACCACGGTGGTGAAGTGGGAATATTCGCGTTGAGGGTTATCGGGATCGACGACAAGCGAACGGAGATAATGCAGTTCAGTGAAACCTCACGATATTACGAGCCGGGAAGTACGCACACAATTGTAATCCCAGGGGAAATTGTCGGTAAACCTAAGGCAGTCGAAGTCACGTGGGAATACCAAACCACCTTGAATCCTCTCACTTGGCGTCTGATCACTAAACCCAAAGTCTACGTCGACTCGGTTGTCGTTAAAAGCCTGGAATCTAATCACGGGTAATGTCATCAAGTTCATCAAGTTCATACGTGGATTTTATTGCTTTTTAACATTTTCGTTTTATAAATTTATCCTACGAGTTAGGCTAATCGGAGTTTTAACCTTCTTTAGGATAACGGTCTGCACAGACGAGACGAAAACATTGATCGCTGACGAGCCGAAAGTCCTTGACGAGAACAGCTGCCGAGAACCTGCACTAGAGAATATGGTGGCTACGTAGATCGATGAGGTTTTAGAAATTGGGAAATTTACGAATTGGTTCATTCATCATGTTGTGTCACCTTAACTATATTTTATCGTGATAATCCAGTGGATCGACTAAGACGTTATGTATAGGGACGGTCTTTCACCCTGTAAAAAGAAATTAAGTACAATTTTAAGAAATATATATACACAAGCTTTGAGTCATCTCGAGTCTTTGATTCAGTCCAACCTTGAAATTGACGGTTTGTCAAACTCCGTAGAATTTCGTACAGCTTTCTCATTTTCATTTTACATACTGCATACATACGTGCTCGAAGGGTGAACGGGAAGGTTTTTATAGTCGATTCAAACCCGAGGTGATTTGAGGCCTGGAGAGTAGGTATTTGCCACAAGATAAAAGGCGAAAGAATAAAGAAGAAGAAAGATGAAAGACTTATACTCTGTAGCATCGCAGGAACCTTTCACTCCCGTTATACACTTGTAACCTGGTGCTTTTCTCGTTCGCCACAACATACGTCAGTCAGTCATTGCCCAGAACTTTCATATGTACCTATACCTAATTCAATCAATTATTACTTTACAATAACCGTTAAATTTCACACTCTTTTTGTGCAGTATTTAACTTGGGAAAAAGCTATAGTCTCTACTCGGTAAATTTTTTTTGTTTTTTTGCAAAATACATCGAGCTGTTTTAACAACGTACCGTCGTACCCCTACATCCTCCGAATAGACTGCAGCGTTAATAGTATATGTATATGTATTATATTTGCATGGAATTATTGGTATTAATAAGTTCTCCTTGTACTTTGTATTCGTTTTAATTTTCAAGTATAAGATAGGCGTTTAGATTTGTTAATAAATGAATGTTAGTTGAAATTAAACGCGAAGCGTATGGTTAGCGTTTTCTACTAAGTTTCATAATTCTCTCAATTCCCTACTTCCTATAATTTAAGACAAAAAAAAAAAAAACTCACTTCCGTTTCCGTTGAAAAATTCAGGATATAATCACGATCATTTAATATCTAATTATTACACGTAAAAAGAATTGCGCGTATATACAAAATTGTGTAAGATCGCGGTGTTACACGTACGTTACGTGATACATAAAACTCCTTATAAATTTTACAACGTATTAGATAACGAGATTGTTCAACTTGCGGAAAACTCTCTTGTAACCAATTTTAACTTCCGGTACGATTGAATAAAAATCGTATTATATATTCGGATCGAAAACTGAAAATTAAAATAACACGCTTTTGGGTAACCATATTCTTTTGGCAAACGTCACAATTAGGATACGTACGAAAAGACATGAATGATCACACGAATAACCCCCCCTGGGGAGCTTTCTTCGATCTGATCTTGGTCACGCGACGACGTTGAGTTAATGCATACCTCTACCTATACCACAGAATAGAAAGCAGACGAATTGTTGTTATTTTATCACTGCTTCGTAACTTCGTTAATAAAGTTTGAACGAAAAAAAAAAAAAAAGTACGACATAAAACTTGCGGTGACATCAGTTCAAGAGAAATGGTCATAGCTAGAGGACCTTGTGACCCTTCTTATTATATTACCAGAAGAAATGTGAAGAAAAAACAAAAAATTAAGAAAAGAAAAAGCACGTTCCTACTTAACAAAGTTGATAATGTGACACACGTGGTAATCCAACAACGACGGAAAAGTATCCGTTTACCACTCTCTCCCGGAAGTACCAAATGAAGTAAAAAAAAAAAAAAGAAAAGAAAAAAAAACAATTTAACCGAACGTTAAGTGTCATTAGATTGAATCGCCAATCGCACGATGCTTGAGGAAGACAATATTTTCAATTTTGTTTTTGAATAAAGATTGACGTGATGTAGCAATGATTTTTTAGTTCAGTAAAAATAGGTGTGAAATGCATGTTTCATGCTAAGAGGCTAATTTTTTGAGGAAAGTTGCATTTGAACCCCCCAAAAACTTCGTGCAGAGCGCCAAAGTTCTCAGCCCCGGAATGGGGTTGGAAACCATCCCAAAAATGGATTTTTGGCGAATAACTCAGAAACGGTGGAAGTTATGAAAAAAAGGTTCCAGAGAAAGTTGTAGAGGAAAAAATTTTGTATAGAAAAGGTTTGAAGGGTTTTACCTCTACTCCGCATAGTTCAGCCGCAGGGGTAGTCCAAAGCCTCTGGGGTGAGTAATTTTTTTTTTTTTAATCATAGAAAATCGAAAAATATTTTCCACCTTGTTTTTTTCAATCCTCTTTAAAAACGGTCACCTTTAATCTCAGAGAATTATTTGTTTTTTAATTTTTTTGTTTCCGCAAGTTAACAAAATTTGAAACTTTCAAATGGCGTTTTTTCTCTTCCAAAATCGTGAAAAAGATGTTTTTCTTGCATAATCTTCTTTTTCATTAAATTTCCTACAAAAGTTATCATATGGAGTTATTGCATACAGAGAAAAAACGCCAATTAAAAATTCCAAATTTTGTTAATTTGCAGAGTAAAAAAAAAAGGATTCCTCTGATAATAAAGGTGACAATTTTTCGAGTGGATTAAATAAAAAATAAAAAATATTGAAAAAAGTGCATTTTTGGATTTTTGCCGATTTTTTGAAAAATTTTACTCACCCCAGAAGCTTTGGACTATCCCTGCGGCTAAACCATGAGAAGTAGAGGTAAAACCTTTTCAACCTTTTTTATGCAAAATTTTTTTCTCTACAACTTTCTCTTGAAACTTTTTTTCATATCTTCTACCGTTTTTGAGTTATTTGCCAAAAATTCATTTTCGGGGTGGTTTCCAACCCCATTCCGGGGGCTGAGAACTTTAGCGATCTGCACGAAGTTTTGAAGGGTTCAGCTGCAACTTCCCTCGAAGAATTAGCCTTTCAACATAAAACATGCATTTCAGACCTATTTTGCCATGGACTATTTTATCAGTCTGCCGAACTGAACTCGTAGGTACCTTAGGAATACTCCACTTGTCAACGATATAGACGCTTAATTATAAACATTACTCTTCGGCAAATAATTGATCAAAATACCTCGCTTTTACCACTGAACAGGTATACATACATACATACATAAATAAATAAATTATAAACATTTGAAGAAGGAATATGAAAGAAAAAAAATTACGTTTGAGATCAAGAGTTATAATTTTGCCCCCGAAGAAATGGTCGAATGATTGTGCGATGGAATTGAAATTGGAATTGGAATTGGAATTGGAATTGGAAGTGGAAGTGGAAGTGGAAATGTGAATGGAAGTGGAAGTAAACGCAAAGACCAGGTGAATCCGAGATAGAACAGCACAAACTACTTCCCGTCCCAGGCGCCGTCACTTCTGCATGTTATCCCCCCTTTTTTACCTGGTGGTAGGCGATCGCCAGGTAACTGAGTGTTCGAATGCTATATACGAAAGCAGTTCGCTGTCTCGCGTCTCCACGGTCAGTCACGAAGAGTACCAATTTCGAATCTATGAATCCAACCGTGTCCCGGCGATCTTAACAGTGGTGACATAATTGTATTAATTATTTTTTCTTTCGGTTGTTCATTTCATTTTTTTTTTTCTGTTTTTTTTTTTTTTTGTTCAACGGGTTAATCGCACTTCTCAAAAGTGTAGATCATCACTTTATACATCTAGTTGACAAATAATTGGGCGACGTTTGTAGCCGAGGGATGAAGTCTTGACTGCAGTGCAAAGTGAGTCTGTATAAGAACTATAATCGTTTTTATTCTTAAACTGATCGAGGTGAACGGACCTACTGCTCGCAATTTTCATTCACCATATTAAATCACGTCTACAATTCAATTTTCCATACTCTTAAGAATCCTGCAACAGTCTTCCAAACGTCAATAAATTATTGTCACGTGTTACACTACAGCTGCAGCGTATCATTACCACGTGACGAACCTTGAATCTATTATCATTATAATTACTGGATCATTATGTCTATATTAGGTATTGAAAATTGGTCTCGACACGCAAGTATATGAGTATAAAATTGCTAAAGCTTGTTCCAAGATACTAGCTCTATGAAAAATTGATAATTTCACACATATGCACTCGTGTGATTTTTAAGTATACATAAGTATACCTAGTTGAGGCGCGCAGGATTAACAGGTAAGGTACCTGCACGAATGACTAGACTTTCTCCGCGAGCAAGGCTACCGATTAACTATACCTATATGTATATACATCCATACATACTTGCACATGTTATTTATATGTAGGTATACCCGTGTATTGATCTATCTAGACTAAACACCACAACTTGTATGGTCACAATCGTACGTAAATACGAAATAGCTGCGAATTAATTATTCTAGTATGTAAAGTAGCCTGTAATCGGACATCAGACATTCGAGTTTAAAGAAAAGAATTTAAAAAACGAAACAAAGAAAAGCACTATAATGCATTTAGTTATACGTAACACTCTGTGGACATGTAATGTACATATCTACTATCTAGATACATACTTACATGTATGTGACGACTTAGAGAAAACTAAAAGCGTTTAATTGTAGGACATTCATTTATTTGTTCAAGATTCGCGCGGAAGTTGGTTTACGTATATGTACGTATGTATGTATGTAACGTACAGTATGTATATTGCTTGCGTAATTGCTCATGCTTTCAATCGTCGACAATCCTTTAAGCATTTTAATCTCAGTATAAGATGTATGTAGTAAATATCGACTAGCTTACGAAGAATAAACGAAATAGTACGAATACCAAAAAAAAAAAAAAAAACCTATTACAAATGTCGTATAGTAAAAATTTCTACACAAAATTAATCCCTATATCCTACACTCTCTGTGATTTACGCTGCATTAATTATACTCGACTAATAGCTTTTTCAACTTCTGTATACAATCAAAGTATATAAATTGCAATTTATTTCTAGAATATTTTTATTCCTTATTTAATTGAACCTTCGTTCCTTATTATTAGTTTCTTTCGATTTTTAATTTTTAATCGAATATTGACGTTTACTATTATCATTATTATTAATATTATTATTATTATTAGGCTATGAATATATACGTAATATACGTTCCTCGTGCTCAGCATTATACATATATTTGTCTATGTAGCGTGATAGCAACACGGGATGCGGCGGTGGTTCTTCCGCGTCCGGCTCTCCAGGCAATTACTACTCACACGTTAGCGTTTAAGTGTGTATCCAAAGCCCCTGCGGAGGCATTTTTATTTAATTAATAAATAATAAGTCGCCGATAAGCCAGGCATTCAACTCTGTAGAATATTGCAGCGAAATATTTGGCAGCAGGTTTTGGATATAATTCTAACAAAATGTACCAAAAATATTTGAAAAAAAAAAAAAGAAGAAAGAAAAAATTTATCTGTGTAACTAGCAATCGCTCCGAAATCGATATGGCACAGGCGATATGCTTCCGGCTATGTTGACATCGAGCAAATACATATAGCTATAAAACTTCATGCTGCAGTAGGTAGCCATAGCTTTCAAGAGACCACCAAATGCCTGTCGATTATTAATGAAGAAGCTTGAAAGCCTCTTGATCGAACGGCTGTTTCTTATGGAAAAATTAATGAACGGATATATTTAATGAGAATTTATTATTTTTTATTCGAGTTTGACAAATATTCAGATGATGTGCATAACTTTCGGTCGATGATTGTATAGGTACGTGTAGTGTTTCTCTTTTTCCATATAGTCGCGTCACGTTGTATGTAGCGAAGCAAGAAATTATTAAAAACATCTATACCGATGCATTAAAACCTGTAATTACTAACGAATACATAATCGAGGTCATGAACCTTTGAAGATAATCAATACACACATACCTCCATGACGAAACTGTTACAACTACAAAAAAAAAGGGAACAACCTGACAAACCCTCACTATAAAAACATTTATTCATATCGTCACGAACGTATCATCAAAAATTTTTAATAACGTCCTATTGTACAAGATTAGTACTATTGAAGATATTTTAGTAGCAATTTAACGGTCTTGAAGATTCCAGTAACTATTCAAATCTAATATCAATCGGGTCAGCATACTACGTCTGTCGTTCATTCATGGCCACTGGAGTCATTAGACTACAGTTTTTTATTTTATTTTATTTTATTTTATTTTTAATTGGAAGGTTTATCTAAGATATTCATAGGAATCTAAACAATCATCGTCTGCCGGCTGCAGGACTTGACTACTTATACCTTATACCTTACAGACAACCACGTGGAGAGACCCGGCTAGTCGTACGCAGCAAGTTTAAATAGCTTTGAGAATGTAGGTCAGTGTAAAGGCCGATGGAAAGCTATAAAGGCCCCCGATGATACAGCAGTGCAGCGGGCAGACGTTTCGTCGTCTTTGAACGTTAAACGGTGACCAGAAAAACTTGATTCGAGAAAAACATTATACGTAACGTGAGGTTAGTGACGATGAGACGATATTACGAAACCTTTCGTTTTACAGTCCAATTAGATTAGAATGTAAACGACTATGATGAATATATATATATAGCTACGTTTTCGTGTACATTTTTTCCAGTAGACGAGTTTTTGCTTCATCATTTTTGTACGTCATACGTAAGAATTAGGAGATTAACGAGACCGTAATAGTAATTAGCGATTACAATCTTTAGTTCGTTTAGATCTGTTATTAAGGAAATCTTTCCTCAGTACACATTGTACTACGAAGTCCCGTGCCGCTGGCAATTATAAAATTATTATAATTACGAACGTGGGCGTGAAAGTTTCGCGGTATAATACCTGTGGCAAATAATTTGAGACGTTATAGAGGTATACGTGTATATCTATGCCTCTACTGAAAAACCGTAGAGCGCGGAGTCTGCAATCGTAGTTCGGAAATGACTTCGAACATTCATATCCTGCAACAGCTCGCCAAGGCTCCAAGAGGAAACTCAATATTTCCAATGATGTTTGTTGATGGATTATACCATACGCTACGATAGTAGGATATATATTAACTTTCGCTAAACGTGGTCACAGATCAGCGAATTAATGAAGTTGATTTACGACTCTGTAAGAGCCCCAACGACTGCACTTGTTATTTAGTTACTTTATCATAGCCAGATTAAAGTAAGTTAAAATATGAAATTTTATACCTTGTACAGTCGAAGGAAGTCGTGTACGTACAGTAATCTATCTGTGTGCACCGAGTTAGTGGAAATTAATTCTCGCACGAACACATCGATTCAACAATACCCATACCCCTGTACACTATGCATACCTAGACTCTCGGAAACTGGAAACTGAGTCCAATTACTGCAGAGAGCTGGAGATACGAGCTGGGAAACCAGATGGTTCCCCGGAAATACTACAGCGTTCTGTTGCACGCTTTAACACTGACTAACTACGTTTACCTTCTGAAAGTTAATGTTGACGGGTATATGTTCACGTATCCATGTATTTACTATTGCATATGTATGGATGTACATACCTACCTAGCAGAAACGTTATTTACAACACCCAGGTACATACATTGTAGGCACGTATTTTACACGCAATTAATACACCTAGCCTACCTCAACCATAATATCAACGTGAGATTATAACAGATTGCAGGATGCACCGAGTGGTTTCATCCTTTATAAGCAGTAATTACCAATTAATAAATTATCTTTTAATTTCGTAGCTTATACAACTGTCTGTGAAAGAAAATACCAACATGTTATACATATAGACTATTTTACATGCAAGAGTTGGTCCTTGAAAACAACTTCCCCTAATTGCTTCGTCGTTGGTACATATAAGTGTATTGGAATTTGAATCCTTTTGTGAAAAGCTGGTAGCCAAAGTCCGGAAATGCAGTTAAGTGGGAGAAGCTGTCCTAGTCTTACTTTGCGAAAGAAACTGGAAGGGAAAATCGCATATATAATTAGAGATTCTGATTAGCTTAGATCATTATAGTGATCGAATCCTTGGACTTGATAAAATCGCGTTGAACAAAAATAAAGTGCAAAATAATATAAAGCCGAGAAGTTGGAGTGAGGTTTGAAATTATTACTCTGTTACCTTTGTGGCTGAATGATAATCGAGCGATGTGAGTGAAAAATGTAGGAGAAAAAATAAAAGTCGAGATGTATTATGTATGATCGTTACAAATTGGAATGAATAATATAATAATAAAAATCGTTGTTACCATATCTTTTGTTTGATATACGTACACGCGAATTTAACGCTTTGTTCACCGTGAGTCCGAATCCCATCGTCTACCTCCTATACGCGGATATTTTACTAAATTTTATTGCTGCAGAGCTCTACTCCGATAACGGTACGCGATAAAATCATAACAAAATTAATGTGGCTCGTTCTTGCCGCGATGATAAGCGTGCGGAGAAAATTGATCGTTAAAAAAAAAAAAAATGGTAAAAAAAAAGAAATCAAATTCTACAAAAAATATAAATAAAAATGTATATATGTATTAGGCGAGATCGTGTTATACTATATACCTACGTGAACAATTTTTTCAAACCCATATCGTGTACGTACGTAGATGTATAAAATACGTGAGGAGAAGTCATATCGCGTAAGATTGATCGTTAAAAAATTATTTACACCGATACGTATTTACATCGCGAGTTTTATAATCTGCGAATCGAATGGATTTGAATCGAATTAATAAAACTACAGCAGACCGTAGACCGTCGAATTGTACCATACATACATTCTGCATCTTGAATCGATTATATCGAAGAAAATTTAGCTGTTAAAGATCCGCCAATATTATATTATATAAAGCAGGGTGATTTTTTTTCGACTATTTTAATTTTTTCACTCCCCACCTAAAATTTTGTTGGACATGTCGAACAAAAAATTCCCTGAAGGTTATAGCCCTTAATATTAATATTAAGTACCTTCCCAGAGCGTGAAAAGATTTTCCATCTAAAATACACGTAAAGCAAAATTTTTTTTTTTTTTTTTCAAAATTCTACAACTCAGCGGCATTTTATGCTATCACATTGTTCTTGGTCTCGATTTACGCAGAATTAAACGATCTTAAAAAGTGTCTATAACGGCGTGAGTGCAACTTACACCGGTGAGATGGTACGGGTCACTGAAGTTGATTTTTACCCAAAATTCTCGTATTTTCGCTGTTATCTCCGAAATTATTAACTTGACCCTAAAAATGTAAAGGAAAATTTTGTTGGAAATTCAATTTCTTACAAAAAAAGGTCTAGTAGACCTAAATGCTCAGATTAATATTTCTTGAGATATTGAACTTTAACTTACTTGTGGTATAAAATTTTTAGGGTTTATTATTTACATAATTATGATAAATATCATAGATATGATATGATATTATAAATTATGATATGGAATATCAACAATTAAAACGATTAATGATTCAATAAACCATGAAAATTTTACACTACAAGTAAGTTAAAGTTCAATATCTCAAGAAATAATAATATGAGCATTTAGGTCTACTAGACCTTTTTTGTAAGAAATTGAATTTCCAACAAAATTTTCCTTTACGTTTTTTTTGTAAAGTTAATAATTTCGGAGATAACAGCGAAAATACGAGAATTTTGGGTAAAAATCAACTTCAGTGACCCGTACCATCTCACCAGTGTAAGTTGCACTTACGCCGTTATAGACACTTTTGAAGATCGTTTAATTCTGCGTAAATCGAGACCAAGAACAATGTGATAGCATAAAATGCCGCTGAGTTGTAGAATTTTGAAAAAAAAAAAAAATTTTGCTTTACGTGTATTTTAGATGGAAAATCTTTTCACGCTCTGGAAAAGTACTTAATATTAATATTAAAAGCTATAACTTTCAGAGAATTTTTTGTTCGACATGTCCGACGAAATTTTAGGTGGGGAGTGGAAAAATAGAAATAGTCGAAAAAAAAATCACCTTAATATATGTATAGTCATAATAGTTACGTAATCTTGCGGTAATTTAAACGCTAAAATTACTTGACCGCGGTCAGTTTACTGCAAACAAAAATATTAAGAAATTATAGATTATATATGGACCGCAGGAATGGGTATAAGATATACCTAGATCGCATGAGCAAGAAAGTAGCCTTATCGATTTATTTATCACGCATATGTATATGATATAATTACCTACTTATAGCGAAATTAGTAAAAGGCGAATAGCATGCAAACGTGTTTTTACGTAAGTTTGAAGTCAGTCCTACCGCATTTCAAAATGTTAATTAGCGTTTAATCAGAGTTCATAACTGGTGGACTAGCACCTTCCTACCGATTTTTTGGAAACGTGGTTTTAACGGGGTACCGAAACCGATGGCTTCGTACCCCCTTTTAGGTAAAAAGATAAGCTACGTGTGATGATAAATTTACGTTTCTGATATTATTACACAACGAATGATGTTCGATGGAAACAAAGTAGAAAGGTGAAGTGACGTAAGAAATTGAAGAGGAAAAAACAAAAATTATACGGAAACAAAAAAAAAAAAAGAAAGAGAAGAAAAATAAAGATCAAGATGACTTTGCGGATTATGTGCTGAAGCATTTCTCTTCTTCAAATTGAAATGTATATAAATGTTTACTTATGTGTACGTATACCTATATATAATACCGACGTATAGAAAGGCAACTTTGACCATCCACCGTTAGTAAGATAAGTTTCACAAATTATTATAGCCATGCTTATATATATATGTTTCAACGATCAAAGTTGAATTTCTTCGGATAATCGCGTGTGCGTAGACGTATAGGTCACGCTTCCTATAATACGTAATTATACCCGACAGCGTATCGCCGTACTAGCAGAAATCCCAGTGCGGATAGGAAGTAACGTACACGCGTTTATCAACGTGCAAGTACTTACCTACCCATACCTTATCCTACTTCCGATTTTCCATTTCTCAATTTTTAAATCTATCCCGAAGAAGTGCAAAATCATTACGATGATGTGACTAACGAGTGAAAACTCAGATCGATCTGTGTGCAGGAACTAATCGATATAGAAAAAAGAAAAAAACTAATGTCTAATCAATAATACGGAATACATTTTTATCGATTTCTTGGAAACGATTTCATGCGATAGGAAAAATATACACGAATATAAATGGAGTAATTTGGTTTTCACCCAATTAGGAATAATGATACCCAAAAATATCATTTCTGACTGCACTTCAGATATTTTCTCGCGAAAATTTTGGCCAATTTTAAATAACTGATTTCACGTTCGTGATTTATTATATATTGCGTGTTCATGCGTGCGTGTGTGTATTGATATACCTATATGGTATATACTTACAGCAGGAAGCGAAACAGCATTGCCGGCGGGAAGGACGTCGAATCTGGGACAATTCTCAATTCTGTATAGTCCGGCCCGATGGGAGATCAGGCCGAGAATGTGTAGATACGTATTGTGAACGATCTCACTCTCCCTTTTGAAATAATAATTATTTAATAGCGACTGGTGCACGTTACCGGTGAAATGTCTGCGGGTCCGATCTGCCCCCCTCTGGCCTTAGCCCAGACTGGCCACTTTCGATCAAAACTTATGGCGCCACGTTGGAATAACAAACTATCAAATACCGTCCGTGAAACGAAATTGGTTTACATATTATTATATTGGCCTCAGGAAACTTGGAGGGAATTTAATACCCGCACAAGATTTATTCACGCACACCGATACCTTACATACGTTATATTTAAACACCTCAATTACACGTATGAGTATGTATACCTGCAGATTTTCTAAACAATGTACCATTTACCGGTCATCAACTTGCCTTTCATCAAAATCTGAGAGACTGAGATTATAAAGTTGATAAAAAAAAAAAAAAAATGGTTATACAATTACCCCTCGGGGTAGCGAGAGACTCTCACATATGTATTTATCTAGAATAGATATATACCCACTATGTATACCGTGTACAGTTACCTACATAGTTTCCCTAATTTCGAGCCAAGAATTTCTTCGAGTGAATGGCAGAGATATCGTGTGATGGATTATTGGAAAGGAATAGATTAGAAGTTGTTGAAAAAGACAGGAAAGTATAGGTGAAAAAGATAGATTAATCGTACGATATACAGACTTGTAAAAAATCAATATTGCATATATGTATGCGATTCATATATGCTCGAACTTGCAACTACATTATACATATAATTATCGAGAAATCGTGTGCAATTTTGCAACTAACTAGTACAACCACAAGTCTGCACACCGCGAAAGTACGACAAAAAATTAGAAAAAATTAATTACTCCCAAAAACGTGGTCCAAAGGTTTGTTTCTGGCCTGAGGCGAGACTAGTCCACGCATACATTCGCTATATCTTGCTGATGAATGTATATCTGCAAAAGCACACCCCCGCAGGGAATGGGAGACTAACAATAAATCTTCGACGTCAGTTCAGAGCGCGAAAGCTCGGAGGGATTAAATTGTGAAATCCTAGAGTACAGGACGGTGGAAATTAAGGGTGAAGTCGTTATTTATCGGATAAAAACAGCTTTAAGAAGAGTTTCTGCGATATAAGAATACCAACATTTTTTGCAAATTCTAATCTTTGTTCAATTTATAAAAATTACATTGAAGTTTTTCAGGCTTCCGACCGATACACTTAGAATAAACGAGATTCGATAAAAAGGAAAGCAATTAGGCTCATGTCAGATACAGTAGCGGTGCTTCAACCTCTGATCCAAATATCTGCATACATACAGGTATGTGATCGGTGCGATTTCCTTAAAATTTCCGATAAAAAATCTGGGGCAATATCAATCGGATTAGAACTATATCTTGCGTCTGAGTTTGTTAAACAACGCGTTCAACGTACCGCAGTTCATTAAAATTCCGATGTCTTTATAACCACAGCAAGATATCGTGTAACGTAGTAAGTTGTCTTGTGCAGCAAGCAGCGTGTAAGACTGTCAATATATTACGACAGCGATCACCGTTAAGGCGTTATGTCACAAATTCCTTCCACTTCTCGCGGTCAATTTCTCGCTCTGGATCTCTCTCCAAACCATCACCATCCCACCATATAGCTGTATATGGACCGTATAGACAACTAAGAGAAGTCTTCGCGGTGAAAGCGGGCGACGAACTCTCTTTTCGTTCGCTTCTCTGTCGATCGGTTAATATATCTAGAGGCTATGTAGGTATAATATACATATATACTAGAGTCTAGTCTGGATATGGGAAAAAATAAAGTAAATTGGGCCTTAGGGCCTTATAGGTCTTGGATTAGGCGCCCAACACGCTATATAGATATACATTTGTGTGTACGCATAGGTTGTATTCCTTCAATCGCCGATATTAACATCGCACATCATCGCCAATGTTATAACGTGTAACGTGTACGAGACTTGAATTCAAAAAATATTCTCGAAATCATTTGATCACTGTAATACTTGCTTATTATAGATACACAGACACTTGCACTCATGTACCAGTGGGATGTAATACTTACTGTGTACAAAATACTATAATAATCAATCCTTGAGTTTTCACTTGTGCGGATAGCGATGACACATCTTAGCATATAGTGGAGAGAGATCTCAGCGATCGTTTTGCCAGAAGTTGTATCAGCGGAGTTCCGAGTTAGGTAATAGCTCCGCGGATCGAAGAAAAAGATAAATTTCTTTCGAGAGATCGACGATCGGAATATAGTGAAACACATTTCTTTACTTTCAGAGAAACAGACTATGGTATATATACTCGTTTACATTTTTACTCAATTTTATTAATTTATATATATATATATATATATATATATATATATATATATATATATATATATATATATATATATATATATATATATATATATATATATATATATATATATATATATATATATATATATATATATATATATATATATATATATATATATATATATATATATATATATATATATATATATATATATATATATATATATATATATATATATATATATATATATATATAAATTTACGTCATCTTATATATCCTCGTGAATTCAATCACCTAGTTAATATTTATTTATTCATTCGTTCGTTTACTTCCGAGCAATTTTAAAGCGTTGATTAATTTATGAAGAAACGTAGAAATTATACCGGCTTACGTAACGCGTGTGTACTTATGCACCGTTGAAAATTCTCATTTCTTTTCCGTGCTAACATTGAGAAATGATTAGAAATTCAAACAAACAACTATATAATAATTATCGCGGTTTAGTGACACGGTCAAAACGTACTTAGTCGCCACTTATTCCACGTGGTTAGCAGAATTATTCGTGTGACATAACAACGGGAGTCACCGAGCCGACTACACGTTAGTATAATTGTTGCATAAGTTTCGAATCGGTTAATCGGCAGATTTGTTAGCGCAACCGCGTACCGCGGTTTAATAGTGTACGATACTATTGCAGCTAAAAAAGAAACAATGATAGTTAAAGACAGCTGTGCTGCACTCTTTCAGCCAGTTGCTCCTAATTATTCTGCAAATGTCATTGTCCTAATTATTATTATATTTAAATTTCGCAATTCGAAACCGCAAATAGGATTACGTTAGCGAAACACTCCTAAAAATATATCGCCGTCCTTGAACCTGGCCCATGTAATACACAATTGGTTACATACTTTTTTCTGACGCCAAAAAAAAAAATTCATTCAATCGATGAAAAGCTATTTCTGCAGATAAAATTTTGCTAGCTGGATTTAGATGGATTATGAACCTTTTTTAACAAACAATTGTGATCTTTCATATATTGAATCTTCTTTGCAATGCATTAGAAATCTTCGTCGTGGCATATTATAATATTATACTGTACAAACTTGCTTATGTATATTTTCAACGATTGTATAGGACTGCGTTAGTGATCAAACAATGTCGTTTGAGTATATAACGTATGTATACCGATAATAATTAACGTTACTAGAATTGTAAAATATTGTTTACGAAAAGTTGAAAAAATTGCGTCACCCCACGGTTACGTTGATATCTTGAAAATTGCAGAAATCCCGGTATCTGATGTATATCCCACTTCGTAATTACACGTGCGTTATAATTGTCGCTATTTATATGGGTGGAGAAAATTGTAGAGTTGCATTGTATACCATGCAGCAATGCAGTCTCGTCGCGGGTAAAGTACGGTTTGTACTAATTAGTCTGCTATTTCTTTTTTATTTTTTTTTCTGTAAACCGACATTCCGCTTTTTTTTTCTTGCCGTTGCGAGTCATGTTCATCGGAAAGTGACATTTCGCACTCTTTTATTCGCGATTCGTTGTCGATTATTATTTGCAATCTAACAGTAGCTGTAACCGTCTTGAAATTCAGCTTCCTGAACATTATAGTCGCAGTCGTGTAACCTGTATGTGTCAGAGGTCTTGCGCTTTACCGTAAAGTCTTTATTACTGAGGCGGTAGATTATCCGCACTGGTGAACGCGATCGGGATACAAACCGTTTAATTATGATAATATAGAACATTAACTTAGTCTACGTGAGAGTGATACAAAATATACGTATAGCCTGAGTACTACGTATACGCGTTTGCCTCAATGTGGCACAGAAATGTAATACTTTTTATAGTCCCAAGTCGATTTCTATACACGTTTTCCTATACAAACCGATATATCGGTATACTCGAACCCAAACGACCTTGCCTCGGAAAATTTAAATATATTTATATATAAGGATTTCTCGTCGTAGATAATCACCTGTTGCGTCCCCTGAAGCCGAATAATAATTGCGTTTGTTATGTATTAGGCAAAATGAGTCAACTCATGTAGAATTTATTTTAAACTAGAATTTATTCAGTACCTAATAGTATTAGGATCTCTCATATTCGAGTTCAGTAGAAATAGATCAAAAGTTTTTTTACTTTCTCTTACTATTCAGAATTTCATCATTTTGTTTTTCAATAAACGAACGAAGACACGGTTATATGAACAGTATCGGTTCCAGAGCCATCGCATTTGAAATCGAAAGGTGGCTTGGATAAATTTACCTCGAAATTCAATTTCCTGATCGATTTTTTGTTTCAGCTTTATCTGAGATCAGAAGAAGACGCGTTGATAACAAATTTATGGTATATGATCAATAAGTATAGCGTTTGCTCTTCGATAAACTTTTACACTTTGCACTATTCCCCGGCCCCGACTTTCATAGAACGATCTTTCATGAACCGGTATTCGAATTTCGTTGTGTTCGTTTATTTATTCGTTTATAGTCTCTACAGATTGATTGATTCCAAATTATGCCCCTATACTGATGTTATCTATAACATATCTCAATTATAGTATTGATTTGATTTAACCAAAATATGAATATTATTTGTACAACTGCAGACTGCAGCGAATAAGACTTCGCCTTATCTTTTTGATACCGAAGAGATACCTAGTCCCTGTGAACTTTGGTATATTTATACTGGTGAAATCATTTGCTGACCATAAAGTTTTGGAGATATATCGGAGATAGCCCATGACTTAGGACCGAGGAGTTGAACAAAAACATATATTATTGAATAATTTGCGATATAGGACTTAAGCTACGGTTGAATTTGATTTATTTGAAATATGACTTTCGTAATTTTATAAGATATTGTTGAACTAGGATTCGGATCGTGTTCTTACTGAGTTTGTCTGATAACTTCAGCACTTCAGATTTGTCAAAATTACACCTTTCATCAATTGTAGTTTCCAGGGATCGGCACATCGCATACGTAATAATAGCGGTCGAAATTGCATGCCCCAGTTTGTATTCCGCGGTCTAAGAATTCGCCGGTCGAAACACAATCGAGTGAACCGTGATAAGGTTCAGTGAATATCCACGGTAAGTTTGTCAGCACCGATCCTGCATTCAGCAAAGAAAACCATATGCCAAACAAGCGTAGCTCAGCAGCAATCCTTGGCAAAGCGTCCAGGTTGACTCACCAACTCTGAAATTCTATCCGGCACGGTGCAAAGCAGCCAGTGAACAAATTATTCTCTTTGTTTTAAAAGAATCGTGCTCAAGCAGCCGATCACTTTCGATTATAGCTTACCACAATTCTTATCGAGTCATTATTTAAAATGTTCTACACGATGCTCTTGGATTTTTTGATGCAGAGCTACTGAGGTTTGAACTCAGGGCTCCTGACTTTACGGCCCGATATAGTAAGCTCACTCTTCTGAAAAAATGTCTGTCGTTGGAAATTACACTAGCCGGGTAATCTCGAAGACGGCTCGACAGAAAAATTCCTAATTTTACAGGGTCGTAGGGTGTTCCCTGACGATGAATGATTGCCGCGTCGTATCCAGATCGAACGATCGGTTCGACAGAAATAAATTATTTTGTGAATTTTCCACTTACAGCAGTCAAAACTACAGCCGACAGTGACGTCATTCAAATCATTAGAATCACTATCGCGAGGAAAAGTCGTGAGGGAATTTACCTAACCGATTTTTAATACACGGAAACTTAAAGAATGACCGCGATGTTAATCAGAAAACAGTTAACGGTCAACGTTTCACTTTCAAATACTACGTATATAATTTCTAAGGTATTACTACCGTAAACCGTGCGGTCACAGAGTACATGAATAATTTCGCTAGACATTGTATGAGAATTAAATTATTTACCCGCAGATCCGCATCGGCGTATTATATATAGGCATATAGATACACCTATACGTGTATGTACTACGCGAGTAGGTATTATACCGCGCGGTAAATGGAAATGAAATAACCGCAAGCTCAAGTACAAATAACAGACATTATACATGATTATACTTAAGATGAGCAAAGATTATGGTGAGTTACGCGCCGGTGAAACATATCAGGAAATAACATTTATCCGCAATCCACGGACTGGAGTCCACACTTGATTACCAATTGACTATTGGTCTTTAATAGCGGTTAAATGGTCAAATGTAAAATGACTTTTTCATCATGGTGTATAACGTTCGTTCGATTAACTTTATATTTCAAACAAGGATCGATCCATTTTTTATTAATCAGAATAGAAATTTTGATGCATTTATAACCATTTTTAGTCTATCCGATGTAATGCCAGCGATTGAGATACCAATTAGGTAAACTGCGATTACTTCTGGTCCAAAAACGTCACCAGCTATCTCTTGGTCGTTGCAGTGCCTATGCCTCGTACCTGTTGCAATTTTGGAAAGTCGTGAGAATCGTGTTCAGATAATTCTCCTCGGCAATCTATCTCCGACGAAATTGAATATAGAATCGAACTGCGTTGAAGATAAAACAAAAAATGAGAGAAACTTGGGGTCAAGAGAAAAGTAGTTCATTTTTTTTTTTTTTTTTGTTTTGCAATTTTGAGAAGAAACCCGTGAAATTTTATCCGCCACTGTGCGTGACGGAGAACGTCGTGTCTTCGCTTAATTTGCTCAAAACGCTTCGAATGCATATAAAAATATTACTAAGTCTAGTATACGAATAAATATCTAGACTGTGCCTATAGGTATGTACATAAACTCAACGTCCGAACGAAACACGTCACGTATCCTAGGTCGGGGATCAACATGTGTCGTATATTATGCAAGAGGAGCAAAAACCGTGACAGCTAGTTTGCCTTGATACGTGCAGGACAAAGCTCGTTTAATTATATGAGTAAACGTATCTGATCGAGGTCAACGGAAGTTACGTTTTCCAATAATACGGTACAGCTCAGGAAAATACAGGTATAATTGCGTAAAAAATTCTCGCAATTTCCAGTTACACAATTAGCTTTGGTCAAAAATCAAATTTCGAATCTGACTCCAAATCGCCAATTTTAAAATAGCCAAACAATCGAATCAGCGATATATGTTTGCAGTCAAATCGCGATGCATGAAACGTTGCATTATCTAGGTTGTCGCGACGAGTAGGTATAATCGAATCATTGCATATTCATGAACCAACGTTTGTCATGCAATACGTATTCATGTACATCATACTTACCTCACTTATATGTACACACGCGCAATAAGGACTATTTGAATGACATTGCATTCAGTCTGGCTCGAAGAATGAATTAAAAAAGTCAAAAAATTTCGACCATAGTATTGGCAGTGAACTTTCTAGATCCGATCTCCGCAGTGCAGCCCAAAGACCCTTGAACTAGCCGTTGGCAAAATTACGTTACGGTACCTATAGGAAAATCCTTTCTCTTGTTAACTTAATGCAAATCTGGGGTAGTGAAATTCTAGCCTCGAGATATCACAGTGACCAAGGTAATCGAGGCAAGCCGAAACGAACAATTCGTCATATAGATACCTATCCAATTTCTGCGACGAAGAATGACCCACTAACCTTTTAGCCGTTGATAATAGTCGGAAGGTCGATCGCCACGACTCTGACCTTAAGAACTAAATTTTTTTTATTGATGCCATACTAAACGGGACCAGTCTCTGTCTCTGTCTTATAAAAGTTCCAAGAATGATAATTTTTTTATTCTTCGGTATTTTTATCATGAATAATCCAAAGTAATTCGAAACGGTGAAATTTTGTTTGATTCTGCTTTTACTTATAATTCTGGCCCTTGAACCTATCGATCGATTTATATCGTTATATAACTCCGATTTAAAATTAACTTTAGGAGAATAGTTGCTTTATGAGCATAAATTGATGATTGAAGATAAGTTGAATTTGCTTATCAATATGGCCCATTAGTAGAAAAATATTTAGAAACAAGCGTGCTGTCAGATAACATGTAACGAGGAAAAGGTCAACGAGACTGAGAATTCTAAATTACGAAATGAGGTATTGACGTCATTGAAAACATGAACTTTTTCCTACTACGTGATATATACTACACATCGTATATTCCTAAAACGTATCCCTGCACTTGGTATTCAATCATCAATACCAATACTTGATAAAATTCTGAGAAAAATAGCGGACAAAAATTACCTCCACTAAAATACGCAGTCGTGTTCATTTCCTGAGCAAACAAAACTAATTGAATTTCGTCATTTTAACAACCGGCGTTACAGATATATGTGAAAATATGTACTTTAGGATCGAAGTTATTGATCGAATTCAAGGCTGTGTCCTCAAGAACGGTCGTCCACAGCCTCCGGATTCAAAAGTAAATTTACATAAGAGATCTCGAGGCCCTATAATATAGTGGTAACACTACTAACGGAGGTCACCTTAATTCCCCCATTCGATAACATACTGTAACGCAATCCCTTCTCTACTCGTTTATACGTATGTATATATGTATGATGAATTGTTGAAAATCTTATATCCTTCGGCAATAATAATTCAGTTGCCATTCTAACCCGACGTGGTTTACAACGAGGATCGCACACTTAGCTCGAAACGTGGTTCGGACAGAAAATCAATCTTCTAATAAATCTATAAGGTATCGGAGTTTTATCTGGAGATACATTAACATAAGTTTATTTTATTTATTGGCCGGATAAATCATGTGCTGTATGACAGAATTTTTATTCAAATTTAACGTTGCGGAATACGGTTACAGTATGCGGAGGATCATTGCTGGTCAGAAACGAGTTGACAAGGATTCAATGGGGTTGACGTCGGCTTTGGCGTTAACACTATTCCTGGCACCAGCAATTTGCTACGCTGGAATCCTAGACCCGTGGCAATGGGCGCGTAGCGATCGCATCGAGGTCAACATCCCTTGGCTACCTTGTGAGTACCACAAATACACGATTGTAATTATTCGAGATTGACGTGCCCGAAGTTTCTCAAATTTGACCCTTCATTTTACTACTGGGAATTAAAAATGAGACCAAGAACAAACTGATCAATATTTTCCTCCATTACCAAAAATTACAGTTGAGAATGAAACACGGTGTTACGAGGAATTGGGATGTGTAAATATCACCAGGAGCTGGTATCACCTAATTCACAGACCTTTCAACGTCTTCCCTTTGCCAAGGGAAGTTATCAACACCAGATTCATTCTCTACACTAAATCGAATCCCACAGAAGTAAGAATTATTATAACGTATCTCTATATCATTAGACAGAGTATTCTTCCATTCCTTGAGTATTAATTAGAATTTTCTTATGAATTTGAACATAATTCATTGACCTTTTCATGTCATAATTCAACTTCTAATCAGCAACGTTGAATCTCGTTACACCTTTGCTAACTCGGTAAAATCATTTGATTGCTATCTATTTTTTTTCCAGGGCCAAGTGTTAATAGTGGCTAAGGATAAGTCAATTAAACGTTCGAACTTTGACCCGAATCGCAAGACTAAGTTCATTATCCACGGTTTTATAGACACGCCACTAAGTAACTGGGTGAAGGTGAGTAAAGAACTATTATTTTGATAAATGGCAATCTACTCAAAACGTAGAAAGCGACTAAGAATAATGTAACATATTATAAATGACGGTATAATAACGACCTCAAACTTTAAACTATTACACCATTAGCTCAACATTCTCAGACAATGATCTAACACGTATGTGATCGTGTGCAGTAAAACACTTTCATCTACAACACACGAGAAAAGCTCTGCTCCAAATTCACCAATTTCAAATAGTTTTCAACGATTGTTTGCTCACGTTGCCCACATACCCTTGTTGATCAGATTTATTAGACAGTATCAGTATATAGACACACTTTCTTTCACCTTACGAATATTACGTGGTAATGATGATAATAATAATAATTCCGAACAAACATATCAGGGACATTAGAAATCGGCAAAGCGATCTATGAAAAATGATAATTATTCGCAAACAAGAGGCTAAATTCCGGTTTCTAGTCATTTCCACATGAAGAATGCTGCGAGTGTATTATAGCAAACCGTGACCTTGCTATGTAAAGTATTTACACTACACAGAAACGAATGTTAAATAACTTATTCGTTTATATATATAATCTCTAAACACCCGCATTATGCATGATTTTGAAATCTCTGTACTTATTTTACCGCAAAGAGAGTGAACAAAAAAAATAGAAAATTGAAACTTATTAACCCAATGCCAATCTGGTGATAATAGGAAATGCGAAACGAGCTTCTGAAGCACTCGGACTACAACGTGATCATAGTAGATTGGGCAGGGGGCAGTCTTCCATTGTACACACAAGCTACAGCCAACACTCGAATAGTTGGTCTTGAAATAGCGCATCTAGTCACTCATCTCCAGGTAAGTCGACGGACTTATACGTAATTGATCTAAAAATGAATTATAGTAGTGTACTGCAGTGTTTCAAATAATTCATCATTCCAGACAAATTATGGCCTGGATCTAAATGACGTTCATATTATCGGGCATAGCCTTGGTGCTCATACAGCCGGATATGCGGGTGAAAAGTTGGCCGGAAAGATCAGCCGTATCACTGGACTAGATCCGGCTGAACCGTACTTTCAGGGGATGCCAAACCACCTCCGTCTAGATCCGACCGATGCCCAACTAGTCGACGTTATACACACGGACGGAAAAAACATATTTTTCCTAGGTGAATATACATATAACTGGTATATATCTCGTTATCGCGTCCGGTTTCTGAATGATGGAAGAGCTTCAATTTTCCTTTCTTTGTTTCCCTAATTTTTTGATTTTTTTCACAAGGTATTCCGGGCTATGGAATGAGCCAACCTTGCGGTCACCTAGACTTTTATCCAAACAATGGAAAGGAGCAGCCAGGATGTACCGATCTCAGTGAAACTACTCCGTCTTTACCTCTAACATTAATTCGCGAAGGATTAGAGGAAGCCTCGAGAGTATTAGTCGCCTGTAACCACGTCCGTGCTATAAAGCTCTTCACGGAAAGCATCAACTCAAAATGCCAATACGTTGCTCACGAGTGCGGAAGCTTCTCGAGCTTCATGCGAGGCGAGTGCTTTTCTTGTAAAAGTAACAGCAGTGTAAGCTGCGCTGTGATGGGATATCACGCCGACAATAGTCCGGCTCTTCAGAGACAGCAGAGTCAAGATCAGAACGATGTTGCCCCGCTTCTTGGATCACGATTCTTCTTCACCACCGGCAAGGAGGAACCGTACTGCAGTAAGTCCCGCTTATTTTTCACCAGTTATCGTCGTTCGTTGATACAGTCATTATTTAATAATCTTTTCACGAACAATAGGAAAGCACTACAGAATTACTATCGACCTCGCAAGACCTCCAACGGCCGAAAGCTGGGTCCAAGGCTTCATGAAGGCAACACTTCACGCCGATAACGGCGTCATTAGAAATATGGATCTCACTCCTAGGTATGTTTCGGGTGTAACAGAGTTATTCAGACGTTCCATTGTGCAAAAATGATAAAACTCTTTGACTGTTTCGGTCTTTTCTATATTTCGTAGCGGATACATGAAGCTCGAGCATGGTACGTCTGCAAGAATGGTTGTCTCTCATTCCGGTGGTGCTAGTGGAGATCTTGGAAAAATAAGAAGAGTTGAACTCTCGTGGGAATATGATATGGACGTACTGCAGCCACGATCTCTTTGCTTTTTTTGGTGCAACGATAGACTCTACGTGAACAGCGTAGCTGTTGATATCATGGAACTTCCTGGTAGAGGGTAAGTAGAAAATTCCTACTCCAAAATCAAGATAAAAAGAAGATTGTGTTTCTGGATTCGCGAGCGAAACATTTACGTTCATTATCGATAATTTGTTTCTTAAATTTGTTCAGGAAAAGGGAAGCGGACTTTTCTAGTAAACTCTGTTCAGCAAGCAGACAGGAATATGCCGAGATAGCAAGCAGATCGAGTGCTTCGTTCGTTGACAATTGTTAGCCCGCATGAATACATAGCTAGGTTGAACAATATAAGAAGAAATAATCCAAATCAAGACAAGTGCGAATGATCGATAAAAATCAATTGGACTGATTAAGTTATATCCCAGCCAGTTACCTAAAATGTTCGATTCTTTTTTTACTACTTACAATTTATAGGTACAAATTCTCAGTCTGAGAAAACCTGCAGCAAAAAAGTACGAAAAACTGCACTTATATTAACTCAACTTAGAATTAGCGCTCGTCTTCACCAGTATTAATGTGATCATGTTGTAGATAAAATTCTAGTTATTGTAACTGTATAAAGATTGTCGAATATAGTTTGTCATAAACCATGCTGCCTTATTTTAATTTTTTTTTTTTTTTCTCGTGGTTTAAATATCAAATTAATTGATATAACTTGTTATTGATTTCAAGGATTGCTCATATGTGTAATGGATGTAGATAATTATATCGTTTAGCAATTATTGCTAACGTATATACCTATATGTAAGTAACGTGTATCTTTGACCGTATGGCCTCTACTAAAATTATGTGTTAACACATCGAGAAATAAGCGTTTTATATTTTATAAATAGATATATTATAGCTTAACCATATATTGAAAATGAATTACCTAATAGTTAATATTTTGTGATATTGTGCTGTAATAATTTAAGGTATACACCTACAAGCCTGGAGAAGGCGAAAAAAATCCCAGAATTAACAAATTTTCAGTTATATTCTATTGATTATATGTGACTTGCCCAATATGTATATAGGTATACATATTATAGTATGTGTTATTTTAAAATACGAAAAGATAATTTTAACCAGCAAAAATGGATCATATTTTACTCATATCCATTTATACAACATTTCTTTTAACAGCAGACAGATGCAACAAAAATTGAGCAGCTTATTATACGTCGTGCTATTTCTAGATTGCTGAAAGCACTTAAGCTGTACTGAAAACGAAAATAACTGTTCAGTTTAATGTGAAATAATAAAGAGTTGTTTAATTATTTGGATGAGAATATTTTAGTTTTCATTTCTAATTTCATTTCATTGAAAAATGATTGAAGATATCATCGATTTTTAAGAACAGAAAAATCTGAGCCTATAATATGTTACGAATCAAATCCCTCAAGATTTCGATGCATTATAGGTATGTATTAATTAGAAAAGATGGATCTCTGGCTACTGCGAGTTTCAGTTATCAGTATACAGCAGTAAATTTTGAAGTCTTGAATAAAAACCAACAGTCTATAGTTCAAGTTATTTGTAGTATTGGCTGAAATGAATATTTCTTTATCGCCTTTTTAGTCACCTTGCTGTTGTTCATTCCTATTAAATGTACAATTAACGGGTTTAAATCTCTACCGCAAATAAAAATTTCGCGGACTTTTAAATACGTCGAATATTGTTCTTTTTTTTCAATAGATTTATTTGTAAGCAATCATAAAATACGTTTCATGATCAAATATATATATATCATATATATAATAAGGTTTATACTGCGACGAAGTTGATTCCCTTGTCCTCTTTATAATGATGAGGGGAGAAAAGAAAACTGATTTCTTTGAGAAATTAATAATATAATATTATAGTCACTTCCTGTCCGATGTAGGTATATAGAGTCCTAATCGCTTCACACTATTTAAAACAAGCTTGATACGTTGCAAATAATTTGATGCGGTTTATCTTTTCTTTTCTTTTCTTCATAGATAAGAATTTTTCATAACATGATCCCCAACACTTTTTAAAATTTCTCAAATGTAAAGGGTAATTTTTATTTTTTTTGTTTTCTTATATATACCTTTTGGAAATAAATTGGATCACGAATAATAAAATACCACTGTGTAATAAGCTAATTGTTAACAAATTTCATTGAGAATCATTGTATTATTTGTTGATATCGATATAGATAAATAAGCATTTGTTAATTTTTGTCAATTATTATATACATATACGATAATTCGCGCGGCAGTTTTTCAAAAAATAAAAAAACACAAGAAACCAATAAAAAATAAAAAAATAAAATAAAAAACATAAATAATTAATTGATATGTTGTATTATGTATGTATCTGGTTAATTTATATTGTAAAAATAAATACACAAATAAATGCTAATCCTTCGGAAGTATTATTTTTCTTTTTCTTTTCTTTTTTTTACTCCATAATAAATCTTGTATATACGCTCATTTTCGTTATACAAAAAGACCTCGCTGTGACGATTATTATCACGGGGGGGAGGATATACACGGTAACGCATTACTTTATATTACATGGGATTCAACAATGATCGAGTAAAAAAGCCATCGCAATAATAGCGCGGTAACAAGAATCGGTAAAATATGATATAGCGATATATAATAATAATAATAATAATAATAATAATAATAATAATAATAATAATAATAATAATAATAATAATATTTAGTTATTATACTAATATATGTATGTATGTTTATAAATAATAAATAGGAAATGAGTTGCTCAGCTTTGTAGACGTTTACATTAGACAATTACTGGTAAAACTAGAAATAATTAGTCATAACGAAAATAATAATAATAATAATAATAACGTAATAATAAAAATAATAAAAGTACTAATACGATGATAATAAAATTAATAATAGTGAATATACAGTTGTCGTTTTGGCATAGTAGTTTTTTTTTAATATTTTTTTTTTTTTTTGTTTTTGTCATCTAGTCTAAGTAATCTAATAGTCAGTGAAGACCCTCGACCCACGCGGTCTCTAGAGATTGAATAAGGGTGCGAACAAAGGCCATCTCCTTCCTTGCATTTTCTAGAATAACTCTTGGATCCTGAGACGTACACCTTAACACGTTTGGAGCCATTACCATGGCCAAATTACTTGCATCCATTTTTGTTCGAATAACAACTTCCGGCCTTGCGAATATCTGGTTAAGAAATAAAACGAAATATCAGTCAGAGTTTATAATTTAACTAATAATAAAGCATTGATAAAAAAAAAGTCTATAATCTTATTTTTAATTAACACAGAATCGAACAAATGAATAATTTTTTAAAGCTAAGATTCTTAATAAGTTGATTAACTGTTAATAAAACAATTTTTCCACTGAATTTAATTTACCTGCAAAAATCTTATAAGATGACACAGAACACGCCGGTTTAGGTCCGGAAGTCTTTCGACTAAAGCAGTAGCTGCTGCAGCAGCGGCTCTAGCATCGTCATGACGCATCGAGACGCATTCTGTATATAAAGCGTCAGGTATGAGAGGCTCGTAAAGTTCTCTCACCCACAGTTTGAGAAGAGAAGCTGGAGCATGAGCATCTTGAGCAGCATTCGCAACACCGCTATCTTCAAATCGGTCTAGAGATGCTTTGAGAACACTGACCTCATCTGCGTCTGCAGATACTCTGAAAATACCTTCCGTGGTAGTTCCACCACGAAGCAGAACTTGACGTGCAAGAGTTGTCTGGACCCACGGAAGTTCTCTTTGAGGATATCTGTCTCTTTGCAAAGCCATAACTTCAGCGAGCGTCGCTCCAAACATCGATGCTCGAAAGATTTGAATCTTGAAAAAGAAAGAAAATCAGTTAATTTAACACACATGTATCACAGGAAGTGATTATTTTATACAAAAGACAAATCCAGAGCTCAAATTGTTTCCTGAAAACTAATCTGTAATCCCATTATTACCCTGGCTTGGTCAATGTCTTCAAGAGTAGCCTTGCGAGGTTGGCGTTTCCCATGTGCTCCTATACGTTGCAAACGACGGCATGCCACTGTCGCGTAGTGACTGACTTGGACGTGTATCGGCCACTTTGGAACTTCAAGAAACTGAAAATCCGGATCTCTATGCCTGTTCATGTAGCCTTCAAGGTACGGCTCGAAAGTAGCACTAGCAGGAACAAACGCGAGACAAACAGCCATCAGCTCCCATCCTCTGCGGAGGCTTTCCTTACGCGGATTTTCAGTTGTTTGACGACATATTTGCACGTAAAGCTCGTCTCTTAGCGGCGGTTTAGCAAACGTTGTATTTACTATGTCCATAGCAACTCCGTCCAAAGTCATACCTACATTGGCCTTTCTATCTCCCATATATACCTGGACAAGTCTGAACAAATTGCAAGCTTCTCTTTTTAGAGGTTTCTCTCCGTCTCTTCCAGTTATAGCCAACATTGGTTGAGGAATCGGGTCCTTGGACCAACTCAGCATGTCTCGTACGCTGAATTTTTTACGAAATAGGAGTCTCAGACCCTTAGGTCTTCCGCAGTTCAGGTTCAAATTGTCTTGCGCGTATTTTTCTATATCTCCGCCGCCACCGTCTCGCCTCACTTCGTCAAAGTCCGTTGATCCTATCCCCGATTCGTTACCAATACTCGGCGTAGTTCCTAAACCCATTATCCCAGTCGATGGTGGTAGAGAAATCGGCCTCACAGCACCCGCAGCTATACTCTGTGAGAGTTTAAGAACAGTTTTGTTAAATGGTACAGTTGTCTCATTTTAAGAGGATATATAAAACTCGTATAATAATTTTTCAATACGTCTCAAAATACTAGTAATCAGCTGTGAATAAAAAACTGAGCCAAAAGAATATTTCTTCACAGCATAGCGTAAAGTGATTTGAAGAAAAATTCATTCCAAAGTAATTATTGTATACCCCCTCAGGTGAAGACTCACCTCTGTGTGAGAAACTATAGTTGGTGGTGGAGGGGTGGCTGGTGGCCTGGTCAGAGTGTCTGCCGTATTGTAATAAGTAGCTAAACCTGCTGTATCATAGTTGCCCAAATCTATAATTGGATGAAATTGTAATTAGTCAAAATTAAATAGAAAAATGGATGTTAGATAGAAATGTTAGTTGATTACTTGCCTGCATAGTGATCCTCGAGATATTCCTGGCTCGAAGAATCACCCTGATTACTAGCTGCTTCATCATCTGCGAATTGATCGTCAGAATCATCATCGACTCTTCCCCCAGCCCCTCCGCCTCTGCCGCCTTCTTCGTCTAAAGAATCATCGCCCTCCTCAACCAGCAACGGATCGCCGAACCTATAGCAGCCTGTGATACAAAATGATAAAATGAGAGATAAAGTCGTATAAAAATTTGTTTATGTTTTATGTAGAGTATTTTTGGCTGTGATAAGAAAAAGAAATTACAATTTGTTATTGTCTACTGCCACTAACTATTACACGCATAACTTCAAGCTGACGTAATTAGTCAAAATTTCATAATACCAGAGAGCTTAGCCTGCTGAAGAATGTAATGTTGAAGAGGTAACAGATGGTCTGCATCTACTAATAGATTTCCGTAATAGGGTGATGGCGGAGGACTAGGATTTCCATTGCTCTTCTTCTTTTTTCCATTCTCGCTTTCATCCACTCCAACAACTTCTTCACATCCCATACTGTTACTGCTACTGTTTGTGCTACTAGTGTCATTGCTATTACTATTACTGCTGTCCCGGGGCTGTGGCTGTGGTTGACCAACTAAATATCGCTCATGCATAGAATCGTCGTCCCTATCGCGCCTCCTGTTCTGTTGTTTTTGTTGCTGTTTTTGCTGCTGCACAAAACTGTAGCTGCGCGCTATCGGCTGTGGTGTACCTAGAAGTAAAATAAGGGAGTAATTGAAATGAAAGTAACAAATTTATCAACAAATTCTGTCCAACTAATTAGAATGGAAAATTCTGCGGCGCTTACGGTCGATAGAATTGTTGCAGGTAGTCCTCCTGTGGTCTCTTTCTCTTTCGCTGACCTCCAAACTTCTCTGTTTTGATACATTGGCCAGAATTCCTCCCGCGCCTCTGATTAAACTTTTATTAGTCTCTACCCTCTCCGGTGGTACTCCGCCATACTTTTCTCTTACATTAGCCTCTGATAAAGAAACAGAGCCGTGATGAAGTCTGCTGACGCTACCACTGCCTGTTTCTTGTTGTCTGTTACGATGATGAATAGAACTAGGGTAAAATGATGTTGCGTTTGTTTTATCTAGACTGTTTACTCTCTCTCTATGATGCAGATCTCGCTCTCTGTGGTAACGATTTCCCGTAGTTTCAACCAGGGATCCATACTTGTCAACTTGGGGCTTGTAAACTTGCCCAACTTGTACCTCGGGTGGACGGTAGGGTGGCATTTCTTGTCTAAAGCCTCGTGATTCCATCAACGACTCTCTGTACGGTGACGTACTTGGCTCAGGGCCATACGACCCACGGTTGTTGTCTTTGCCTAAAAATAAACACATATCATGAACATGGGTACGTCGTACTGACAAAGTAACAACTGGGGAAACAAGCTACGACACAGAGAAAATTGGCTTGACATCAGAAACAGAGAATTTTATTAATTTGATAAACTTAATATTTTAGCGATTCTTATTTCCTCCATTCTTACCATTCTTACTTCTGTCAGAGTCGAGATTAGCCCCTCTTACTTCCCTCTGTGGTTCAACGAAGGTTTTCTTCTTGAATAGAGGAGTGCTAGTTGACAACGACAAGCCTAGCGGCGGAGAATCGGTTTTTGGTTGAGATTTTTGGTTTTTTACACTCTCCAGAGTGCCGCTTTTATGAGTTCGATTTTCTAAGGTACCAGATTGTTGCCTAAGATGGGATGACTGTGGAGGTATCGGCTGAGTTTGTCCAACTGAACGATGATGGTGACGATGAGGGGAATCCAGCAATCGATAGCCAGATTCCAGGGAAGTGCGGCTATGCGATACTGAACTATCACTCGAACGCCCAGAATCCTGAAATCAAATAAACAATGCAGAATTGTTCTCAAAGAAAAAAAAAAAGAAAACAGAAAATTAACAATTTAAAACATTTCAAAGTCTCAAACCTGGGAGTGATTATGTTGACGTCTAGCTGCCGGTTGTTCATGATGTCTATGATGATGCCGATTGTTGTGGTGATGATGGTGGTGATGGTGGTGCCGTCTAGATGAAGGTGAAAGCGAAGGAGGTGAGGTTTGTGCATCGACTCCAACCCCAGAACCTCGAGGTCTGCAAGCACTTCCGACCTGCTGCAATATTAGGTAATTTTTTTGTGGACTTGATCAGTTGAAATGTTATGCAAAAGAGAGACAATGTTTTATAATAAAAAAGGTAATATGAAAGATGCAAAATTTTAGGATCACTGACTCACTAGTGTCGCAGCTAGATTCGGACTCTCCTGAAAGGGGAAACGTGCAACTCTACCAACTGATGAAGTTGGAGTCTGGGTTGAAACGGACTCTTTTTTCTTTGGCTCATTTCCCCTCTGTGTATCTCCGCCAGGTCCAACAGGCTCCGTGTTCTGTTTCAAAGTCTGTAAATCCCATGACGTTATTTCAAGCTACGTCAATCATCGACCATTCGATGCAGTGTAAACTTTTGGAGACTAATTAAGTACTATAAACGTACCATTCAAGTAGCATTCAAATGATAATGAAATACAAACAACTTGTAGCTAGTAAAAATTTACTACAGAATTATTTATTCAAACAGCTTTTACTAATCTTTGAATCATTTCTACTGATAATTCTACTTTTTATGGGTCAACACATACATGTATATGTACAGAGATAAGTGAACTGATAAATTTATGACAGTCAATAACTGGAGACTCTATTCTCATCTGTATTTTCCTAAAGCGTGAAGCTGGTAGATAAGAAAATGGATAAATATAAAAATTGGGTAGCTACTGGTACATGAAATTTTATGTACATTTTCTCTGTACGGCTTTGGGTTGTTAGTCTTTAACCCCAATTTCAGAGAAAATTGACATAAAGAGTAATGAGATTGATTGAATAAAGCGAAAGCAGATATGATAGATTGAATAAATGATAGGCGGCTATATAATATATGGTTGTTATTACAGAGTAAATTTACGAGTAAGCTTTAGTCATATATATAAGATAATGAGAAAAAAGTTTATCACATAAACACAATCATTTGATATTTAAGTATCAGTATTGCCCAAGAATTCCCTGTGAGTGAGAGTGTAAGATGTGGTGGGTTTATGTATCATACGTGGGATGGTATAATATAAACCAGAGTTTTTTTCTGCCAGCTACCATCATCTATTTATAGTTCACAGCATAGCAGAGGAGTAACAGAGCTACTTATCCTACCTCAGTTAAGTATAGGTGAGCCGGAATGTTAATTTATGTAATATGTATAACAGATATTACATACATATGATATATTTCTAAATAAGAAAAAAATAAATAAATAAATAAATAAAAAAAATAAAAAAATTGTCTAAAAATCGGACAAACTTTGAAAATATTTATATATTAATCATACAATTATTTTATCTTATTTACCTGCAACTTGGCTAGTGGTATGATGTCACAATCGGTAGGACGGTGCCAAACTGTTTTCTGAGATGTTGCATTGTAGTAGTAAAATCTTGACGTGTTTTGATCAAACAATTCCCACCACTGGTTATTGTCTGTCTTTTTTCTGCAATTATTGTTAGAAAATTGGCCTTTTTGTATTATTTTATTTTATTTTTATTTTTTATTTGAACATTTGAAAATAATATCCGTGTATAAATCTACAGGAAAAAATATTGTTTTTTATTTTATTTTTTGTTTTCAAAAAAACAAGAGAAAAAAAATTTTCATTACATTTGCTTTCATTTTTTAAATAGAAAATGTATCTTGTTTGTCATCATCAAGTTCGTTTAATTCGCTTACTCCGTAACCGACACCTAATTCACAAAGAGAAACTTGTCTAACTGGCTGCAAAAAACAAAACTACAATTGAAAGTTTTTAATTATATAGAACATGTCTTGACTCTTACACAGGAACTCCAGGCGGGGGATCCCATACACATTCACCAGTTGTCAGGTTGGCATACATGTGCTCCTTGGTACGGGGTTCGATGATTTCCACCCATTCCATCCTGCTGTGAAATGTTTTTTATTTCAAATAAATAGTCACCCTAGTTTCAGCTGGTGATGATGCAGTAAATCAATATGTATGATTCTAAAAGAAAATTCGCGACCTAATTAAATGAATTTCATTTTTCTCCTTTATAATTGATATCAGGGATTATTTACGAGCTTAATAAACGGTAGAAATTTGTTTTTAGAATATTTGTTGATTAAATAATTCGTAAAAAAAAATGTTTAAACCTAAAAATTTCAAAATTTTCAAAACTAATTTCTCGTACAGAAAAATGCTAAATGTTTAATTAAAGTTAGTCGTAATTTTACTGTGAAATATATAGAAGTATTTAATAATTTTATTTGAATGTTAAAAGTCGAGTTAAAGGGACATTAGACGTAAGGGGGAACCCCCACCCTCTTCTCGCGCCCATAATAAATAGGAAGGTTGGATAGGAGGCTGATGTCATGCAAGCAATTTAATTGGTTCAATTGACGGGGTTCGAAAGCTCAAACATCGACAAACTCGATTAAAGGAGGAGGTTTTTGTAACACTAAATCCTAAACCAGTTATAAAATAGCTGATATCAATGTGATAAAGCGATCTACGAAAGAGAAGAGACACAGCAGGGCTGTGGTCCACCCTATAGGCACTCTCTATCCACTATTCAACTATTGATTTACACTGACACTGAACTCACTCAACCATTTTCGTTAGTAATATATTCATGCAAATTAATATCCTCGTACCTGTCGGATGCCATCTCGAACGTATTAAATCACCACTTCACTTCACTAATAAACGACACTTTATTTTGCCATTCCATCACAATGGTCTCCGGCTCCGCAGCCGCAGAGTCGCACGAAAATGTCCAGCGGCCATGAGCAACCATCTCCGGGTTGATACTACTCTATCATTTGACCTACTGCCTATTTTATTGTTATAATTTGACGTTAAGTGTGTTTACAGCTATGGATAAATGCGGATTTATTCCACGATATATGCGATTGTAATTGAGGTCGCTGTCCGGATTTGGATTTATTTGTTTATGATCATTTCAAAGAGTTTAAAATACGATATTTGACTAGCTTCTGTCTATATCTTTTGACATTTGACACCGGACCATTGTATTTGAACGTTGTGTTCAAATTTTTTGTAAATAAACAATAAAGGAGATTTTTTAATATCAATAAAAATGTACGCCAGACCCGCGGGACTCTCTGACGATGACTCTGACGACGAAGGTTTCTCTTTTTACGACGAGGTTAAGTTAACATAACCTTATCTCAGACTACGGAATAAATTCTATGATTACACATGCTGTAAAGTTTGGTTAAATACATTTCATTCCTCAAACCTACCTTTTTATTTACACGTGTGAATTGTATCTGAATATATCACAAATAATTTTAAACACCTTATTAAAAACGTTTCATAACAAGAAGTGGCCTTTTTGCAGACTTCAAATCGCAGAAACGAACGAATTCAAACATCAACAAAAGTCGAAACTCAGGGAAGTGAAATATACAAACCATGCGTCGAAGAAGAAGCAGAACGAGATTTTCAATTCCAAGTAATGCATGCCTGTATGACTGGGCATTTGGATACTATAAACGAATACATCAGTCGTAAGTATACTCTACAAAATTCTAAGTCTTTTTCAGAATGCAAAAGCTTCATTTTGATATAAATTCAAAGTTTTTTAATCTATAATAAAAGATCTCCAAAGTTATCGGACAGATCCCGGGGTTCAAGTCCTGGCATTGTTAGACTAGCCATACCGCATATCTGTTGTAGTCTTCTATGGTAGTTAAGCGTCAGCTAGCTGTGTCGAGATAAGACCCTTTTTTAGATTGGCTGAACTAGCTTTACTCTGGAAAATTTGCAAAATTTGATAAAAAAAAATCCTTGAATTTAGAATGATTTTATACCTCACTGGAATTCAAAACGAAAATCTCAATTTTTATTCTTCAATCCCACGTATTTTTATCACCTAAACATATTCACAGAAAAAAAAGTGGAAGAAGTAATTTTTTGGCCTTCCTTTTTGGAGAATTTGCAGTCGGTGAATTTTTCAAATGAGTCACTTCAACCCTAGCTTCTACAATAAATAGACTTATCCCAATCCTTTACGCTAATATCCTTAATTTTTGTTTGATTATCATCAGTAGGTCACGATCCAAATGACTTTTTGAACAGTGGATGGACACCGCTGCTGTATGCTGCCTCGTCGGTTCAACCAGAAATAGTAGAATATCTGTTAGGTTTAGGAGCAGATCCCAACATACACAAAGGTTAGACATAAAAAATTTGAATTTCTTATTACAGAGATTGGATTATGAACGTGAAAGTAAATTATTACAACTATATTCATTGCATTGGTTATTTTTTTGTTAGACGGATTCACTCCTTTGATGGCAATGTGCAACTCGAACACTGGGACTACAGACGGATACCTAAAATGTTTGGAACTGTTAATCACAGCCAAGGCAAACGTTGATGCAGCTAATAAACACAAGTAACTTATACTACGTTGATATTATGATTTCACCTATGAGACTACATACATCTTAATTCATTTACTATTCGGTCTTGATTGATAAAAAGAAAATCAAAATCAAACGTTCATAGCAAAATTTCAATTTATGAAGCATAAAATTTTATTAGCGAAACTGCTTTAATGCTAGCCTGCAAAGGAAACAAGCCTGAGCTGATCAAAGAGCTTTTGAAATACGTGGAAAACATCAATTTTACCAACAGTGAAGGCCAAACAGTGAGTAAATTTAATTCTTTATATATGAAGCAAAAAGATTCTTTTACTTATGTATTTTGATCATGCTGCTTAGTCCATGAATATCAATCAAAACACAACGCTTAGTAATGAACTAAGTACCTAATCTCATTGTATGATTACAGGCATTATTCTACACAGTGATGGCTGATAGGCCTGAAATATTGAAGATTTTATTGGAAAATGAAGCCGACATAACGATCAAAGATAAACATAGTTATACAGCAAGAGATATAGCAATTGCTAAAGGTTACGAAAAGGTAATTAGGCAATTAGGCAATCAGGCAAAATATTTCAAGTAGGTAACAGCGATCAAACATTATCTCCCATTGATTATTCTGTGTTGTCTAATCGATATAATCATCTATCATTGCAGAGCACCCATTACGTGGCAAAATACTGAATACTTTGTCATTTTTAGGTAGCTTCATTGCTAAGCACAGAAAGCGATGATATTTTGGAAGCGTCCGAAATATCTGAGACAGTTCAGGCTTACACTTGGAGAGATATGTTTCCTATGCTATGTGCAAAGACAGACAAATATGTGAACTTTGATATAAGTACAATTTTATATGGCATGGGTATGGAAAGATACAAATATCTGTTTGAAGGAATAGATTTGAAAGCTTTTTTAAAACTGACCGAAGACGATCTCGTACAGTTGGGAATCGATATGCCCTTTCAAAGAAAACAGTTTCTAGAAGGACTACACAAGTTTCATATCAAAAGTTGGAGCACCCAAAGCATTGGTGCTATTAGGAAGAGCTTGCCATACACGTGAGTATTGAACAACATTTGGAATTATTAGAAAAAAAATCAAACGTTTCATTTCATTTAATTGTCTTTTAGAATATATGACGGAGTAATATCTCTAGGAACTGCGGCTAAACAAATTGGAGTAATAGGTTCCAGTATCAGATTTATAAAAAATAGTCTTGTCGGAGCGAGAGAACAGAATCTGAAACTTTCTGACGAAGACAAACTGAAGTATAGTGGAGAGTTAAATAAAACTCAAGAGTGTTTGCTCTCTCTTGAGAAAGAGCTAAGACAGATGAAAACTCTTGCCAAAAAAGTACACACCATGAATCTACAATTTGATTAACTAATTCCTTCAATAATAACGTGTAGTATAACTTGTTGGACTTTTGCAGATTAATAAAGACACTAATCTAGATCCTCCAGCTGACTACATCGGGCCAAAGAAAAGAAAGTCTAACTGGACCATAATCTTAAGTATCACATTGATAGTAGGAATCTATCTTTCAAGGACTACTTATGTTCGAAGAATATGGAATGAGTAAAAATTTATGAATATGAACTATGTGATAATGATGTTAAGGACTGCAGGTCATACAATCTACCTTTACGTTCGTTTTTAAGACACTCTTACGTTACCTGTAATTATTGTGATTTATGTTGTATTGCTTAGTTTTACATTGTTTTACGTGCCATCATACTGTTAATATTGATAATAAGTATTCTTAATGGCGTTCGCACAGTCATTTATCAAAACTTAATTTTTTATGCTATGTCTTCACGCTCAACATTCGCAATACAATTCAGTCTTGGCTTCCTTATTTCTATCATTGTATTGTCTTTTATTCTCTATAGTAGAAATACACAATTGAACTATATTTAAAAGTTTCTCTTCAAAGAAATAAGTCTTCTCAATATTTTCTAAAAAAAAACAACGAAAGAATGGAAGTATTTTTAGTAAACTTTATTAATTATCAATAGATGCTATGATACAGGGAAAAAGAAACCGAATTACTTACAAGACAAAATCTTACAAACTCATCTAATTAAGACTAGCTAACTTAGCCATAAGCGGAAAAAGTTGATGGAATGTAGGCTGATTCCGTTGGCGAACAGCCAACTGATAACGTTGAAGAGGACCGCTGCTCAATGCCAATCTTTCTCTCTCACCGGGATTAGCATCAAGCCATTGAGATAGTCGGCCTACCGACCAACCTGCGCTCTGAAAATATTATCCAATCAATTTAGTGTAATCACTGCTGTCCAATGCTCAACAATATTATTGAACAACTAGTTTTTGGTAGTTGACAGTATTTTTCACAAATGTAATTAAAATATATACCTGATGAGGAGAAGGAAGGTCGCTTGGAGCACCAGAGAATAAATGTAAAAGAACTAGAGAAGAAGGTACGCTGCCTTCACCCTCCAATACTCTCTGAACCATTTCCTCTGGCTGAAGTGGTAGTAGCGCTCTCAAAGCTCGGAGTACTCTGTATTGTTGTTGTTCAGCCAAACCGAGTTGACCACCTCGACATAGTGGCATCACAGCTACTTCCATCTAGAGAAAAGAATATTGATGTTATTGCTTTAAAGCTAAATCTATTGGTTGGCTAGTTAGATCAAATTGATAACTGAACTTCTTTGCATTAAATAATGCAGTCAAATTAATGAACTAGACTCTGTACCTGATTAAAGTCAGCAATTAGTTTAGCTCTTCCATATTCGCTCAACGGCCTCAGAAGGCAGGCGTGTCTAACGAACAGTTCGATACATCTGGAAGCCACACTCTTGCAACTGAAAATATGAACACTGTTTTGATGAATGTGTTTTGAGAAACAGTTGTTAATCAAATTCATGTAAAGTACTCCAACATACCATTCAGCAACGATTGTTTGATTTTTGTATGGAACTAGAAACGTGTTAACAGACCGCAGTATAAAACCTTGTAATTCACGCATGTACAACGAACTTCCGATCTCTTTTCCTAAAGGACTGCCCGGTCTGACGAAGATGAAAGAACAACAAAATATTAAAATCAGCCAGAAATGAGATGGGAGTAAAAAACTTAACAATATCCTTAACAAACTCATCACTCACTCTCTAAACTCTGTATCATCGTGCATTGTCAAAAGAATACTTTCGACCGCATCATTGATAGAAGCTAGTAATGGTGCTAATATTCCTCTCGTTAATGTGTCTGTGTGTTCTAAAGCAGAGGCTATAACTGCAGCCCCACCAACTGGTAAACTGCCAGCCATGTTAGCTATAACACGTCCCATTTGGCTGGAGAGATAATGCAGCAAATTGGCAAGAGTAACGTTTAACTGTTGGCCAACAGTTGGTGTGTCGATTACTTGACTTGCCTCTCCTCCGGTGACTAAACCTTGTTCACATTTTAGGCAAAAAAGTCGCACTGCTTTTCCAACATTACGTGCAACAACCATTGACAATCCTTCGTCTACCAGCGATACACTCAGTTCACTGAAAAAAAAGATTAGTTTTGATCCGGAAGGATAGACATAGCACTAGTGTTGAATGAAATGAAACATGTTTGAAATGCTGGATGTAATAAGACAGGGAAAAAATTTTCTGCATTACATCTAAGCTCCAACTACGTTGAATAAAAATGTATGCCAAGATACGAACATACCTGGTTACAGTACGAATCAAGCTATCAATTTCATCAGGACTCGGCGCTCCGTCTCCAGAAAACATTGTGTGTACAGGATCTAGGAGTCTGGATACCGATCGTGATAGATAGGCGTTTTCGAACGGCGACAATACGTCTCGACTGAAAAATTATTGGTCAAGTGATGAAATGCATTTGCAAATTTTTGATAAATTTTTTTTTTTCAGACCCAAGTGGTGCCTCACTTTATTGCGTATAAACCGATGGCTTGTGATCGGTCTTTCAAACGTTTGCTAAGATCCAGATATATTCTGAGGAATTTTGGATATTCTCCTTCCAACGCTTGCTTGATAAACGATGATCCTGTAATCAAAATTTATCAATATTTATTATTACTGTCGTTGCGAGCTAGCTGAAGAGCCATTATACCTTGAGAACGTTCGATAAGAATCTTTGCTAGAAGACCTGTAACATCGAGCCAAAATTTCTCCGACAAATCATCAAATCCTTTCGAATGATGTTCCAGTAAAATTCTTTGCAGCAATTCGATCTGCACAAGTGATTCATAAATGCAGAAAACAATATACCGAAATATTCAGCTCGGTAAAACTTTAAATACCAATAATTCAGACCTGTATGCATTGCGTGTGAACTGAGTCTTGAAAAAGTCTTTCCAAATTAGCCCATAGTCGTGTTCGCAGGTTACCAGACGACCCAGGAGAAGGAAGAGCAGCTCTACCCGGCCCACCTCTCTTTCCAATGTCTTGATTAGTTGGCACAGATATGTCCAGAGCTTCCCGAGCAGTTTTCTCAACCTCAGAATAGGCTTGTCGAGATATGGTCTCTACCGCGCTAGCCAGTACTCCCAAATTTGAGAATACTTGAACCGCAGTACCGACCTATGAAATCATATCATGTTTCATCAAACTTTTCTCGAATGAAGTCAATCTGAGAGTCAATTATTCTACCTGCGAATGATCGTTGGACTGTAAACCTTGAGACAAAGTATGAGTAGCTATTCTCTGCACAGTAGCTCTGTGGACTTTAACAGCTCTCTGATCTTCCGCTACTACATCTAATCCGCTTAAGTCCGTGTCTGCCATCAATTGCTCTGCGTAATAATACCGTATAGTTTTAAGAATAAGAATCTGGGTTTAGAAACTGTAATGATATTATCAGAGCGAACTTATGTAGCTACCTAGTTCATGTAAGCTATTTGCTGCCTTCACAAAATCTGGGCTAGACGTTCCACTGCTCATTTGCGACTGCAAGCGTCTAGAGAGGTGCTGCATCCTTGTTACTCTTCGAAGAAGGTCTGAGGTTTCGTGAAGTCGAGATAAAACCAAAGTTTGGGTCTCGATTCTGTTAAATGGCTCCACTATTTTACCACGGAGTCTTTCAACTGCTGATAACAAGCTCTGTAGCAGCAGGAGAAGAGAAAAGATGAGAATTTAGGGAATAAAATAATGTGTGTTGGGAAAGGACCCTGTATCTGTCCGTATGTAAAAGCTGATTTTTCTTGGGGCTCGTTATTTGATCATAAAAAACAAGTTTCTGAGAGTAACTATTGCAAAAGACAAATAGTCGGTTTATTTGGCCCATCCTAACATGTATACATTATATGCGTGGTAGAAACATGCTGCCCTTGCCAGCTGCAATTTTTGAAGTTTATACTTAAATATCTTAGAAACCCCCGACTTTAGGGGGTTTGGCCCATGGAGACTTTTAATCAGCATGGTTTGAAATGCAACATACTCTAGTTTCATGGAATTTGACCGAAACTGCTTTTACATAAGGACAGATGCAGGGTCCTTCATTTACGGGCTTTTTCCTGCCTTGTTTCTGATGTTATAAGAGGCTGAAATTTAGCTTTAAGACTCACCTGAACATGTGCTTGCATGGTAGAAAGAACTCCTTCCAATTTTTCGACCCAAGTTGCCTGCGAAAGAAGATCTTCATGATTGGCCAGTACCTGGTTTTGCAATTCGGCATCTAGGACTGCTATGGCTGTAGAAAGAAGACGTCTAGTTAATAAGATTGATAAATAAATAAAATACAGTGATTGTTGATGATATTTAACCATAAATTCTTGCCTTGGCCCAACTTGTTGAGCTGTTGAGCGACCGACAGCACTTGGTTAAAAGTTGTCGGTTTCGTTTCACCTCCGAGAAATTGTTTGAAGAATTCTGTAGGATAAAATATTTATGATTTTTTTTTTTGGTGTTTTTATACTAAAAATATTTATTTTTCTTCAACTACTTTATTGTTTACCGTCATTTTCAATCGTCTGCCAGTTTGACACGTCGCTCATTTTTTTTAGGTTAGATTAGATTAGGGTTAGGTAAAGAAAATATTATTTCAGTAGATAAACTGCTGTACAATTTTTCACCATTCTGCCCGTTTCTTTAAACATTATTATTATTTTTCAATAAAACATCAATATTTAACCTCATTTGATAAATATACAAATTTTTTAAATACAGCGGCTACTCCAAATTTACATGACATACGAAACGATTGAGTAGCTTGGAGTGGGGGTCACCTACGAGCTTTTTGATTATTTTTATCAACACATGCCTCTACTTATGCGTATGGAAAATCGAAGATTATGACCAGAAAATAAATATTGAATACTTCATTGTTTAGTTTAGGCTTATATCGTTATAAATTTTCCGAAGAATATGTAAAAAGGATGCAGACTATTGCCGCATAAGTAAAATTTATAAAAATAATTTGAAAAATCGCTTGTTGAGACAAAGAGGTTAGTCTTTTGGAAGAGTTAGAGGAATTCTTAATGGTAAAATATTTTTGGACAGCACACAGTTTTGGTGAAAGAATATATATATTTTTAGTAAGAGATCTACCAAATTTAGTCAGCTCATTAATTAAACTAAATATTTCTTAATTCGTCTGAATAAACGAAAAGATAAAATAATCTTTATTTGAGAGATTAGTTACATAGTTAGAGAGATATTAGTTACATCTTGATATACCTAAAACCTAAAAATGTGATAATTATACCTATTCTTTAGTTGAGATATTTAAAAGAAAATAAAAGCACTTCATTGGGTCAAAATTGCATCTGGAGTAATTGTACGTACCAAAAATAAGGACATTATTGAGTAAAAAAACTGTAACGTGGACAGAGAAACTTGTTTGAAACGTGTTTTCATCAATCAATTAGGTAACTTGATGCATTAGTATTTATCTTGCGATTAAAAACTATAACTGTCAGTCATATGCGCATTTCGTTGAGTTACCTCAAACTTAAAAAATTTTTCATTATAAAATCTTGCCACAAGATTCTTTATCTAATTTCTAAACTTCCCACGACCCTTGGGTTTGAAAATGATGAAATCATCATCACGCTGTTGAGATGGACCTGGTCTATCTTGAGTCCATGCAACACCTGAAGCCGAATTACGTAGTTTATTTGAAGCAACCTGGCGACGTCCGCTGTCTAAAACTCCAGCAGGTTCTTGTATTTTGGGAGTAGATTCAATCGCCTCAGTTTTTCCAAACACAGAAGAACGATTTAGCGAAGCAAATCGGTCTGGATTATTTGAAAAAGTTGCTGGTAGTGTAGTCGGTTGTCGCAAAGGCTGTTCATCATCGGACATCGGTTTTTCATCATTAATCTATCGAATTTAAAATTTATTTATTATTTGTATAAAACATTGATGCAGATTCTTCAAAGTTGTTGCATAAATTAGACAATTGTTCTACATACTAGGCACAGTTCAAAAGAGTTTCTTGTATCTTAAAAATAATGTAATTCTTTCTGATTAAGAATGCCAATTCTAGTTCGTATGATATTTTTATCTGATTTAAAGGCACGTACAAAAAATGTAAGAGTTTAGCTCAGTAATGAACATTAAGTTCAATTAATAAAACAATATTATACCTTTGGCTCTTTCTTGATTGATGGTACTGTCTCATCAAGTGCACGGAATTTTTGACGTTGTTGTACCCTGCGTTTCTTTCTTTCACTTTTTGTACCGCCAATGAAACTGTGTATTATCGGTGCTTCTGCCACTCTTAAAGCAGGTTCATAAGTTTCGCAATACTCCTGTTCGGTAATTTCAATTAATAGCATCTTATCAATATTATTACTAAGGAATACTAAATGAAAATAGTAAATACTACCATCGGTGATTGAATAAATAAAACCAAATACGTAAAAAATGCATAAAGTGTAAATGATTTTTGGAGTCATAATCATCATTATTAATGATGTTAGACAATAATACGTAAAACAAAAAAGACTTTAGTTTATGTCTGAAAAGTATCTACGTACTTGCGTTTTTTTAACTGTCTTGATAGCAAATTTTTTGAAAATATTGACCCCTACTTAATAAAGTAAATGAAATTAAACATAAACCAATGAATATAATTATTAGCACTATTGATAATATGAATTTAACTAACATTGTCCCAATTCTCTTCTGGTGGTGGAAGTACAGGTTCTGGAGGCAGTTCAATGACGTGATTTTCATTGGGCGTAACGTATTTGAAATTATCGATGATACCCCTGCTGGGACATACTTCCAAATGAAATTTAAATTCTTGTTCATTTATCATATGTGTCGCATTGAAAGGACATACTTCCTTCTTCGCATTTGGATGACCTTTACGACACTTAGTCACATGAAATTGTATACGTTTACGCGATATTCTATGAGAGGGATTATAAGGACAAGTAAGAAGACTCTCAGGGTCAGGTTCACCTGCTAATGGATGAGAGGTGGGCATTTTTTTGGTCAGTCTATTGACAATCTGTAATGAGAAAAAAATACATACACACATAGCATAGGTCGTGGTAAACAACGCTGAGGGGACGAAAAAAAATCACATTGTTTAACCCAAATTCAAGTTTCGCAGAATGCAGAGATAATTGATTAACACGAATCAAGAAAACTATGTCACAAACGTATCACGTGAATGAGATAATTCAGACTAAAAGAGAGAGAGAGAGAGAGAGAAGGGTAGGGCAGTGATGACATGACCTGGTATTGTAAATGTCAATTGATTTTCAACATTCAGAAATTTTAAGGTTATTATTTTCGACTACGTTCAATATTGTGCAGCTTTAGGATTGATTTGGATCCCCAGACGACTTCTAAATAGTCGTTAAGATCGGATATCGTAATGGCGAAGCCGTTAAATGTCACAACGATGTAAAATGTAATGTCACTTACGTCGAGCCGGAAAGAGGAAAATTCACTGCGAAAATTATGGCTACAGAAGATTGTAGAATATTTATTATTTCCAACAATCCAATTGGCTTATTCAAAGCTTTTTGTTCTGCGATAGACAGGCCCTGGCGTTGACTCACGTTGACTGAAGAACGCCAAGTGAGTCAATTTTGGTTAATTTTCAAGCACAGTGCCGCACTAAGCCATGTTATTGGTCACTTCTCTTGGATCCAACTAATAACATGGCTTAGTGCGGCACTGTGCTCAAAAATTGACTCAATTGGAAAACCACCAGAAAGTAGCGCCTCTGATTGGCCGATAGAAGTCAATGCTACACGAAGCGTGCAAATCGAATTGGCAAATGACAAGACCCGAAGCGCTGACGTTAATGGACCCTAAACTAACCCCGAAAATATCGAACTCGATGTTGTTTATTTGTTGTTATATTTTGCGTTAACAATTTATGAGATACAAAATATTGTGCGTGAAATTTTTTTTGAGATAAAAATGAACCGTAAACCGCCGTTGAGGACGTACCAAAAAAAAAAGACCGGACAATCGTCGTTTACTTATTCTTCCCAAGCTAGTTCATGGGAACCGAGATCATTCAGTAAGAAAATATCGACTAATGGAAAAAAAAATAAACCTCTATCACTTCAGGATGATAAAGATATCGAAGATCTCAGCTTTGACTATTTGGACACAACTTTTGACAGAATTGTCAAAAATGCTAGGTGAGAATTAAATAAAATTCCAGAGTTTAACAGTCTCTGATGCCCTCGCGGGGGTATATTCTTTAAAATTTTTTTCAAATTTTTGAATGAAGTAAACAATTTTTGCAAATTGTCTTAATTGCAGACTCCCACCTCCTCCGCCGCAGGAATCACACAATAGTTTAATAAACATAAGTAGCGACGTACCTTGCAATGAACTTTCGCCCATTAAAATTGATGCCTATGAATATCCACGGTCAAAAGAATCGGCAAAACCAAAAACGAGATCAAGGGTGAAAAGAAAACCTGTTCAATCTCGTGCATTATTTATAGAGCCAGAAGTAGTTGTAAAAAAGAGACTGAAACATGACTTAATAAATACAAGCACGAAGAAAGTTAAGGCAGTCAGAAATACGAGGCGAAAAGTATCCGCTAAGACTGTTAAAAATTTAATTGATGGTAAAGAGAAACAGGAAATTCACGGTCATGGTTTAACCGTGAATAATTCAAAAGACTGGTTTGTTGAGAAGCGAAAGGCAAATGAGAATGATTATCATTTGAGGAAGAAAGAAAATGTCGAAAGAATCCCAAGATCTTATTTTACTGATAGCGATAATAGCAGCATTTGCGATGCTGACGTTAATAAGCTGAAAACTAAAACCAAGAAGAAGAATATTGTCGGTAGACGTAAAGCTGGTAGAAGAAAATTAAAAGCTTTTGATTCAATTGACACTTCGTTAAAAGACTTCAGCGATTTTACAAAATTGAAAGTCAAAGACAAAAGCGGAGAAGAGAAAGACTGTTCGGAATCCATAAATAAGATCACTTCTTCAGTGGAGAATTCTGGTTCTGTAAATAATAGTAGGATTAGCACTGTTTCATATAAAACAAGAAACAGAGCTGCAAACAGGAATTCTTCTGCTTTAGAATACGTTGAAAATTTTCGGAGATATTCAGTATCGAAATTTGGAGAAAATAATTACCTGGAACCTGTGGGTTCCCATAAATATAACAGAATTTTAACTTGGGACCAATATAGAGGTAAAATAGAGTCCAAGTTGACACCAAAGAATAATACTCAGAAGCCTACAGATGCAGTGGATATTGTGAATGATTCAGATAATAAAAATTTGGCTATCAAACCTTGTTCTGTTGTACTTTTCAAATGTAATGAAAATATAAATCCTATACAAAGCGGAAAGGAATCTGAAACAGTGTCACATAATTGTAACATGTATAGCTCTGAGGATCTTTTCCGATCCAGTATCTCAAACTTAACATCAAATATTGAGCCAGAGACTAACGATGCTGTAAAAACGAAATTGCTTGAGTCTGCGTTAACGAAACAAGCTCAATCAGATTTTGTTTACAATTCAAATCCGGAAAACAAAGCTAGTGAGATAAAGTTTACTGAAGAGAGTATTGACAGAAATCAATTATGCAATAAAAATCGGTCATTGCATCATTTAAAATGCAGCACACCTATATGTGCGGATGTTAAGATTGATAAGACAATAAATTTTTTATCACCGATTGTCGCAAGTAATGACACATTTCAAGAGAATGGAAAACTTTTAGACGAAAAAGAAGTTCCTGAATTTTCAGCCGAAAATTGTAATGATAAAAATACTAATAGCAGTAAAGAACGTTCAGATTTACCAAAAACTAATATGCGCCGGAGCGGTGCCAGGAAAAGACTTGGTATTTTATACAAGGAGGATAAGTCATTGGAGATGAGTGATGAATATTGCAAAGAAAATGAAATGGGGAAAGTTCCATATTATTCACGTGATGGCGACACGGAGAAGACGCAGTCTCCAACTTCACAGATCCAAGAATCTTTAGAGATTTTAAAACTGAATTTAGAAAATTCGGTTGATGGATATAACACAGATAACATAGGTAGATGTAGATCGTTGCGGAGAGAAATTCTTTCAACCGACAATAATGGATCTGTTAAAATTTTAGAATCCACAAATGAATTTGCAGGCCAGTCGGCAGATAGTTGCTCGCAACTGACACCTGTTGGTATTATAACTACACGCAGCGGGAGACAACTTAAATTAGGCCTGACTGCCCGAAAGAAATTTTTCAATGACTCCAACGATTCTGAAATTGACCCTGATACTAACAATGAAATTGTAGACAGTTCTAATACCACGCAAAATAGGAGCCAAAGAAGTGGAATAACCAAACGTCGTAGAAGCCGGTTTCCAGTTTCCAAATCTCATTCTAAACATGAAACCTATTATCATGGGAAAAGTTCTGATTCAACAGATATGTTCACTGCGAGTGGAACCCATTGTGCTAAAATACAATCAGCTACAAATATATCGAACATACAGGCATCGGATAATTTCGCGTCTTATAAATCGTCGAATGTAAACGCTTTGCAAAATTCAAAGACAATACTTAGTTGTAGCGAATGTTCAAATCAAGATTATGAAAAGGCATCTAGAATTAATTACAGTACTTCAGGTCTTGATGATGAATCAAATAATACAAGCACGTCTGATGTTGCCGATCCATTAAGTGAATATGCAATATCTTCTAATCAAGAAATTTTACAGGGTGTAACGGAATCTACTAAAACTTTGAATTCTCTGAATATAAGCTCCCACATTGAAGTTAAAGCAGAAACTCCATTTTACCCTGCAAACAATGATGATGACAGTGAGTCAGAATGGAGCACAATATCAAGCAGTGAAAATGTGGATTTGACAACAAGTAATCTGGAAGATAAAATAAAGGAGGGATCATACGGAGAGAACAAATCAATTATTTCATCATTCGGTCCAAGTAAGAGCTTGTTGCTTTCCAATCAGAATGAACCTGACGATGTATCGAGCACATCATCAAATAATACATCCAAATCTGCTTTTTATCAATCTCCAAAATATTCTCAAATCGCATTGGCGGATAGAATGAAATTATTGTCTAGTGCAATTAACACTCGTAAGCGTAGAAAAACGTTTTTAAAACCTGTAACGGAAAATGTGGTACAGGTTTTTGAAGGACATACTGAAACTCAGACTTCTGATCCTTTGGAATTGACCAATTCAGTCGACGTATGTTCAAAAAGTGGATTCGAATTTAAAGAGGACAAACAGATTGAGTATGTAGTACCCTCTCTTGAAGAACCAAAAGATTCTAAGGTGTTTATACAACCCTTATATGTGAATCTAAACAGAGACCTACAGCCATTAGTTATGATTGAAGAATTAAAAGATCCTCTTAGAATTACCACCGAAGAAAGGCAAAACTGGGATGTAAAATTAACTTCAATTCATCAAACACCCAACAAGACCTCAATAACAATTAACGAGGATAATAATGATTCATTTACATCAAATGACAGTAATCTAGATGAAGCTGATGAGCGCTTTATTAAATCTGATCCTTTATATTGTCCGCCTGAACTCTCTGAGATAGATAATTTATCATTCAAATCAGATATCATAACTACGTCACATTCTAATTGCAGTTTTTCAAAATTGGATTTAGAAAGACAGTCTTTATTAGCAACGCTCGATCAGTCTCTACTTATGAGATCTTTGCAAAACGATTCATTATTTAAAGCAAATGACTGTGTACCCAAGAGATCTAAGAAAACCAAGTCATCATCAAGAACAAGAGCAAAGTCTGCGCCGAAATCTAATACCAGTATCTCAAAATTGGATTTAAGCGAGCTAGAAGCAATAGGTAGACATTCTCTATTTTTAAAACCAGGAAAGGATTGGGCACGATCTCTGTCCATACTCCATAATATTCAGAATGGAACTGACTTGGAGCAATTGAGTAACGGGAAAGGAAAGAAGTGGCGAAAGAGTGTACAGACGATTCTTGCTATGCAGGAACTAAGTCTGGAATATTCAAAGAGTCTAAATAATGTTCAAAATGGATCAGACTCTGAGCAAGCGAAGAAGGAGAAGAAGAAGTGGAGAAAGAGCGTAGAGAAGATTATCGCTATACATGAAAACAGTAAGTATGTAAAATGTTGGTAGAGAAGACGTCTTCTTTTTTTTATTTTTCAAACAAAATTCAATCACATAAAACTTTAACCCATAAGTATCACAATTTTATTATTTTATTCTATACAATTTTACTTTTATTTACGATAATTTTATATACAAAAAATACAACGTGTACAAAAGGACAGATTATTTCTGTTTGCTTATTTATTTATTTTTTTGTTTTTTTAAGAAAAATGGAAGAACGAAAATACTCAAATTATTCTTTACAATTTCATTAGAATTTCTGGTAAATGGGTGAGCTTAGTTAATTTTGGTTTGAAGTAAAATATTGTTTTTGCAAAAGTCGGATCATTTAACTCATTTCCCTTGCTCATGTTTTTATGGAAATATACCACTAAGTAGAAAAATTATATATATATAGGAGTGGTCCGAAGCTGTTTTGGAAAAAATCAGGATGACAAGGACAGGCGGTCACGTTTTAGACCGCTTATTCATACGGCAATCCCAGTCACAACGCCATGCTCTGGAGAACAGAGCATTGGATCTGCCAGCCCTGGCAGATTCATTAAGCGAATGTCTATCCGTGTAGTTCCCGATACCAAAAGACTCAGTCAGATCGAGGATACCTCTTTTCTTGAAGCTTATGGAATTACACCTAGTAAAAGTGGGAAGACTTTGTCTAGAATTTCAGAATTTAAACGTAAGATTTTGTTGTAGCTGCTATTGTCGATTCTCCTCAATTCTCGAAGTCAAACTAGAGTAATAATGTTATGAAATTCCGACAGCACCAGGTGAAAAGACACTAACACATGAATCTCAATGTGAAGACGTGGCTAACGAAACTGATAAGACTGAGCAGATAGTAACTCCAAGGGATGTTGTCCTGCAGAGATGTGGTCAAGACGATTATTTACCTTTCTCCGACTGTTTTCCCACAGAGTGAGTAACGTTTTCCTGAGAATACTTGCTTTAAGTATTGCTACTCTGTATTTAGAACAAGTTTTTCGCTTCGAATCAATAATATCTATGATGAATCTAAATTCGTTTGATTTTTTATTGATATTAGTTTATAACTTTGAATAACAGATACGTGGATAACTGTAGAAAAATTGGAGAAGGTGTTTATGGAGAAGTATTTCTCTATGAGCATCGAAGACAGAAGTCAGTTATCAAGATAATTCCGATTGAAGGAGAAGCCCTTGTGAATGGTGAGCGGCAAAAAAGATTTGATGAAATATTATCAGAAATAGTTATTGCAAAGTAAGTATCACTGTACATTTTCATTATAATAGTTTCATCACATTACAACTTCTTCAAATAGTTTCATGTTGTAGTTTGATACTTTTCATTTTTGAAAATGAAAGTACAACACACTCTTTTATCGGTGATAATCATAAGATGATAGTATAACAAAAAAAGGAACAAAATTTATATTAAGACAATTTTCAGAGAACTGCATAATCTGAGATATGGTGATAAGTATCAGACGCATGGCTTTGTGGAAGTAAAGAATATAAGATGTATCCAGGGAAAATATCCTGAAAAGTTGATAGACCTGTGGCAAGCTTATGACAATGATAAAGGGTCTGAAAACGACTGTCCCTCAATGTTTGATCAAAATCAATTGTATATTGTATTAGAACTTGGTCATGGAGGAGAGGACCTTGAAGCATTCGTATTTCACTCTGCCGTCGAGGCATGTGGATTGTTCGTACAGGTAGCGATTGATTATTCTTCCATAATAGTATTTTGAAACTTCAGATTGCACTACAAAACTATGAACTCCATTACCTAACTCTTACAATATCAAATAATTTCACTGAAATAATGAGATTTTAAAGAATATTATATAATACAAAGTTTATTTCTTAGGCTGCAGTCGCACTAGCAGTTGCCGAACAATCCCTAGAATTTGAGCACAGGGATCTGCATTGGGGTAACGTTTTGATATCGGAGACAAAAGAGACAGAAGTTTCGTACAAACTGAATAACAAAGAATATATATACCCCACCAATGGATTGCAGGTCATTTAATGTGTTACCGAATTATACCGCAATGTTTAGGAACTGCGCTTTCGTAAACTCTATTGAAAAATGATTACTGTGTACTATAAATTCATTTTTGGAATGCTAATAGCACTCTGAAATTTTTTGTAGCAAAATCAAATACTCAAAATTAGTTTTTCACCGAAATATAAACGTTGATATTAAACTGAGTCTGGATATTTTGTTTTTCAGGTTGCGATCATAGACTTCACACTGTCCAGGATGTCTTACGATGGATGTTGTATATTCAATGATTTAGCGTTAGACCCTGCCCTATTCATAGCCCAGGGAGAGTACCAATTTGAAATATACAGATTGATGCGGAACAAAGTTGGGTGAGAATTTATATATAATTCGTTTTGTTACTCGAATGAGTTGACAATTTTTGTACCTTGAATTTTAATGGGAAATAATTTCTTGATCTTACAGTGATGATTGGCAAAAGTTTGAACCTTACACGAATGTTTTGTGGCTTCATTACACCGTCGATAAAATGATGAGCTCCTTGAGGTACAAACGAAAATATGCTAAAGGTCATAGGGAAGCAATGTACTTGTTTCATGAACTAAAAGAAGTTGTTTTAAATTATGAGAGTGCATATGATTTTGTAACTAATTGTGAAAAAATCACGAGCTTCCGCTGTAATAGTAACGCTGAGACAACTGTGGAGCCTCTGGAGAGAAATAAAATAGAGTCTCACGATCGAAAATGATCGTATTGTACGTACTAAATGAATTTATTAAAATTTGTATACTTTTAAAAGATGACATATGCAAATCAAGCATAGGAGCTGAATGAACACTCGCTGAAACAAAATGTAAGATAATAGATTTTTATAAATATGCTATAATTAACTAAGATCGTATTTATTTTCATGCTCTTAAAACAGCTACATCCGAATTTTAGTAATTTTTTTTGTTTATATAAAGCCAAATAACACGTATAAATGAAAATGGCATTGATCTTAAATACTGCATAATTAACAGTAGATTTAAAATTTGCTAGGTACGTAAAAGATACACCTCATCTTTGATAAATTTCTGTCTCACTTAATCGTGCTCGACGTCAATCCCAATGCATAAATCTTTTTTCTGTCTTGCATCAATAAGCTTAATTTCATTCGAATCATTGTCAAATTTTAGAATTTTATCAAATATTTCACGACAGGTAATCGTTACAGAGGAATCAGTATCAATGCTACTGAGAGATGCACGTTCAACACATAATTCTTGTTTCTTGCAACATGTATCGTCGCAATAGTTAGAACATATTGGTATTGGTACTGAAACTGGGGTTCTATCACACACAGATGGTTCTTTCTGTTCCGTTTTATTCATTTCGGTCCTCTTCGCTTCTGGGTGTTTAATAATGTCGATCATATTAATGATCAGAACACGTGTTAAAAAATCTGGATCATTTCCAGAAAATACATACCTATCACTTCTAGATCTGAATTGAGGGTATCTTCGTTTATGTTGATCCATCTTAGAATGTGTTGCTGCATTTCGTTATCAACTCTTTCTAAAATCAATGCTATTTTCTGTAAATAATCAATCCCATCCGGATAATCGTGTAACTCATTAGATTTTGTTGAAATAGATGATGAGGAATATTCTACTTCCTGAGCACCACACTCGCAACAATTACAATCTATTTGATGTTTATTACATTCCAACGATAGCAGATCTTCGTTCTTGCCTAAAAAATACACAAATTTACTCCAAATTATATTCAAATACTTGCTGAATCAGGCTTACTACCTTTGCACTGTATGCAATAACAACATCCACAATCGTCAGGGTGACATGCACATGATCTTTTTGGGACTAAGGTGATATCAGATTGAAATGTACTTGGTTTCTGCAGTTTAATTTCATAAGTACATACGCTGCATACACAATCTTCGGGAATAATGTCTGTAGTAGATGGGGCTAAAGAATTGATCACTTCGTCATCTCTGCAATCGCAGCATACACAATCGAACGGATGGTTCTTTTGTATCTGTTAGATTATGTTCTATCAACGAATAGTTATGGCTGTAAATATTTTCAATACAAACATTGACTTCCGAATGCCAGAAAAATACAGAATGATCTTCGAATTGTAATTAATCGCTGGTAACTGTTCGCTTTTTTTTTATTATTAGTTTTTGTAACAAGTACTGGATATCTTCTGTCTTCAATAGGAACGGGATTGACGTATTTAAAGTGAACTTTTGGCGCCGATTTTCCTGACATTTCGTTTATTTTATAGGGTATTTTCAAAGGTTGTGGAAAGGCATAACGTGGGACGTTATAATAGCGCTGTTTATAATGATCACTTGGATAATGCGCGAGATACCATTTGTGGTCAACCCTGTATGGCTTAATATCAATATTTTCCTGAACTAGGACACCAGACACTAGCATTCTTTCTACAATCTGAAATCATAAGATCTTTGAGCTTGGCGATAATAAATATACCTCGAAAATGGTTCGCTTATCCCAAATTTACCTTCGCAGTACTATGACCCAGGCAATTTCCAAAAATTCTGAGATATCGTAAAGGTGTACTTTTCTTTATGGAATTAAGTACATCCATTGCACCAACATCTGTTATTCTATTGTATGAAATGTCGAGCATTTTTATTCTCGAGAATGGCATGCCAAAACTCAGAGCCCTAATTAGAATAGATTAAATAAATAAAAAGATAATCAAGATTTGGTAATACAGAGACTATAGACGCAAGGAATTTACCGAGCTCCATGACTCGTCGTAATGTTATGAGCAAGTAATAAACCATTAAGTGAAGGTCTTGTTTTGAGCCAGTTAGCAAGATGCTCCATTCCGTGATCTCCTATATTATTGTTGCACAAATCGAGCAAGTGCAATGTGTTGTTGTATTTCAAGTCCTCCAACATTATCTCAATATCATGACAGGAGAAATTGTATTTTTGTAAGTGTAATTCGACCAATGATCTGTTGAACTGAATATAGATTGACCATTACCATGATATATTTATCAGACATTAAATATACCGAAACTGTGATATATGTAATGTAATCTTTAGTCACAGATTCTTTATATTGATTTTCAAACAGCTAATGAATATTAATAAAAGTTATATGCAATGTCTCGAACTCTGATCAAATCAATAATGTTAATCATATTAGCTGCCTTTTTTTTTTAACTGATCTGATCGAGGATATTACGAGTCTGCTGTGTTCAATGTATCTAGTCTAAAAGACATTCAGTTTTAAGATTTTTCTTCGAACTACAAACATATCGGATTGAAAATCGCAGCTATTACCCGCAACATGCATCCGATAACACTGGCAAAGTGAGTACTATCAAAAATGTACATGTAACCAGGATTTGGTCGACTTAGATCTAGGACTCTGAGTGTTTGATTGCACTCTTCCTGGTCCCAGCGCATAACAGTAGTAAAATAAACCAAACTTGAAGCAGTCTGATCAACTTCCGCAACATCTAAATATCTCAGATGAGGATTCTTCAGTAAAAATAAAGCTACTTTCTTTGCACTCTGAAAACGTTAGGTAATTTAAAGTTTTTCTGAGTTACACAAGCTCAATGTATCAAATAAAATTGAACTATAACTACACAGAAGAAATCAAAACTGACTACGGAGAGTCCAATCATACAATTTTACTACCTCAACTCCAAATTTATTCCCGTTAAGTCTTAAAGTCTTCAGCCTAATCTTCTCACTGTCTTGGCATAAATGGTCGATACCTGGAGCGCGGATATTATTATTCTGTACATTTAATTCCAAAATATGTTTGTAAGCCTACGGAGTATGATATTCAATGTGAGTAAGGACTACTTAATGCTTCGTGACAATTTGAGAGCCAATTCATATTTACAATAATGTAATCAACCAGATTCATGAAGCCAGCACAGTGAATGTTATTGTAGGCCAAATTTATAGAAACAACATCTTTATTGGAACGTAAAAATACCATGAGATAAGGTACATCCCAGTCTTGAAAGCATCTCCTAAATGGTTATTGATCTTGTATTAATTTTTCTGTCGCAACTTAGCATCTGAATTTACTGAACGATCTGTTCTAACTTATTCGATGTTCGAATAACGAAATTTTAACTTATAGTCACCCAATTCTTGGAACTAAATCAGCTCCTTGAAGAATCAATCGCCGTGTACCGTTGTACCATTTCTCACAAAAGCATGAGAAAAACAAACTGTTCAATAATACTTTTGCTCTCATACTTTTGAAACGTCTTGGAATATCTGGTAATACGGTATAATCATGGTTGTTGTATAAGTACGGACAATGTTCAGGATTCCATTGGATAGTAAAATCAGTCTTTATCCCCTGTGTAGATATTTGTTTAGCATCTCCATGTTCATACTTTTTTTCCACGCAATCTAAAATCGAAATCGACTAAAATAAGGCCAAATGTTGTTTGAAAACACGAGCTTACCTGTAAATTCAAAATCTGCACAAGGTGCGTCGTGCTTGCGCTCATTCACCATTTTTACTGTATTTTCATCTGTGATCTCATGGCTTGCATTTGTAGCTTTGCATATCCTTTTATGATATGCATCGAGCAATATATGTTCTGACATTGTCGATATAATTATTTTTCACAATATGAAGACTAGTTTTATATTCAGAACCTGATGTATTTCGACATGTAGAAAATTCATCATTTTAGACTTTCATGTCTTGCGTTGTATGGAGTATGTTTTTTTTCATTTTATTTTTCCAAGATTTTTGTTTATCTTAATTCTTACTTCAGGTAACATTACTGTCAATTTCATCCATAGATCCACAGATCAACCATAGTTTGATATTTTTTAAGAAAATCTTCTGTTTGGTGTGACAGAAAAATGCAAGAACTTAAAATTAGCGAAGAAATAGAGGAAGTCCCCTTGGATGTAATGTTTGCAGGTATTGGAAATAAAAATATATAATCTTGTTCACTTATTATTACAATTAAGTGACAACATAAGTTGGTAACGATATTTTCAGCATACTGTCGAATGGATCCCATTTCTGATTCGTTGGGTTTAAAATTACTGCCGTTATCACAAAGCGATAAATGGTTGGCCTCTGCTAAAATTCTCGATACTTATAAAATAACGACAACAGACACAGGACTGTGCTTCTTTAAATTTCGCAAACGTGCAATTAGTTTCGAAGAATACCTCATGTATTTGGAAGACCTAGCTCAAACAAAAGGATTGAACATAGAAGATATGAAATTTGCAATGCAGAGATGTGGGAAGCCTGTTCATCCGAGAGACATTAAAAAGAAGAAATGATAATTGACTGATTTAATAGGATCTAAAATATGGAAGCGCAGTTGTATATTCTCTAGTCTAGAAACATTGAATACTGCTAGATAACTTAGCCTCAGTATAGTTGTATTATTTTGATACATAAACTAGTTATACATATCATAGATTATCTATAATTACGAAAATAATGATAGAACAGATGTTTGAAGAGCACTTTCTGTATATATTGTTTTTTTATTTTCAATTCAGCTCAATCTTAAACCAATATTTACAACTCATATACATGTGTGGTTTCTATAAATACGAGGAAATAATAACAGCCAATTCAAAATAATTTCTTTCAACTTTAAAATCTAGACTACCAGTCAACAGTCTGTTTTGATGATAATTCATTCCAGAAATATACTCTGTATCAACTGTTGAGTGGTATTTCTGCGAGATACTAATCAAGTTCCAATTAACGTTATCGAACCTGTAACGAGGAACTCGATATCACTACAGGCTCTTACTTTCAACGATACAGTTAAATGTATCGAATAGTAATTTTTTGCAGTGTCTTAACACTTATTAAAATCAGTTAAATCTACCAAAATATTCAGTGCTCTTTTTCATGATTAATTGATTACTTAATCAACCTCAACCTCATTTTCTTATTATACTCAGCATACTTTTTTCTTTTGACGATTAATAATAATAGAATAAAGAGAATAACGTCTCGAAAAACAAGTAAATACGTTAAAAATAAAGTTTATAATATCATTTCATTCCATCTAAAGGCACTTGAATCACAAGAGGGAACAAATCTTTTTTTTTTCAACAGAAAATCAATTACATTCACCAATGCTTGTCATTGTACGATACAGTCCCTTTTGTGCTTCGTTTAATTATAGAAAAAGACGAATCAAAAAATTTATATGATTAGATAAGGCATAATATGATGTGGAAATAATGTGGGAATTGATTGCGTAACGTTTTTTTTTTTTTTTTTTTTTTTCAACAGATATTTGAGCGAATTTGTAGAAATGAATACCAACGCCGTTAAGTATAATAACAATTTTTTTTACCCGAGTTATCTTTTTTGCAGTTTTCTCACCACTATTTTGGATAAATAATAAAATTTAACGGATTTCAAAAGATAATAATAAATCATGTATGTATACTGATCCTCGTACATGGCAGCTGATATCAATATGTACATTACACATTTCTAGCGTTGACTCTAAAGATGATAAATTTTTTGCGTTTTTTAAATTTGAAAATAAAGTTTCAGTATCCATGCATGAAAATTATCTTTTGATATCTTTTAATACTAAATAATATCAGCTTAGGTATTGTTGTGAATCCATTTCAACGCGTCTCTAACGTTGCTAAGTGATACTCTACTCAAGAAACTGGCTATCAGTTGATACTCGGGCATTGTGCGACGTCCACATGATCGTGTAGACATGGTTCGATTATATTCGGGATTAAGAACGGTACCCTCTTTCGTTTTTTCTGAGAGTTTGTTCAAAGTCGAATCGGTGACTTTGCGGCCCTCGCAAAGAACTTTCGTTGTGAGGCACAATAGCCATTGAAGAATCTTCAAACACATTACACAATATTTTATGTTCAAAGATCAAGAGGACATATTACAACATTCTGATACTAAAATGCGTAGTTTAAAAGATCAACTTGAGAAGACAATTTTAGACTATTATTCAATAGTATTTAAAAAAATAATAATAATAATAAAGTAGGAAAATCATTATTTCAAAGTATTCTTACCTCGCTACTTGATGGTAATTTACTGTCGATTCGTAACCAGGAACTTGGCGCCCATAGATGAAGTTCTATAATCGTTGCGGCCATCTCAGGATTATTTCTCTGAAAAAAAAGGATACAAATACAATTTTCAAATCCATTAATTTGAATAAAATATTAGAAAAATAAATTCGCGATCTTTAGTCTTCAGTGTTTTCAATACTATGAATATTAATCCTAATTGATACGTAGAATATGCATACCTGGTACATGCTTCTATTGAGCATGTTTTTAATCAAAGCTACAACGACAGTAGGTATATTATCTGGAAGTGGTGGTAAGTCTGATTCAACATAGCTATGATTCATTAGTAAAGGTTTTTTCCCTTTTTCTCCATAGAATGGATTTTTTTGGCCAAATATTTCGTAAGCAATCGCTCCTGCCGCCCATAAATCAGATTTTGTATAATTCAAGCTAGTAAAAGGTCCTGGTTCAGTGTTTACAATCTCTGGAGCCATCAATGCGGTATTTCCACCTTTGTCTATATCGTGAGAATTATATGGGAGGTAGAGACCGTGAGTTTTGTCTGCCAAACAGCAACCGAAATCTGTGATTACCAATGATGGACAATTATCGCGTTCTTCAGAAAGGTCCAGAAGAATGTTGTCACTCTTAAGGTCTCTGTAAATTTGAAAATTTATCATATCGAGCATTAATTTCCAGCAGTTAGTGTTGATGCTTGAAAAATCTGTATTTGTAGAAAAAACAAAAAAATACTGCGATATTCATTGTTCAGTCAACACTGAGCCACAAATATTGTTCGAGACTCTGATTTGGAATGCAAATAATTCATGATGGGGAAAAAAAACATTTGCCAAATCTTTGTGGGCAAAGATCATTGAGCAAAACAAATCTTTACCTGTGTGCAATGCCTCGTGAACTCATGTGGACAATTCCTTCCAATAGTTGTGCTAATAATAATATAGATTTTCGTACGTTTATTTCTCTCTCGGCCATGTACTGTTTCAAACTAACATCATACCTGAAACACGATATCGATATTTTTATTGTAAGTAAATCAATACTTCCAGCTGATATCTACTTATAATTGTAACATAATAACATAAAATACGACACCTCAAGAACACGGAAACATTATCCTTGCCTTTACCTTCAAACTATGTACATTTTTTTTTTTTAAATACGACAGTCTGCAAACGAAATTCTCATCAAGAATTAAAACTGAAATAATATTCGAGTTTTTTTCTGAATTTCTTTCAAATTCCATACATAGATATATTAGTCTTTTTCCGAATTTGATCTTTACCTTTTCATGAGCAGAAAAAGGCTCATGTTTCTTCCCGAACCATTGGGATTAATTCTAGCAGGCAAAGCGTCAGGATACATTTTTGAAGACCCTGGTAAGTCAGGTACTCTATCAGCAAAAACGCAGTACATAGCTACGATATTAGGATGTGGTGGAAGTACTCTTTTGTTGTCGGACATTCTTCGTTCCCATACAGCCAGTTCTTCGTTCTGACAATGTTTTCTAGCGGGTACAGTTTCTCTGTACATAGATCGTAAAATAGCCGTTGCGTTAGATTCAGCATCATAGTTGAACATCATTTTAATAGCCAAGGGAAAGCTGGATAAATCTTTATTCTTAGTATCGACTACAATTCCCGATTCCTGCTTCTGCTCCGACTCAATTGGACGGACAGCATACACAACCGCAGAACATCCCTTCGCTATTGCAGGACCAATTACAAAATCTTGCAAATCTACTGGCTTCTCTTCAATCGTTGTTGCTTCGTAATTCTGATCATTCTTTGGTGTGTTCCACTGCACTTTAGACACCGCTTCCTAGAAATCAGGTAAATTATATGTATAAAGAGTTTAAGAGATGTAAATGAACTTTTGATGTAGCTGAAATTAGAAAGTAGGTGAACGAAAAATGAAATAAATGTTTTCATAGGATTAGAAATTGTTAAAAGGATTTCAAATCCCTTTAATCATTCCGTAGAATTCCTGGGTTTAACGAAAAAATACATTCTGGATAAAACTTGACTTTGGGAGCATGACACAAGTTTCTAATAATTTATTACAGTCTATGCCGATATTTATAACATAGATGAATGCCGAAATACAAAACTTGGCGAGTATGGTGTATTTACAAACAATATATGACCAGAATAACAAGAATAATGAATGAGGTGGGATTTGGAAGCCAGCCATATCTGAGTGATTTCATCATTTCTAGTTGTCATTCGAACCATATACCAAAATATTGCGAATTTACACGTTATTTTCTATTTCAACAGAAACATCAAGATCTTGAAATGTGAAAATTCAAATAGTAGACCAAAAAAGCTTTTTAAATATCGCATATTTCCATACCCTAATTTCCCAGCATACTCCTTCCAGCTCATCATCCTTAGTTAATATTCCGGTACCAGAAGCAAGCGAGACACCAACCAAAGCAAAAAATGGTGCAGAATCTCCGAACAATAAACGCTTCGCAGCACGTCGTCTCAAATCTGCTGCGAGAGTATTTGTCACTCGCTTTAAGACATTGTCAACAAATATACGCCGAGCGTGAAGCCCCAGGAATCCGAGGTGTCTACCTGCGACGGAGACATTACCACCCGTGGGCAGTTGGCCCTGGGTCTTACCTGAGTGTAAAATTTGAAAATAATTGATGATCTAAATTATACATCGAATGTTTTTTCATAACCCATCAAAAAGTAAAGAGAACAGGGAATTATTTGACCTATAAAGATGTTCAGTAGTTTATAATTATGTCGTTACCTCAGTCCTTGTCAAAGTTTAATAGTACTTTTAGGATCCAAAGTTGACATTTGAGTTGATAGATATATTTTTAAATGTTTGAAGAGTGACGTCTGCATGTATAAATGAATGTATGTGTAAAGTACGTCTTACGTTAGTGTGAGATAACTTTGTTGTTTACGATTGACAGCGAATTCCTGATGTTGATGATGACTGGGATTTATAGAGTTGAATTATTGATGCAGGAATATTACTGCTTACCTACTTCCACAACGTGTATTTTGTTGCCTTGCGAATAATATTGTGGATTGTGTAGCGAACGGAGAAGGAAACGACCATTTTGCAGGAGACGTTGCGCTGCCGTTCGTAACGACATTTCTCCGCACTCGTGGGCCGAGAGAGCCCGTGCGGGCCCTAACCCGAACACGTAAACTTTGAAGTGAAAAATTTTGATAACACTATAATATAGTGTCCTTCAGTGGCCAGATTTTTGGGTTCAAATGCCTAAGCTTTAAGCCCGTTTAAAGTCCACTACGAAAATCACCACCATCTGTAACTTTTGCCTTTGTAAAGTATCGAGCTCCCTAATTGGTGGAAGTTCGGGCTCCCCTCCTATTCAGGCCGTTGACGACGCGGGGAATCACGAAAATTTGTAATGATACCTTCGGTTTCATTTGTACAGAATATACGATATTAAGTTATTTGGGTAATACCGTTGAAGGCATCTTAGAGAGATAAAAATATCTAATAAGCTGAAAGCAAGCTTGCTCAGTTTGTTTTTATTGAAATAAATATTTAACAATGTAAAAATGGACGCAGCCATTGACGGAACTGCGCAGAATGCGAATTGATGCGAATAGAGAGGCTTGAAAACCGGCTAACGCTGATCACGCGGTAGATTATTTAATTTCTTCTTCCTCCTTTACTGAAAAGATTATATAATGAAATTGGAATTCACTACCGCTAAATTTAAACGAACGTTTGCTTAAAAGATGTATGGTTTACAGTTTATATTTAAATGCATCAAAATTTTCTTTTATTCGGAGCTGCGAGTAGAGAATTCGTGAAGAAAGATTTTCTCCGTTTTCTCCAATTTCGGTACAAATGAATATGCATATCTAATGTTGGATCCCCTTCAATCCAACATACTATGTATATTACGATAAAAATAAAGGTGATGATAAGATTTGCATAAAAAAACAGTAACTCATTTAAAATTAAAATATACTGGTTAGATCTAGTGCGTCAAAGCGCATCGACGAATGCGCAGTGGTATCTCATTGTTTCATTTCCGGTTGACGAGTCTTCCATCATATGTTTTGTGTCGTGAAAAACTGTTGGTTGTCAAAAACTCATCGAACAATTAATTCATTTCGGAATCCCCGATTTCTTATACTTTGTGTATATCCCCAGTTTATTTAATAAACGTTCAATAATCCTAACGATCATGAAATGAATAAATAAGACATGAAACACAGTATTTTGTTTACGCGTTAAATTGTATCTTAACCTTTCTAATTTTGACGTGGTTTTATCCATCGAGGTTATTTATCGTTATAAAAAAAAAGAAAATAAATAAAAATAAAATAAAAACCGTATCGTTCATTTTCATTTGAAAAATCACATCCATATCATACTGAATAAATAATTACTATTCGGGGGTTATGTGATTCGTTAAAAACTAGAAAGCCCTGATGTGAAGAAAACTAATAAATAACTGTTATTCGTGACACAACGTGTGAAAAAAATAAAGAAAGGTCTAATTTACTTTACCACCTAGTAAGAATCAACCTTGCTTACATCATATATGGTCATAATGAATAGAAAGCCAAACACCGCTACTGCTAGATTAAAGCAAGACTATCTACGCTTGAAAAAGGATCCGGTACCATACGTCCTCGCTGAACCTGTTCCTTCCAATATCTTAGAATGGTAATAATAATACGAATAATCATAATATTAATAACAATATTGTTATCATCGAGGTATTTAAAAACATGTAAAGTCTACTTTCTCTTAGAAGGAAACAAGAAGAATATTAAAAAGTTATAAATTAACAAGAATATATTTGTAGTTTAATATTTTGATTGTTTTCCGTTCCCCGTTTGAAGGTAATAAGTAAATTATACATATTTTTTTTAGGGATATCTAGTCTTTTTTAATTTGACAACGGAATGTTTGTTGACTAAGCGTAGGATGAAATTCTGTTTATTGAAATAGATTTTATTTATTCATTTAATTATTTATTTATTTTTTTTTTCTTATTTTATTTACAGGCATTACGTGGTCAACGGTCCTGAAAATACTCCTTACGAAGGCGGATTTTATCACGGAAAACTTGTCTTTCCAAGAGAGTTTCCTTTCAAACCACCCAGTATATATATGACGACACCAAATGGACGATTTAAGGTCAACACACGGCTATGTTTATCCATATCTGATTTTCACCCGGATACATGGAACCCGGCTTGGAGCGTTTCTACTATTTTAACTGGTCTTCTTAGCTTCATGGTGAGCCACGTCAGATCGTCGAGCATTTTACCTGTGGAGAGAAATTTTCTTGCATAGGTCACATGCATGAGGGAAATTTTAATTGGCTCAGGAACACCTGGAACATTTTTATAAATCAAAAATCGAGTTTGAGAATAGGAGAAGTTTTATCTCCAATTAAAAATTTCTGATTCACAGTCAATAGTTGCATCAATTTATAAGAAGTCAGCTAATAAAACTTTCCTTTCCTAAATTGCATATACATATAAATAGATTTTGTTGAAATCAAAGGGATAAGGGAGATAATTATTTGACTAGAAAGTCTTCAGAAGTTTGAGAAATAGATTTCAAAGTTTCAATTGGAACCCAGAATTTTAATCTTTGCGTTAAATGTTTGTAAATCACTTAAACAACTTGACCTTCATCCGAATGTTTGACAAAGATTGTTTAATTTTTTAACAGATTGAAAAAAGCCCGACTTTAGGAAGTATAGAGACACCAGACTATGAGAAAAGGCTGTTGGCGTCACAAAGTCTCGAGTATAATCTTAAGGATACGGTATTTTGCGAATTGTTTCCAGAGACAGTATTGGTAAGCCTATAATCCTCTTTATTATTCAAATTTATATTGATTCCCACTTACGATGTGTGTGAAATACGTTACTCTGAGTCTTGAGCAGCAGCTGTTCATTCTTAAACAATAAAATATTGATGTTTCTTTATAGGCAATCAAAGCGGAGTTGGAACGCCGTAAGGAATTGGAAAAACAAGCAAGGCATCAGTCAACTGCTGCAGAAGTGTCTTCATTGATTAGAGATCAATTTCAGAGAGAACAGAGTCCGCTTCACAGCGCCCTTACCAACCTAGTTGTTATCATAGGTTTCGCCGCATTTGCCTATACTGTGAAGTATGTTTTGAGAAGCATTGCTACTGAGTAGAATTATTATAGTTCTATACTAGACGCTATATTCTACTAGAAATTTATGAACAACGTTCACGTTGCGGTTACACAAATATACTAGGAGCTTCGAAAGATCTGATATTACGTGCGGCTGGTCGAGCAGATTTGGATGATAATTGTTTTAACCAAACCTAATCTGAAAAATAACAAACTAAGTCCTGACTGGGTTTAATGAACATTTCCATTTCAATCTGTATATTTTTGATCGTGAAAAATTATCTGTTCTATCCGTAATTTCATAATCGTGTATTTTGCTCGACCGATTAGCCATACAAATCATCTGCACGTCGATTTGTAATATATGTATAATCCCGAATTAATGCAGGCAGTTTACGTTGTATAGGTGTAAACGAAGTTCAGCTCTTATCTGAACATTATTATTGTAATTTTTTTTTTTTTTTTCTTTCGGCAAGTTTGAACATTCTTTAAATAAAAAAAAAAACTTTGTTAATTATTGTACTGGGAACTCAGAAAAAATATTTTCTTTGCCTCGTATTGTATTTCTACAAAATAAGAGATTTGATGTATAAATTTAATCGGTTTCTGTGATTGAGAAGAACTGCATATTCATTTTCTAAACAAAAAAAAAACAAAAAAAATTGAATCAAAGATTTTTTTTTTTAAATTCTAGGAACGAAATACCAATAATTACTATAAGCATAAATAAGCAATGTGAGTTTTTCGGCACGATCGAAAATCCCGAGTATATATTATGTATAGTTAGGTATTATCTTTTCAAATATCTATTTATCTATTGCTTCTTTTATTATAAAGCATATTTTTCGATTAGTTGAACGTCAAAATGTCACAAAAAAAAAAGAACAATCCAATCCAATGGAAAGTGAATATTCTAAATTCTAAATTCAAATTGCCATATTCGTATCAACAACTAGAAGTACGAATTAGGCATAGGATTTTATAAAAATAGTTGAATAGTTCCAGTGCACAATCGTTATGTTATCGAATTTATTTTTCTTCGAGTGAAATTTTGTGTTAAAGTAATAAATAAATAAATAAACAGAAAAAAAAGTAACGATGTTTATGAGTTGCAGCTGAATGTTAGGTATGTATGTAGGACTATTATCATAAAACGTCTGTTTGAGATATAAATCTAATTCAACGTCAATATATTTTTTACGATCGTGCCAGAAAATTCATGTATAATGATTCCTACAAACAATATAGGTATATTATATAAATCTTAGTGTAACCGTGGTAAATGGAAGATAATATCCGCTTTGCAGTTTCCAATAAACGGTATACGGATAATATTGTTGGGAAAAAATATATCGATTGCGCATCAAGAAGTTTGGTCTTTTTCAAAAAAAAAAATATATAGGTATATCTGCAGCCATAAATGTTATTAAAATTAATGCATCGATATATTATTAACAAGAATTGGTATACCTGGTATATGTTGAAATACGGATATAGGATAAAAAGCGTTGAACGTTTTAATGTAAATATAAAATACTTAGTGATTAAACAAAGTTCGTTGAACTGATAAAAAACAGAAAAAAAAAACAAAAACAAAAAATAAATAAAAAATAAGAAACGTGGATAAGTACGGATTGTCGAGATGACGGTTTGCGATACTTTGATTTTTTTAAATTAAAAAGGAAAAATAAAATACCTTGCAAGACATCTTACCTCTCAATTTTTATCATATCTATTTATTACAGAGATTGTTACGAATAAAAATTCATTTATTCTCATATAATTAATCGCCTAACTCAAAATACGTAGTTTTCATTTTCTTTTTTTTTTCGTGATCTCAGAATTGTAACAAAAAAATCATGCAAACAAGACAAAGTTGCGGTTCATGATGATGTTTTTTGTTTTCTGATATCCGTTATTGACGTCATGCTATGAATTTAGCAATCCCGTGACAAGTAAATAGATATGTGAAAAATTCACATACATATACATACAACATACCTATAGGTATGAAGAAACAATAATTTCGAACACTTCCCCTTCCGTTAGCGTTATTAGCTACTAACGTTAATATATTATTTACGGTCACATATACCCGTTGGTGTATAATTGTTACAATTATTTAGGCTTTATTTGTAAATGGGAAATATTTTAACTACTTATACATAATATGTAATATCGGTAACGTTGGAGGTTGGATTTATCTTGCCTTACCGTTACTAATTGGTCACCCTAAAGTTTTACTGGTACCAATGTACTTCAATAAAATAAAAAATAAAAAAAATTATCCCACTGTGCGATCTTGTAAAATAAATTCTTCTGTCTGATCTTTCGTTCATTCCGATTTCTTATCATAGAAAAACAAAAAAACGAATGGTTTACTATAAGACAAGATATCATTTTTATCGCCGTAAACAGCCAATTTTTATTACGCTAATTAGACGCAGAGAAAATTTTTTTATGGTTTTTTTTTAACAAGGATATTCTTTTCTAGTAGACAAGAAAATTGCCTCACGAGATTAAGCGAACGGTCTAGGGATCCCAATTTTTTTTTTCCCAATTCAAAACGATTCCCTACGCCAAAAATTTCTTGTACCGACTTTGTAGAGGAAGGTTTAAGGAATTCATATAAATTATTTCGGAAAATTTAACTAGATATTTTGATAATAGCGGCGAAATTAGTAAAACATGTGAGGTGATTGAAGTTCGAAACATCAGTGCAGACGAACGCCTTATTATATGGAACCTACACAACATTATTCAAATTCCATATGGTAACGCCGTCAGTGAATATTTTGTGAACTAGTTTTGCCGCAAAAGGTGGGCGGGAGTCAGTATGAATCTTTTGTAGCATCGTGTCTATTGCTTTATTGCTGTAAAATGATTATCTTAGTTCGTAACTCGAAAACTAAACGCTCTATCTCTCTGGGGGATACCGAAATTTGTTGCGTGTTTAAAAATACGTTGCATAAGACTTTTTCAGAATCTTTATGATATTATTTAATCGAAGAATAGCGAGGAGTTAACTTTATTAATTTTTCATACCAAACCGGAAATAATTTCTAAGTTATCGCAAATTATACATAAATTATAGTACAGTATACATAAATTTATACAACTTGATAATGAATTAAATTTGTATTCATCAAATTCCCAATTTTCGGTAAAGCATCAACATCCAGCGAGTAGGTGGGTGGTATACATAAAACTTGTAAGTTTATCAACGGGAATACAAGTGCCTTGTGCAGATTATTTCTGTAGAAGAAGCAAGATTTACAAGCCACGGTAAATGTTAGATTTCATTTCAATGCCGCATTGTCTAAAAGCGCCCGCGAGGAAGGATGCGTCGAGTAAACTCACGAGTTTAAAGTCAAACCCTAAGAAACAACATCTTACCAATACCAAGATGAATTGTCCTCGGAATCGCTAAGGAAAGACAAAGACAAAAGAGCTTTTTTTAGATCTTGACGTTCTCGTGATCCAATGACCTGATATTTTCAGGATCTATAATATTAAATCGCTAGTCTCTCGCAACCATTACTTATGTTTCTTTGAATTATTTAATAAAAATTTTACGTATACCATACGGATTTATAAATCTGGAATAATGACGACCTATACGATTATTTTATATTTTGACTGCTATATGGATCAATTACTCTAAAGCTGTCTAAAAATTGATACGAATCGATTATAGCAACTGATTTTGGTCAAGACTTGACCGTTCCATTACGAGAAATATTTTGCAGATAATTAGATGATTTCAGAAAAATTAGAAGTTTTGAATTAGATTCCAGAAATTTTTGTTTCAATGCGGGCCGTATGGGTATAATCAACGTGCGATTGTGCGAACTCCATGACGATTTATTCACACCCGACAAAATCTACACGATCGAGTTCTTAACAGTTCCTCCGTAAATTAACAAAATCTAACTAAACATCCTCTCCAGGAGATACACGAAGAACTGTAATTAAGAAAACCTCGCAATAACACGGAAGTGGGTCGCCAGAAACCAGCCATCGCAGAGATGTTCGAGATTTCGGAGCTTAACTTATTACATCTGCTTTTAATATATGGAGTTCATGAACTTTTAATATGTTCCTGCGAATATCTTATAATTTTTAATTTGCAGCAGGCTTTTAGGTGTTCTGATCTATAGGAGTATATATAGGGTATATGGTAGGCATGGTATGGTACGTAAGCCTAAGGGAAAAAAGAAAAAAAGACTCAGTTAAAATTTCTACAAGTGTGTTGGACCGATTTCAGAAGCATGTTCCTCAATTTCATGACTCAGGATCAGACGACCCGCAAAAGAAGTCAAACACTAATTTATTCATGCGAGAAATAACAAGGAAGTGGGTTTTTGAAGGGAGAAATCTCGCCACCTTCCTCTACGACCTAACCCAACACGCCCCTCGTATTCATCATCGACAAGGCGCCAGGACATCAGGGGGAGTTCGAGATCCCATCCCGTCCTGTCCCGTCTCGGCTCAGATCCTGCGCAAATAAGATGCACGTGTCCTGAAAACTATCTCAAATTCTCCCTATAATATACTCCTAGCTCCAGGATTTTACTCCAATTTTTAAGCATATGATCGGAACTTTTTTGATCATTCTATATCATTCGATAAGATTTTCGTTTATACTGTTTACGCAATTTCAATTCTTTCTGAAGTTTATATGAATCGTGCCCCAAGATGTTATCTCCATTGGTGAATTATAAAAATTTTCACTGATATGGTGACCAACGACATAACTGAATTTTTGTTTGATTAATATTCCTAGTATATACGGAAACGATTATATACAGTGTTGTGTCGACGAGATTTGGTTCGGTCCGGATATGATCTGCCACCGCGACTTCGAGAAACCAATTTAAAAAGCCATCAGTCGTTTCGAATAGTTCAAGGAATCGGTTTACATCTCGCTTCCTGGTGTGGTCTTCCGCTTCCACTTTGGGCATAGGTAGGTATAGATGCCGCAGTATAGGTATTTAGGTATATCACATATATTGTATACGGTGCGAGTATACGCATGTATGTATGTGTACGTAACTACCTATACACGTATATCTTTATGCAGGAGGGACGTGTGCCGCCTCCGTCCTTGCCAGCCAAACTTCGAGATAATTAACCGAGGGGAGGACCTCATTACGCGACTTAACGAGCTCCCTGTCTCGACCCCGAAAGCCCTTCCGAATCCTTATGCATTTCGGGCAACGGCCAGGACTCCGTTCCCAATAAGTACCATTTCTCATTTACCTACCCACTTCTTATAGCCTGCAGAAACCCAACAATCTAACAAAGATATATTCTGGAGAAACACCGTACAGGCAAAATTATTCGTATACTTATATAATTGCAGTCGCAGAAAAGGATCTAAGCTAGACACTACGTCAGCAATTTTCAATTTGATAGCAAAACACGAATAAGTCTAATTATGCAAAGCAATATTTTGGACAAGTCACAATGAACAGAATCAAAAAAGTTCTGCAATCATTATGATATATACATGATATTTCATAAAAGTGTCACTATCAACTTATTACGAGTCTTTTTTGTCGTTTAATTTCAGAAAAATAACAGTATCAAATTTTATGATCTTACTTTCGACACTCTTATTGGAAAATCTGAGACTTCAGTCTGATTTTTAATTCAATTCAGTAGCTCTTCAAATTTTCCTAAAATATTTGATCATCAAATTTATGTGAAAACAGTACAGTTTTCTTCAAATTTTATTTATTTATTTTTTCAATTTTTTAAAAGTTCAGACTATTAAAGGTTTACGTTTCTGCAATAATTGCGGTCCACGTGTACAGATGTATGTATGCACCTTCAACCTAGGTTGAAATTTGGTCCCTCGCATAAACCGATAGAAGGAAAGAAAAAAAAAAATTCAGTCGCCGTATCTATTTCTATCGTCCTGGTATAAGTGGAACCTCATGTGCAACGCGGGTCGTAGCTGCAACTATAGCAACGGCCGTGGTGAGACTCGGTGTGTTCAGGATGCCCGCGAGAGTAGGTTGAGTTTAGGTGAGCGTATAGTATTAAGACCGTTTTCTTACACCGCGTAACTCAGGATGGTTTACGGCACGTAACAGTCGCTATATTCCAGGGATAAATATCATTGAATTGGCTCTAAATATGACGGGCGTCTCTCGGTACGCCGCGGTGGACGAATAGTCAAAACATCGTACCCCACGTTTAATATTCTCTCTCGCCCTTTCCCTTTGTTTTTTCTCTCTTATTCCCTAGCTCTTTCTCGCTCTTTTGCGTGGTTATCGCATACATACATGCGTAGAGAAATTGAAGGAGGGTAAAAGAGAGGGTTGAACCTTCTCAGGGCCTGACGTCCGGAATCGCGATGATTTACTCCCCCGGTAAGAAGCAGATGCACGCTGCAGTGCGAAGAATCTTTCGTCGAAGATATAAAAACGGGATAAACGCTCGACAAATATCTCCGTGGCTATATCTATATCTATATCTATATCTATATCTATATCTATATCTATATCTATATCTATACCTATAATGTATACGTATTCCGTCTCTGCATCACTGCAGTAGTTGACACTTGTTTATTGCCTCGTTCGTCTCATTTTCGTTATACCTAGCTGTACCTAACAGCTTATAGTAAACGACGTACCCACCGCGGGGAACTTTACATACTTTTCATACACATACGTCCTGTCATCGTCGCGAAATAACTCCACGGTTTTATGATCTCGTCTTTAGAATAACGCGTCATACGACATTAAAATAACAACAAAACAACATGTGTACAACGTTTAGACACCGAGTTTGACTCCAAGATTCGGTTTTAACGATCTATTTGTCCGCAATTCTTTAAATTGTTAGAATTCTTCTAGTCCATTCACCTATTACACCTCATACTTGTAGAGTATAATCGAACGATCGAATTTACACTAAAATCCTTTTCATAATTCAAACTAAAAATGTATCGATTTTACTTTTACTTGAAGAAACGAACTTCTAGGAGCATTTTGCTCTATAAAACGAACGGATTCGTGGGGGTCATAGGTGGCATGCGGAACGCGGAGAACTTTGGTGGCCCGATGGCGTTATACGAGGACCTAAATCGTTGCAAAGAACTTCAGTAGAAACGGGAGCTTCAGGAGTTGTTCCCAAGGCAAGCCCAAGCTACGATCGTAAAACGCAGTTGAAACGTATATACTCTCCAGGCACAGAGATCGGTCCGTTCGTCTTGTCGGTGGTAGTTACGGGAATCTGAGAAACCGGCTAATCTAAACATAGACGGATCGCGCGCTTCACCCCGCGCAGACGGAACCGGGTGACAGACGGCTCAAGGATTCTTTCGTTTACGAATTAAAACCAAATAGGATCCACACGCATTGCGGCTACAGAACTTTTTTACCTTTCCCCTTAAACTTTACTCAAAAAAAAAAAACTCTATGGTCTGTTACAATTAAAATAGTTACACAAACACATTAGGCCAACAATTATTATTATCGTACATATACATATGTATATTATTGTTGTCAATTGAGATGGAAGCTCGTGAAATTATGGAGAAAAAAAAAAACTTCTTTTTCTCGAAGCTTTTTCGCATTCGGTTATATAGTAATTGACTGCTTTAACACTTTTTTAAGTGGGACACCAATCTTTTAGTTACATAAAACTCGTAGAATGGAGTGATATTCTGACACCACGCCAGCATTAACGAATAGACGGTCATTATACCGAACAAATATGAGTTATTGACTTCCGGAACGTAAGTAGTCAGAACTAAGGCACGCTGCCAAGTGCGATTCTTAGCGCCTAGCTAGTGATCGAGGGGCGACAGTGTTTTATATTTCGACGCGTGATGAGGTGCTTTTATCTCCACACAATAATTGAAATACTTAATTCACCTGATCCTTTTGCAATTTTGACAATAAATAATCGTGATAATAGGGGCATGAATTAATTGACCTGAAATTATGTCTGCCTCACAGGAAAGGTATTTAAATCGGTTCGTTGATTACCTCAATATGAAACGGTCTTCTTGTACGTCAAGATCAACCATGTCTTCCACGCTCCTTTGTACATACTCGTTCCTTTGAAACGGTTCGAAGACAAGAGCAAAGAGAGCAAGCAGAATTGCTCGCTGAATCCTCAAAGAAACTTGAAGTATATAAAGTCAACGTGTTTTTCGACCGTACAGAAACGTATGTATGTATGTACCATTTCACGACTTTTAACTTAGGACTAGAAGTCATACTTTATTATAAAAAATTTTGTGGAATTTTTGTGAAGTCAGATTCTATTCCTCGCTGCGGTATATTTATTTCGTTACAGAATATAATCAGAGCCTTCAGCTTATTGTAAGATATTCTGAAAACTTGCGAGGGACAAATTATCATAGCTCGCATGATTGGTCGATAACAAGTTTAATGACGTAAGCTTTCTCGAATGGAAAGATTCGTGACTCGTGAGGCGGAGCCTCTAATGTTCGCTTGCGATAATATTTGCACTAGCGCGAGCGATCCATTACGCGAGGGCGGAAGGAAGGCGTGCGCCTTAAGCTATTTAGTTTTATCGAACCAATGAAAGCCAGGCCTTACCGTATTTTAGATGACTTCAAGGTTTTTCCAACGTCAAAATTCACATTCTACATAATCATCGCATAATCAGCGAGTTAAAATTACAATTAGACAAAGATTAATCATTTTTATATCAATTCAATTATAATATAATCGAACTGTTGGAGTTGAAACGGGTGAATAAATATGCAAAGAACATCGGTACAATCGTATTAATATTTTCCATATCGTTTATTATATGTATATGTATATATAATGATGACTTTAAAAATATAAAAATACTGTACAATATAAACATCATATTATTATAGATTATTATTATTATTATCAAAATTATTATTAGTATTATTATTATTAATATTATTAATACATATATCGTAACGTGCTAACAAAACTGCATCATATAGCGCAATAACAGAGGAATGAAAAGCTAATATTATCCTAAACTTAATCCTTAAATCGTAAAAATGATCTATATTATAGGCAGAGAGCCTAAGCCAAACTATAATAAGGCACTACACGTATCCAAATCTATATTTACAGGGATATAGAAAAGAAACTTTCTTGCTTCTTTTTTCTTGTTCGATTATTCAACGGAAAATAGAGGAAAAAAAAAATAAAAATTCGAAAGAAATTTACTAACGCGCTGTGGTAATTATATCTCAAACCAACGAAGCAAGTCGTTCCACCAAAAATTTATGCGATAGAAAAACAATTTTTTTTTTTTTAATTTACACCGTGTTTATTGTGGTAATATTTATAAGAATATTTTCAGTTGATTGTGTTTTTTTGTTTTTTGTTCTTATAAATTTTCTTTACATGTTCAATAAATTATTGCATAATCCGGCCTCTGCAGAAGACATTTATATTATAATGCCATTCTATTTTTCAATTATCAATATATACAAGATCTTAATAATTCTATTATTTATTAGTACAATATATACAAAAAAAAAAACAACAGTATTGATAATAACATATATTTTTTATTACCCCTAAATCTATATGCTTATCGATAAATTTTTATATACACAAGGCATCATTTGGCGTTTCAGCTGTATGACCAAGGCTTAAAAAAAAGGCACGAAAGGTTTTGATTATTTCCCCGCCTTTTTTCAGACGCTTGAACTTTACTTTGCTTTATAGATTTTATAAATTCTAACTTATATATCTATATGGATATGCATATATGCATCATGATCGTAAAACTTAAGACTAGGGGATTCATTTATGAATCTCAATATATATAAATCCTTACATCTATATATTTATATATAGATTTACCTCATATATACATAAGAATGTATATAAATATAAAATACATATTTATCTGGTAAGGTATATACACGAAAACCTCAGACCTTTCGCATTTCGCGGTATAACAGAGCTAAGAATAAATTTATCCAAAACTATAAAGTAACACAAGAATTTACAAATGCATTTCGGTAAACTCGCCCACGAAAATATTACGAGGGATATCAGGCTCGGATGTTACACTAGATAAACTAGTATACCTATATACTATACATGTTATGTATAATTAACGCGGGAGAAAACTAGATGTACTATTTTTCGAACGCTAAACTATTATAGGAATTCCTAAAAACTAAAAATTTCTCTTTCAAATGTATGTGTACTAAATGTATGTACTTAATTAGAAATTCTTTTTTTGGCGCATTCAGGCACGTTATATTATACAACTTTGGCAAATTGACAAGATATAGAGAGTTAATTGCTATATACATATACGTATATCCACGCTGGATTATATTATTAACAAAATTACTGCATACTCATTAAAACGTAAATTTTTGACTTACAAGACAAGTGCATTTGGTTTCATGTCAACTACCTCAATGCTGTAAAATTAAATTTGACGTTTTTGGCACGCGAAATTTCACCGCAGAATTATACGTTTGCGCTTAGGTATATTCCTATATATACCATACATATAATAGTAAAATTTTGACGTGCATTTAGTTGCAGATTTGTTATAGTTCACATATGTGAAACTATATCCGCGTTTATAGACTCAGAACTCATATATGAAATATGAAATATCTATACAACCTAGTTCGCTCACATTCGTATACTACTTTGGTATATCAAACATTCAAACTATAGCAAATGGTACTACATACATTTGTAGTAAACGTTCGTTATTACCGCGACGTCTCGACGTCCCAGCATCCCCCACGACGCGACAGCTGTCCCAGTCTTTTCGAATTTTTTTATTTTATTTTTTTTTTTCAACCATATTGTGTGTATGTATTACATATATGGTGTCTCTAAAATGCGCATTACTTTCCCTGTTAATGGGAGTAGAAGAAAGAAAGAGGAAAAACAGAAACAAAAGAAAAAAAAGGAAAAAGGTCGAATTTAGTCGTGAAAAAAAAAAAAATGAAAAGAAAAGACGCGTCGATTTTATCCACATGCATAAATGTAGCCGAACGCCATATTACAGATGGTAAATTTTTGGCTTAGGGATTCACTGAACGAAATTCTATAGTTTTATGTAGTTTGTTTTTATATCGCCGCGCGTATCGTTACAAGAAGTCAGGCCCTCTGCTCCGAGCTACCGAAAACCTTCGAGAGCGGTATATCCTATATCCTACGATATAAGTTAGAGCTGTTAGACGAGGACGTAGCTGAGAGACCGAAGTTTCTCTTCTAATTGAATGCAAAGAGATTTATAACAGCTATTACGTTTCTTGAGCATAGAGAGCGTGGAAAATGAATATAAGAAGAAAATAGAAAAATAAAAAATACATAAAGAAATGTCGGACGAACCTAGATGTAAAACTGTATTTATCACGTCTTGTGAAACGATCGTAAGAATAGCCACGTAAAATTGTCAAACCCAAAACTTGGTCATTACACTTGATAAATTTTCACCTTTTTTTCTTTTCTTTTTACTTTAAGATACTGGTACACTATTTAGGTACAATTATACGGTCATTAATGATTTCCTTTGCAAATTGAGCCCCGACGAAGGGTCGAATGAAGAACGTAACATAATTTTTGAATTATTAACGCACGTTTTACGCGTGTATAGGTAGGTAGGTATAGATATACGCGTATATAGTTGCCGGTGAAATCCATTAGAGTAAAAATCATTAACTTGTCTAAAGGACAGAAATGCGCGGGAAAGTTTGCTTTGGTTAGCTTAAAATAACTAACTCCGTTGAAGAAAATATTCACACGGTTATGGTTACCACGTATATAGCTGCTGCAGGTTTCGTATATGAGATGAGCTATGTGCTACGATTACCCAAACATATCGCGGACCTACACAACCCGTAGCTTATACATGCAGCTCCTATGGTTCGGGATTCTTCGCTGTTAGCTTCTTTACTGAGAAAGATGCTTTTAAAACCTCGTGTATGTATGTATAGTATATGTTAGGTATGTATGTACACGCCGTTAGCTTGGGAAAATATAATATTGTGCCCGAAATGTGTCTCCCGTTCCCCGTCTATATCATGGGCGCCGAGATACTCGTTAGCAGTTTTTTACGTTGTTTTGTTTGGTTCAAAATCTCGTAGATTTTTGTAACGTTTTCTTTTCTGGTGATTGGTGGACCGTTGTATGGCCATCATAAAATCAGAAGAATCGAAGCAAAATAAACGAACACTAGGAAACGAAAATGATATATTAACTAGAAATGAAAATATATACATAAGAAAAGCGAGGAAAAATAAAAAAAAAATGATATAAAATATTGGAAAACGACATGAAAATTAATTGGACAAAGAATGAAACGAAATCTTTCGCTTAATTTCCGAGTGAATAGCGACCAGCTCGCCTAACCATATCTTACGATACGAAGATAATAAATTTTGTTGTGAAAATAACGAGGAACACAGTTTTGTTTTGACCTCGTTAAGTGCCGCGCTTTTCTTGAGTGTTTAAAAACAAAAAAAGTTGAATGTATTAAAGCTAACAATAAGTTAACATGCGATGAAACCGGTTTCCACTAAACCGATACAAGAATGAATTTCGATTAACTTACGGTTTATGCTGCAAGTTTTTGCATACCAATTCATTCAAATTGAGTTCTTATTTAGATTTTCCTATAATATTTCCTGGTCACTGGAAATCCCATAGACGTTGTGTCTGGTTGATATAAATTGAACCAGGGCAAAGCTTTCGGACGATATGATTTCGACTAATAAACACGCGGATGCTGTCTTTGCGGAATATAATCGCGGGGTTGGTCGGTGACGGACACTTTGCTAATAACCAGATTTAAGCCAAAGTTTATGCAACGTACCGTGGGGTTTTATGTATCGCGTGTTAGCCTACGAAATTACGACAATTTCTGGACGCCAAAGTATCTAATAGACCGAGCAGGAAACATAAATTATATACGGTTCAAGCTTAACAGTTTAAAGTCTAGTCCTAACGGGTTTATTCGGTATAACTGGATTAGCGGATATCGTTGAATGGTCTGCGTCTTGGCTTAGCGTCATCTCTTTCGACAAAAAACCGTATTGTATATAGCGTTTTATAGAGATAATATCATGACAAAAAGAATTCATGTAATTATGTACAAAATCAACGCGATATACGAATTAGTCGAACGTCGAATAACAGAGATCAGAAAACCAGACGCAGTATATAGAAATTAACACGTATAGGGTATATACCTAGACGTAATTGCCATTTATCACGTTATTTCCCAATTTTCGGTCCTGCGAAAGTGGGAAATAAACTGTTCAAGTTCATATTATACAGGTATACCTGCATCAAAATATACAAATATATACATAAGTATATATCCACCGTGTTTAACGCCGAAAATATGTATATAATAGAAAAAAGAACCAAGAAAGAAAGTTAAAAAAAAAAAAAAACGATATTATAAATTACCTACAACTATAATATGGCTAATCCTACTATCCGTAACACGAAGGCACTTTGCGATCCTTGAAAAACTTAAATCTACATTAAACTTATTATAGATTAATTTTTGTTTACCGGAGAGTTCTCTTCAAGACATATGCAGAAACACCTCCTAGAAATCACAATTACATTGTCTTTTGGTTTCGTCGTTTATTTTATAGATCTGAGTTTATCAGTCGCCGTGGTAATTCCATTGGTGAAAGACGGACTTCACTCTATCGCTCGGCCTGACGTCGCCAGGAGTTGACAACGTTTCTCGAGCCGCGAGTAGTAGGCTCCTAACGTTATTATGTTCGCCTGTAAAATGAAACGAAAATACAATTGTTATTATTATTATTATTATTATTATTGTTATCAAAACTGTGAAAGAAGAGTTCAAAATAAACCGTTCATTGTCATACGGGTCAAAATTATTATATCTTATATGTATAAAAATATATTCTTGGTCTCGAAGAGACGCGCCCGGATTCAGGTGTAACTCGCGATTTTATACGATCCCATTAAAACAGTCATCGGTCGCTTAACGTCTGAATATCATTAGTCACGTCAAGTTATGTCCCTGTTTTCTTGCTCAGCGGTTGGGTGTCGACTATACCAGCTTCTGTTTGGCGGTCGTTTGGATATGTCGTGCGTCAACCGTTGAGTGAGATAGCTACTGTTTGGTCCATCGGATGATTGAATAAGATGTGCAGTTTAACTGGAGCGAGATAGTCGATGGCACCCACCTTTCGATAGTTAATAAGTCAAACCGGGACTGCACCGCGTAGGTATAATATAACACGTACAGCTCTCTACGATGGAGAACGAAAATAGGGTGTGATTTTTAGACCATCGAATTCCGCGCGCCTAATTCTACACAGCGCCGAAGTAACTCATATCTCCTATATTAATATATCTTTCATTTCGGATATATGTGTATACCACGTTGATGACGCGCTAATTTATCGCAACAATATCATAAGGGATTGAGATGTATAGATACAACGTTCGGGCGAAAAGAAATAATGTTTTGGAAACCACTTCAATACTAAAAATACAAAAGTTTTATTATTTTATCAAAGTATTCAGATATAATCGATCTTAATTCGACAAACGATCCTCGCAACGGTCGCCTAACATACAAAGCGCTTTACGTAAAGAAAAAAAAAGACTAAAGACTCGTCACGGGGGTCTGTTTAATTACTTTATACTCTAAACAAACAGGCATACCATCGTGTAAATATAATGTCTACTTCTTCTCGGCGCTAGATGTTCCAGTGTATGTAATTCCACTGCGTAATCCAGGTTGTGAGTATAGTGGCGACAGACCGCATCTCGTCTTCTTTCAAACTATACATTACGCGCGGTTACTTATATATCTCGTTTTAGAGCTCGCAGGATTGTTTAAAGTAAAGATTGCAATAGTTAGGGTGCATAGAGTCAATGACTAGGCGTCAACGAAAAGCTCTTATCGCTCGTGGTATTAAAAACGCCAGCGAGTACTTAATTATAAACTAAAAGTAAAAGATTTAAACTGCAGAGGAGAAATGTGACTCACCATCATCTTCGATACCCCCGGGATTTTCGACATCGCAGTTTAGCACTTGATACAGAAATTCGATGTACCTGGCAGCGCGTTTAAGGATTTGTATTTTGCTCATTTTGTCTGCAGCAAAAGTAGGGATGAATGTTTTGAGCGCTGTAAAAGCCTCGTTAAGATTAAGGGTCCTCTTTCTTTCCCGCACGTTAGCTATTCTTCTTTGACTTTGTATTTCCTCAAATGTAGCACCGCTCTTACGACGCACTTTCAATTTTTCACCCGTAATAGACGACTGCGATTCACAGTCAGACTCGGTCTTAACATCAACGCTGCTGCATTTTCTCTTCCTCTTGGCACTGACCGGTCTTGATTCCGCGAAATGTTTTCCCACCGAATTCACGTCCATCAGAGCCGTTAGCTCCGGCTTGTACTCTACAATATCTGTCTTATATTCAGAATTGTGATACGCGCTCGATGATGGCGCGGATGTCATTTCTTCGCCCGATGAATACATCTGCGGCGATGGTGTCAGGTAAAAGCTTTGCTCGTGATCTCTACTCGCGTGGCTATGGTCCGATAAAAAGCCCGGCGAATGATCGTTAGTGTGTCTCTCGTACTCCCCTTGTATGTGATGTTCCCTTTCGTACATCATTTTCTGTTGTTCATGGAACCGTTTCTCTTCCATTGTCTCGTAGACGAGGTATGCCGGCTGTTGGTACAGTTGATGATGGTGGTGATGATGAGATGAGTGAAATCCCGGCAAACCACGGTGATCAGACGCGTTACTCAAATCCATTAAATGAGTCGGTGGTGAAAATCTTTCGTAATGATTCGGCGAGTTACTTGCACTGCTTCCGGCGCTGTGTGGAATACCGGAACCATCACCAAGCGGATACATTCCCTGAGGACGTAATTGAGACTGAAGAGTTACCGGCTGAGCCTGCATTTTTTAAGTTTTTTTTTTTTTTACGGTACAGGTATAATCAGCGCATGAGGTCGATGGATGTGTTGATTTTTCACTTTATACTCGTTCGCACTGGTTAGGTTCGCTGGGTATTTGCGATGAAAGAAGAATCTTTATTTCGTGGTCTCAGTGAGATGATTTTTTTATTTTGCAATTTTAGAGAGAATTATTGGAGCAATGAAAACAACGGAGGGAGGAAAAAAAAAAAAGTAAAAACGTTGAAAACACGTGTGTCTAACCGATGCGGGTTTTGATTATTGAGGATAGCAATCTTTTCACAATTATTGGCGAACACGACTTCGCGATGTGCACTACACGGGGGATGACTTCTGTCTGAGTATAACTGAGTGTGCCCGTGGTAGCCCCAGGGCCCAGGATGTCAGTTAAGGCAACCCCGCCTCTTCCCTGCCCCTCAATTTCTCCCACTCTAAGCGTTTTCCCTCTTTCCTCCTTTACCTCCTTCACCCTCTTTCCTCTTTCCTCAGCTTGTTGCACGCCGAAGACCAGCGGAGGGTTTCTTTTATCCAAAGCTGTCAGTTGTCCCCACCCACTATACAGTCTTTCCATCCCAGGATACCCCCACGGTGCTTTAGACTCTGGAGGAACCAGGGCCGTCAAGGGAAAAGGACGCTACCATCCGAATCTCACGTCGAATAAAGAGAGACGGTTATAACGAAGCGAGGCGGGAGGCAGGAGAAAGAGAAACCCATCTTGAATATTTATATCGCGTATACCGCGTCGTTTGCCGACGCTGAATATATATATATATATATATATATATATATGCTGCGCGGATCTTGTTTTTTTTTTTTTTTTTCTTGATTTTTATGTTTCATTACACATTGGTTTTCTTTTCTTTCTTTTTTTCTGGATTAAAAATATCAAGAACAAAAATTGCATTTTACTTAACGGTTTTTCATCTGATAGTAAATAACGATTCCCGTTTTTTTTTTTTTTTTTTCTTTTTGTTTCTTTTAAGCTGAAAGCTTCTCGCTTTGCGCTTATTTCTTCTCAAAGAATGGCACCACTGCACAATTTAATATAGATATATGCATACCCAAACGATATAGCGACCGTTGATTTTAGCGATATTTTTAAATCGCATAAAAGAAAAAACAACTCGGTTAATACTTGACGAGGAATTTATAGGTGAGAGTGGCTTAGCTCTGTCACAACAAACACGTCGCTGCAATCCCGTTCGTTATCAATCACGGTTAAAAGATAAAGTTCAACTTACTTCTCTTCCGCGCGGTTTCGGTTCAAGAGCTGCTGCAGTTTTCAGACTTACTACTGCAGAAGAAGAAGAAGAAGAAGAAGAAGAACGTCGTTAGACACTCCAGCCTTTAAGACTGCAGTGCACTACGCTTTGCCGCGAATATATTTTTTAAGTAATACGACTTGGCTTATTTTTAAACTCCGACGCACCATCACTCACGCTAATTTCATTCTATTGCTCTTTTTCGACCTCCTTTCTAACGCAGTTAAGATATATCCGTTTCTATACCGTTATAACGTAATATTTTTACGAGACTATCTCTCCTCAGGTTTTTTTTTTAACACACATATAACTTCCCCTGAATATTCATCAGACTAATCTATGCGGTAACCGATTAATAGATAACAAGATCCAATTAAGACCAATTATTTATTCGATGTATATAATCACTCGGATCTCTTATAGATTTATATTCATTAGAAAAATAGCATATTATTATATCAAAGGCTGAGTATTAAACGAGTAAATTCCACCTCTAATTGGCACTCGGTAAATTCTTGGTTTTAAAGTCTATTTCCAACGTTGGTTGCAAGGAGTGGAGCGTATTTTGAATCCGCACAATGAAGCTCGATGTCAAAGTATCTTAGACTGAGAATTTCGAGAGAAAAATAAAAAACAATTCACCATACTGAATGAGCTCTGAATCTAGTAACTATCCAGCAAGATATAAATTGGAATTAATTGATATCAGATGTCAGTCATTATCGCGAATCAGTTTAAACTTCCGATTTCAATGAGCATAAATCTGATAGTCCGGAGTTGTAAATTTAGTTTAATTGATATCAGATGTCAGATATTATAATCACGCGGAATAATCATTTGAAATTGTCAATTTCGCATACATAGATATATATAAAGTTTATTTTTATTTCATTTTCTTATTTTTCATTCTTGTCTCCGCGGAGTTTATAATAAAGCGGTCTATAGCAACGATGGAGAACATGTGTAGCCTGAGGGTGATGAATACGAAAAAATAAACAAGCGTGTAATTGGAGAAAATATGAGCGAAAACAAGATCATATAGAATGTAATAAAAATTTTATTCAACACAAAAATGGTGAAGAAAGGTGAACAGATATGAACGTTACTATAACTAATGGTCCAGTTAGAGATACTGGTTCCATACAATCAACCTCCTTTATACGGGATAAACACAATATTGTTTCGCTGGATCACTTCCTTTGATCATCCCCGGAGTAAGACTATACAGATAGGTGCGGCGAGGCGGGATCTCGAGAATTATTTTAGCCGAGGTTTCAGTTATTTATTAGTCCCTGTATTGGCGATCTAATATTCAATTGGAATCGTGCCAAATCAGGCATACTTTGTGTATATGCACCCGTCACGGTTATACCCACACATATGAACAACGTGTGCATATTATACCGATGTACGTACGTATATACGTACGTATACGTATTAATACCCTGCACCGCAGTGCAGAGACGTTATAATGCGTAATAATTGAAAGATTCATTTTCGCAATAATTTACCGTAAAAATTTATCGAGAAAGGCGCCTTAAAATTGTTTAAACTATTGCGGAATTCATATCTTTGTGTCATTGCAGGAGATGAAGTTCTGTTTTTAATATATCGAAATACATATGTGAAAGCGCACCAGACGCTCTATACGATTGGATAAAACGAGTATAAGGTACATCCAAGTATCCGTGTAAGTGAGTGTGCCACGCTACGATTGAACGTACTCACTACGGACAATTAAATGCACGTTAATATCGTTAAACGGTGCGTGGACTACACACGTGGGTAGCGGAGATCCAAGCTCTCGAAATATAGCGTGAAACGCGTTTAAATTGTTGCCGTGATAGATGCCAACAACATACATATACTCGGGGAAATATTGTTTTGAGTAACTCTTTCTTCATACTCGTATATAGTTTTTTCTTCATCTCATATAGATTTCATTCGTATGAAAAACGTTGAATAAATATACATCACTTCAAAATATCGTCTAACAAGAGCCGTGGGATCATCCTGAGTTGATCTGGATCATTTATACTGGGAAATTAATGCCAAACGTCATTTGTTCAACATGTTGTATATATCAAATGGCAAATTGCGCGATTTTGAATTCGGGATTTCGAATGTTGAGATCTAAGGTACAGGTCGAAATCGGAAAACACCGAGGTTGGTATTTCCCAAGATGTATCTACCCCCCAGTGAGAAATACAAACGTTAGGGTGGAGCGCGATTAACCCAATCGTAAATATACCAGTTAGGACAGGGGCTGTAGCCATGGAGTGAGGAAAAACGTTAAAATGGCGGCTGGGTATTCCCAAAAATATATTTCTATAGAGTTTTCCTTGAGGTTAATAATACCATAAAACAGTGAATTAATATGGCTTATCTATATAACGGTGAATAATTCCCTAACGAATATCATTCGACAAATACATGCTTTCTGTCAGGAAAAATGATTACACTTCCTGTTTTGCTCTGCTAAGCTATTAATCAAACGTCGCTTTAATAATGCCACGGAGATTTGTCTCTCGGTTGAACATTTTTTCAACTATAAGAATATTGATCGGCGGTCTACGACACTCAAATTAATATTCCAGAGCTCAAAGGATAAAACGTATTCGGCTGCATAAGTTTTTTTTCTAATTTTATTAAAATTGTCTCTGCCCTACGTATGAAATAAAATTAATATCATCGCGTGATTCATAATTTGATTACTGCAGAAAAAAAAAAAAAAAAAAGGTTACTCCGAGGAGATGATTTTTTCAAAAAAAGTCGAAACAAGCTTCGAGATTTGCCATATAAACACGGCGAAATATATTTTCGAAATATTACTCCGAGCCGCGGACCTTCCTTGTGCAGTTTAAGCCCGTAGCCTAGCCCAACGGCGGTCAATAAGCCACCAGCAAGGTAATTAGCACGTAGTCGTACCCCCCGCTGGCTATATACTTCAATAGTTGCATATACAGCCCGTACCTACCCATGTAGATATTCTGGGTATTTATATACCGTATACGGTACGCCAATTCTCTGACAGATGGGATTTTATGCGTGGAAAGTCCAGCTCAAAGGCGTAACACGCGTTCTCCAGATTTTTCGACCAGTTCGTATATAGGTATACATGGCTATATACCTAAGGTTGTAATTTTTATTTTTACCTGAAAATTGTAAAGGCGTATCTCCAAGTTCGACGAAAAGTTAAACATTTTCCCTAATAAATTGCGTTCGAATAATTTGCAGAATAATTAAACAGCTTCGAAGTATAATTTCGTTGAAAACTGTGATTCATAAGCGAAAATGAATCGGTTCGAAAACTTACAAACACGTAATACTAACGTAAAAAATGTTTAATTTTTAGCCACTTTTTTTTTTTGGTTTGGACATACGCCCGTTTGGTTTTGGCAATTCAAAATTTGTGTGGACGGTGTATTTATGGTGTCTCTTCGTGCAAATATCGACGGACCCGCAATCCGGCTTGAAACATGCTGGCCACATGTCCGTCAGCTTGTCCATATGTTGAGACCGTCAAGGTGGAGTTTGAAGGTGGTGATTGTATACCTGTGTTTCTTTTATATACAGACGGCACGTGTGCGCCATGCCGAAACACCGAACAAATTTGCATTTACAAGTGTCGTTGATTTTTGGTGAAACGCACGTGTGTTTCTGTCCTCCACGTGTTCCGGAACGATTTGTTAGACTTTAAAGATTTTCAGCTGATCGTCACAGTCTCGGAATATCGTCGTGGGAAGTATAGAGAAATATCGCTAAAGATTATATACGCATATCGTTGCGATTTTGAATAATCATTTTTTTATCGCAAAATTTAATCCTGGTTAAACGGTCGATAATATTTAACAAAGGGTTGAACTGCAGAAGCTACTTTCTCATAGCTAGACCCTGAGTAGGTAGGTATCTGCGGCTTCCAAAGTTGACAGCTAAATGCAAATCACATTATTGCATTACAATGCTGCGTTTGAATGACGACAAGTGCCTGCAGGCGCCCCGCACAATGGTCAATAAAAACCTAAAAGGACTTCTTATACCTTCTGGTAATGCCTTCAAGGAGTAAATATAATGTTATTCAGGCTATTCTGCAGCCTCTTGAGAAAATTTTCGTTTGAAGAAGCCGAACCCGGTGAAAAACTGCAAACCTTATTGCATTTTGGGGTACTTTTTAGTCAGGAGTTAGGAGTTTGGAGTATTTTTTTTTCAACAGAGTAAAGCTTGAATTAAATAATTTAATATTAAACTTTGTTCTTCGCGAAGTTTGGTCGGATTTGTTGAGCGGTAAATATCTGTTAACAAAGTCTTGACTTATTCTGGGTAAAATCCGGCTTATGAAAAGTCAAAGATTACTGGGATTAAATATTTGAAAAGAATTTGTGTTTCAAACAAAAACAATTTGCGGGTACGTCTGCAGTCGAAAACTTGGTTCGAAAAATAAGAGAGGTCTGCAGCTTCTGGTTTATTAAATTCGATCTTTTGCTTATCCTCTGACTACTTAGGATTATGAATAAACAAAAAGATCTTTAAATTTCTGCGGTTAACTTTTAAAGTAGGTATGTATATTATAGAAGTACGCCACGTTGTGATTCTCGGAATAATGTTGACAATTTTTTATTTTTTTTTTCAATATATAACTACGGGCTCTAGCTGCATTTAGTATAACATTTCAATTTTTTATATCATCAATAATATACTCGGAACGCTTCATAAACGCAATTGCATAAAATACAATCGTTGATTATACCTTCTCGCATTTGTATAATATTCATTTTAACGAGCTATACGACTGGCTGGCTGATTATTCTTCGCTACACACGTCTACCTATAAAATACTAGCAGCGTCGTAAGTCGTATGACGTAGCCTTGGTGACTTGCTAGCCTACACACACATGCACCTACCACTCTATGCACACACGCTTTGGTGTTATCTAATTGCTGACGGCAGTCTGCAGCACAGCGCTTTGCTTCATTGATCAATTTATCCGCGTGGTGTCGCATGCTGCGATGTACAGGTTTCTCATACGAATTCAACACGTTTTACTTGAAACTGTCCTTCGGAGGCCATATAATACCCGAAGTACTTCACCAAAAGAAAAATTAAGCCTTTACAGGTCAGTACGAACGTATTTCTACCAATTACAATCAAAATTTATGCAATACAGGAGGTTCAACACATCGCTAAGCTATTCTCGCGAGTGCTGATTATCTATCACGTTAAGCATATAAAGGAATCCACGGCTCGCGTTTAACGGACGCGATAGTTAGGTGCTATGCGGCCTGAGGCGGTCCGATACTGTTCGCCGTGATGTTAGTGCATTGTTAAATAAATCTATAAATGCACGCGCACCTCATACTGGATCACTCCGTGAATTCACATTGTAACAGTGACTTCGACCGCCTTTTGCATTTTATTTTAATTTTTTTTCATTCATTCGTTTTGTTTTGTCTTTTTTTCGCAATATTCAATGAAATATTTTTAAGGAAATAGACAAAAATAATTGAAAGAAGGTACAAATCGGTCCCCACTTTCGGGCCACTAACTCATAGGTATAGATATATAAACACGGACCCATCCAACGTTTACCTGTCTTAAACTACCCGCTGCATTGTGTCTATATATTATATTATCTTTATAGTTTAGCTAAGGGAGCCATAGACCGTTTGTTTTCTCTTGGATGGTCAGCACATGTGTCTGCCGTCCAGACGTTCGTATCTAGTATATAGCCCACGATGGTATTCCCTACCCTTCAGAAATCAGGAAATTTGGTCGCCACGTGTCAATGAGTATACCTTTAATGAGATTCCAGTCACGTTGGCTGCGATCGCGAACCACGTGCTATGCGGAAACACTTATAGTCCACCTCTGTAGCTAGACACATGTTACTCTACATCTATTCTATCGTAGACTTTTTAAGCTTCCTCACGCATTTATGACACCACCAAATTTTTACTGTTTTATTGATAATTTTTAATCGTTTATAATTATCGTGTGATACTTGAAGAGTAGCTAAGTGCACGTCTGTAAAATACGTGGTCGACGCAGACCTCAGGGGTTCAAGCTCTAAGTTATATTATGTTAAATTTCAGGTTTGGTTAGGTTTTTTTTTTATCGATCTATGACATGGTTTGGTGGGTTAATTTCTTAAATATTTATCTTCGGTATAACTTCCGGAGAAAATAACGGAAAGCCTGTATATAGAATCGTTGGGAATTACCAGGGTGAAAATTATGTCCAGTTTATTGGTTGAGGGAGGGGTGGATGGATGGATTTTCCCGCGCCGAAGTGGTAGACGATGAGTATATAGTACCTACTTAGATCCCTAAGCGGGTCGTCGTGCCATAATCCATTATTTAAATCACGTTCCCTTTAAAATCGTTCAAATCAAACACGCGTTAGAACGTGTTTATAGTATTAGAGCAGCGGGGATTATCGCAGTTATAAACTTCTCCGAAAATTATCGTTTTCTAAGTATATAGATTTTTATAAAACCTGACACAATGATCCGTAAGATCAAGAGCGCTTCGGATACGAGTCTCGCCTCTGAATACATATTAAACATAACATAACTCAAAAAGCAAAAAGCAAAAAGATTAACGTCTGACTGAAGAAGAAACGGGGCTGAGGCAAGACCAGTATTTTTATCATAAAACAAGATGGAGATAAATCATCAATTTCATTCTACGGTACCGTGTTGGTAGTCATTTAATTTTCTTGTTTTCAGTTATTGTATAACTATAACTCGGTGGCTAGCTGCTGGAGCGAATGTTATAAATATACAACACGCATAACTGTATAATACACGTATTCAAGTAGCACACATACAAGTCCTCACGTTAATGCCTAATGTTTATACAAGAGAATGAAAGTAACACTGCAGATTACTGAGTTTACTTTAACGCCGTTTATTACAATGATTATGATCTCTTTGCAAGGCATGATTCCGATTTAAACAGCCATCTGCTTCTGCAGTAGAGCGTTTCTTTCATCTTTATACATTATACGCACATTTATACTGAATCCTATAAGATTACATTCCGTACATTCATCATATCGTACTGATTACATTTTCGCTCCGATCGTTAGATATAAAAAAAAAAAAAAAAAAAAAACGTACACATCCATTCGAAACGTGTCAAAAGGTCTTGTTTTAACGCGATAGTTTTCCCACAGCTGATAATCTTCGAGAAACAATTATTTACGGTTTAATATAGATTCGAATCCCTTGCTGGGTGTTTCCTAATCCGTCTTTAGCCCGATTCTCTGCATTTTAATACGTCCCGGATTTACCAGGGCTGCTTAATTGCACCCCAATACCATTACCATTGTTGGTTTGCTGGTGGCACAGGGGCTGGTACCGGTCATAGTCGCGTACGCGATCAGCGGGTGGTCCTAAATATTGATGGCTGATGGTTTGCGGGAATGCTCAAGGTATATATTTACTCCCTTACCACCGATTCGGAGTTCTTCGGACAGTTTCTATTGCCAACAATTATTCAATTATAAGACAACTATAATAAGATTCATTGCCTGTGCGGACGGTGAATAGATGATATTTGATTTCCGGATGTTGCGAACTCGTTTTTATGGGAACTTTAATGTGTATAATTCATATAGCTTTATAGTTGGAAGCGCGGAAAGGATAGATTCACTCGTCCAAGAATCGAGACAGCTGGCCGTGCGAACAGTCCGCAGTAATTTTTCACTAATGTAATAAAGTGTCCTCCTCCTTGTCTATTTTTGCCTGTAAATTACGAAACTCAACTCGCCACGATCAGGGTGGTCTCTGCTCGACTTGCGCTGCAGCGCTGCAACGGTTGCTGTGAAGACGTCCGGGCACACGCTGGGATACAAGGCGTCGCGACGCTCGAAATCAAACAAACATCGAGCCCGCGGACTGCACGACTACACCAGTTCGTTGCTTCGTATTAACTCCTATACAAGTCTCGTGACAGACGGAACTTTCGCTACTTCCTCCGTCACTTATGTATATTGTTTTACTATCCCCCAGCATGCTTTCATCTTATGTGTATCTTCCGGCCTTCGACGCCGTTTATAAATTTACACACCGCATCTATAATAGCTGGCTATATGTATGGATCAGTAAACGTCGATTTATCGTACCCCAAGAAAAGTGGCTGTCTATCAAAATGACAAAACATTGATATCGACCGTGAATAGCAATTGATATCTGCATATTAAATAGGCAATTCCATTCGCCATGAACATTGAAATCTATCCCTATATTGAAGTTTGTACCCTGTATGATTGTTCTATGTATAATCAGCAGATAATATAGATTTTTAATCAAATTGAGTATCAGGCTCTATTAGATGCAGGATTATTTTAGAACTCGTTAAGTTTCGAATGATGGGTTTATATAATAGCCTGCACAGAATGTATTTCTCTCAGGTATACCTATGGCGTCTGCAAAATCTGTTTTCGTGCTTATACACTTCGGTATAGTTAAAATTCTAGGTACTACACTTAACCAACCAGCTGACATGTGTTCGCCAGAAGTTCGTCTACGACGGTCAACTGACCGTCACCAAGGTATGCGCGTACATACATACATATACACAAATATACCTAAAAACATACAAGGGCGAAGGAATTTCACGTTTTATTGGAACCTGCCGGTTACGGTGGTATAACAACGGTTCCATTTGTCGAAGACTTTCCTAGACGAGAGTGAGCGAGACTGTAAAAGAAAGATATAGAGTGAGGACTCCACCCCTGAATTCAAATCGTCATTTGTTACCGCCCTTCGCTGCAGGGTTCCAGTTTTTAGATGTATAGGTACGAGTTTTAGGCAAAGTATAGGGAGCAATAGGAGTTCTTTATTTTTAATGGATGGTAAAAAAAAAAAAAATATAAAGAAACAATAGAAGAAATATCCCAAAACTACATCCGGTCTGTTTTTCAGGTAGAAACTCAAGTTTTCATCTTATAACTTATTTCTAACTGACGACGAGGATAAACTTGAAACAATTATTTTCTTAAACGAAAATTGTAAGACGTCACAAGCGATGCAAATACGCTATCGGATTATTATCGAATATTAAAAATTGTGATAAGGACTTACGATCAAAACTTGTCCCGATAGATCCTCAAGGTTTCCCGTCTTTGATTTCCATACAAACAACACACGGTATTCGTATATCAACCGATAGTGTATCATAAAAATGATCATATCAAGAAAAACTGGGCTCTGCACTTTTATATAACTCGTTAAACGATTGCAAAGTATAGATCGGAAGCAATAATGATATTTCCTATCAACTTTTCTCCTCTTATCATACTAGCAAATAAAATTCATTGTGTAATATCGCTTGTAGAGGGGAGATTGCATGTAGTACACGCCTTACGTATAACAGCTGCACACACGTATATAGGAAAGTGTGTGTAACGTATAACGTGACGCATCTCCCAAGCCGGTTATCATTTCACTTGTTGCATACGAAGTTGTCCGCCAGACGGCGCATTTCTCATTATGAAACAGTTTAGACCCAAGGAACCAATATTCAATTAAAATAAAATCCCACAAGAAATGATCGGTTATCCAATCGGGCAGAAATATACTTACCCATTCCCTTCGACAAATCAATTTATCTTGTTTCGGAATATATACTTTCACTTTCGCAGTAGCGACCGTTCATATTCGTAACAGACTTCTCGCGAGTACTCCCATCGCTTTTCGCTTAGTATATATATTGCGCGGAGTAGTGAGACTGCTAAGGCGGTCCGACACTCTTCGGCATTAAGCGGACTTGAATTGCTTGATCTTACGTAGATTGCAACGCATATAGGCTACGGGAGTGTTGTGGCTGTCACAACCAACCCCCGTAGTTTTCATTTCCTGGATTGGCCAGGGATCTGATTTCTCTTTATGAGCGGTTGCCAATCGAGAATCCTATATCGCGGATGCCAACGTCAGATCACGCTTTCAAGTACGTTAAACGTTATGTTTATACTACAGAGAGAGAGCTTGTACCCACGTACAAGTACACTCTCTGAGGTAGCCGTAACAGTAACATTGACCGTCTTTTTGCCCTGATATAATCCAATATCTGTCGAGATGTAGGAAGCCTTATAGAACAGAGATAAATTTTTTATACCAATTATATTTGTAGAACTGATAATTGCCGAAGAGGCTCAGTAAATTTGAGAATGAAACACGGATGTACGGGAATAAAATTACCTACTACCTTAATCTGTATAATTTTTCGATTATCTCGCATGAATTTCAAAAAGTAAAAATAATGAATTAGCTACATACGCGGCTCGATTTTAATAGATTTCGTGATAGCTAATGGCAATGCAGGCAATAAAAGACCGGATCTACGGTCGAATTTCGAGTAAAGTATAAAAAAGGTAGAAAAGTAATAATAAGAACGAAGAGAAAATCTGCGACAGCGTCGATTGTTTTGTATTATTTTTCGAACGAGTGGGTGTTCTTTTATGTGTCCGGGAACTGCGGACTAGCGGCAAGTCGATGAGGACGAAGACGAGGACGAGACGAAGAACGCGAGAGCACAAGGGAAAAGAAAAAGAATAAACAAAAGTAGAAGAAAAAAAAAAAGAAAGGAAAAAAAGAGTTTCAAAGGTTAAAAATAGGCAGACTTATTGCAAAAAGAAATCAGAGAAGCAAAAGGAATAAGGAATCGCAAATAAATGAAGGCTGATGGAGGCTGTGCTAACTGGGACGACCGGAGACACAAATCAGTTCCCTGTCACGAGAGGAGCTCAAACTATATTTATTCATTTTGAAACTATCTTTAATTTTATATTTTAACCGCGTAATAATCGTCACTTGACTCTTATACTGACAGGGGTCGTGATCTCGGACTTCACGATTTTCAAACCAGAAACTTAGAAAAATATAGGAACAGTATACATGCGGTATAATGCTGGCCCATGTCGGTTTTTTCTATAACCTGAACCGCCTCGTCGATAGCAATATCTTACAGGCTCTGTATCTCCAAAGATACTGTAGCAAACAATAAAAACAACTTCCTCTGATTGTTCGGTATAAAAATGGAAAACAAATAATCTGGCAGTCTATTGCCCCTGTTTTCGTTAAAATTCGTTTAGTATAACTGTATAAATTCAGCTCGGTCGTATATCTTCGCGTTTATAAATGAAATATATTTTTCCTTTTCCCAAGCTTACCGAATTGGAAAAATATTGCGCGCTTTTCTATTTTTTTTTTCTTGTTCCAAACAATTTATTGCTGCGTGGCTGACCTCTCTGTTGTTAAAATCTGCAGAAAGGATCTGGGTATAAACCGGTCCGTCTCAAAAGGTCGAGAAAGAAAAGTCAAATTTTTCAGTGCGAAAACAATAGATATATAGCTTCGGTCAAAGCGCAACGACTCCCACATGCGTGTCCCTAATTCTGGGAAGGAACACGTATAGTCCTTTCGACAGACGTTACGGCACCGAAAAACTACAATAGAAATAACAACGATTTTGTACCCCCTGCCGAGCTCTCGTATGAGTTGGTTCACTTTTTTTTATCAAACTTTAGCAGTTGTCGCCGCGCGTCAGAAACACACCGCGGCCAAGATTTTAGGTATGTATAGCTATACACTATTTCTTCTCATCTTACAATTAAAATCTTGTTACCATCTTTTAACGAAACGATTCTATTTCATTGGAAAAAAAAATTTCATTGTTTTAGTCAGAAAATCTGCAGGTTTAGCATGCAGAATCGTTTATTGCGCATTCCGACTTGGAGTCCTTGTTGTTATACTGTTTTTTTCGGGACTGGTATGTCCAAATACTGGCAATACATTAATAAACACAGATAGAGATAGTTTTCGAAACACAGCATGAGAACGTATGTAGTTACAATTTACTAGGAATTCATGTGACACGCGACACTGCGACAGTATATAAACGACAAAACCAGGAACGCGCAGAATTGGGAAAGAAAGAATATAAGAAATGGTCCAAGGAAGCGTGCCAGCAGGACACCCACGCAGGATCGCTGACAGAATCACGGTTATTTTTTCAGGAGTAAAATTTACTATCCCTTTCTGTTTTATAGTTCTGGTTTTTCCTCTCACGTATTTCACTTCCTCTCTGGCCATCAACTTATCCGCTTATCTTCATCCAGAGCTCGCCTACCAGAGACGTGACACCTGTCCGCCTTCCATATTACGATTATCATATTCCATACGCTTCAAGCGAAGCCTATGTATATATAATTCAATAAAAGGAGCATTTTTAAGTTTTTCGGTTCAATTTTTTTTTTTTCTGGCTGATTTGTGGATCCAGCTTGAAGAGATGATCCGTTTGAAAACCGGATCGATCATTCTCACGTGGTATAAATTATTTCGTGATTTTGGGTAAAACCATCTGAGATCTTGTTCTCATCGGACGCCATATGAAGTCAACCATTTTACAAATTCCGGAAACACCTTTTGCCCGGCCTCTCTCTTATCCGTTGACTGCAGAATGGCGCAGGTTTATTCCCAGGTAAATTGTGACCTGCTCCGCCCTTGGTTCCCTGCCCGGTAGTGCAGTATCTCTGTCTTCCAAAAGCACTTGTTACGTGCTTTACCCGGTGCAACCAAAAGCGCATCTGTGCACCCATGGGCCACTCGAGTTTCCTAGTTGATTCTTGCGCGGGCACATATGTGCATTCATGTCACGTGTTTCGTTACTCTCGTAGACGATCCTCTCTACCGTATGTATTATGTATGTATGTATACATACTTTTCAGTGTCTAGCTTATGTCGACTTGACCGGCTGCGCTTTTCGTGTCAAACGACCAGCTGTTATACTCCACTTTAGTTTCGGCCGGTTAAGAGCTTTCAGCTTTCTTATACGTGTTAATTCGCGTTACGCTTATACGACGAATGGCCCTCACGCTATTATAGAGATTGATATTCGACGAGGTAGGTAACGCTCGGATGATTAGAGGTGTTGAAATTTCTAATCAACACTTTGCTTTAGATTAGTCAAGGAAGTACGCAATCGAAAGCTTGGAGTAAACTGCGCGGTACATGGTATCTTTGTAGGTACGTCAAACGACGCCAAAGTTTCGAAATAATAAAATGAAAATAAAAAATGGCGACCTGAGTGCAGGTCTTCCTTTGCGAAAAAATAGTTTTTTCCCTTCTT